>OY759233.1:6000000-6600000 GCA_963662185.1 Eilema griseolum
TTCAAATTATTGAATGACCTCTTTGTTGTAGGTACTTAGTTTTCCCAAGTGACCCCAATTTGGGTTTCTACCAAAAGGGTAACAAAAATCTATTAACAGGGTCGCTGATAGAAATGTCTATAACTGCACTATCTTCAGAAACCGCTGCACAGAAAACTGATACACATACATACATATAATATGTGCATATAATTACACCTCTACCTACCTCCCTGAAGGGACAGGTGTATTAACATTCAAATTTTACCAACTATGATTTTTGATACCACATAAAGGGGGCGAGCCTCAAAAATGAAATATAAATAAATATTCCACGACATTCTACACAACGCTATCTAGAATCATGGAAAGCATAGCTTAATTAGCTTGTGTTATGGGATCTAGAATGCGGATAAACATACTTAGATACTTTTTTCATTATAAATACATACATATTATACATAGAAACACTCAGACCAGTGCAAATATACCTATATAAAAAATATATGCATACAAATATTTGCACTGAGCGGGAATCGTACCCACGCCTCCTGCATAGCAGTCGAATGCTCTACCGCTACGCCACGGAGGTCGTACAGATACAATGAATTAGTTGCATGACATATATTGGTCTGTAAGTACGGATGATTGAAAGTAGGTACAAATACAACAATTACGATTAATAATAATTATTATTCTTGTGGAATGAAATTATGACTAAAATTATTATAATCCGAAATAAAAAGACGTAAGCGTAGGTAAGGTACCTACGTAATTGTAAGCTACTGTGTTTGGCATAATTGATATTATTTCAATAATGTTTTATTATTAGTCATTATCATTATTGTTTTATTATTAGTGGCTCAGTATGATAAAGCACATACCATATTCATATCAGGTTTTATTAGTGTATAAAGTTTATGAAATAAATGTTGTAATCATTTGGTTTTTAAATTATTTAATTGGGCATATATAGGTCATAATCTTGCTCTTCTATTGGTATTTATATTTACATTTAAATGTCCCCTTTTAGTTCTAGATAGAGACTTCAAGAAAAGAGACAGGGCAATAATATATCATTTTCATATCTTACCAAAAATTTAATTAGGTACCTACATTTTTTTTTGTTTTCGAAACTAGACACGAAACAGATTCAGCTACTAATATAAGGAGAAACAATAAGCATAGATTTAAGAACATAAATTTGTAAATTTTTTGGACGAATTTTATTAAGTAATCTGAAGTAGGTACAGGAAGGCGAAGGCTTTGGTTATTTCAATCATGTGCCTATGAAAATACTTTTACATAATTCTTGTAATCAATAAATAATAAATCGAATATTTTATTTTAAAACATCTGTATTTTTTTTAACTTATTTCTATTGTTTTAAAAATAAAATCTTTAAGTAGTCTAGTAGATAGTGTATAGGTAGCTACTGCAAGAGAATCGTGCACAAAATAATCGTAATACATACTCAATATTCACACAATACGCGAGCACCAAATTTTCCATCAAAAATTGCTCACGAATAAATGCATCGGTAGCACAATAAAATCCATCACGAATCATATTATTGTGTTACCTATACAAAGTGATTGTCACTCGGGGCACATGGCGGCGAGAGACGCCCGAGGCGGGGCTTGAAATACCACGCCCACAGAAAAACGGCTCAAGCGATAAGGTCGAAATCACTATGGAGATTCTAGAGATTTTCGGCTTTACAGAACAGAAAGCCGCGAGAGCGCACCGTGAGTGTGTGTCTGCCTTAAAACATAGTGGCAGCCCGTGCCGGTCGCACGCTCGCCATTCCAAATTCGAATACGAATTTTAAAATTCGGATTTCCAAATTTCGTTTCAATTCCGGAGTCGGACTTCGTAGATTAATTTATAGATTTGATTAAGTGTTATGCGTGGGACGCTGTAATTTTTTGACAATGGAAGTAAGTGCGATACCGCCGATGCCTCTGGACTTTTCGATGGTGAGGAGTGGTAGTGGTTCACCTGGTACCCTCAGGGAGGCTTCTCCGAGGCCTGTCTCCAACAGCGCGTTCAGAGTTGTCACGCCAAAAGGTGGGAAAAATATATTATTTATTAAAAAATATTGTTTTAGTTTTGTTGTTGTTTATATTGGTTGAACAATTATTAGTTATTAAAATATTTTCTTATCTCCCTCAATACATTATTAGCTGCCTGCTTTTGTTAGTTTTTCACGTTCTCGATTTGTTAATGAAGATCTAAGACCTATAAGCATATAGCAAACTATCTTGGTAAATTAAACTTATCTAGGTATCTACTATTAATCAGAATTTACAAAAGACTTGATCTCTCTGACTACATGTGCAGTAAAGAGTAATTTTAAATATAAAGGATTATTTTTGTAGCACAAAAAGAAAATTGGAGCAAATGAGCAGTGTCACTTCAAAAAATGCTTTTAATTTATGCTTTTTCTACCTTGCCCTATAAGTAGGTACCTAGTTCCAAATTTGATGATTCAATAATAGATTAGTAGGTACCTACGTCAGTACTAGGTACCTACTTACTTACAATTATGTTTATAGCTAGATATGAATTAACTACAGGTTCTATCTTTTGGCGTGCCTTCTTCCATAGGAAGATATTATTTTTATCTCATAAAAAAAATCAACATTGTTTTATTGTTGAAGTATTTTTAAATATCTTGTAATTAATAAAAATATGTTGTATGAAAATAAATATTAAGTAATTTCAATTTATCTGGCCACCCTCCCGGTTGACATCGATAGGGAGGAATTCTTTGACGCCTGAACCTGCAGGATTGTTTAGGTATATTCTGTTATTTTTTAAATATTTTAATTTAGATAACCTCCGTGTACATTATGTAAATATTAATATTAATATGAATACCTACTATAATATGGCTAAATAAACAACCCATAATATTTCAATCTACCAAGAGAAGAGAAGAATGGATAATTTATAAAAACGTAGTAGTAATTTTAATTTATAAGTCTTTTCAAAATTAAGTTTCGAACTTTTCGATTCAAACTTAATTAAATTATCAACAAAAGTGATAGGAGACATGATAAATTATTTGATCAACTTATAACTATAGACTGATCACATAATCAATATTACTGTCAAAGGCGACTTAATTGTCACCCTCCGACCCCTGGCCGTTTCGTTTGACGACCTATTATTATAGTATTGGGTGCAGCAATAAATTTATTACGTTGTTTCCAATATTTTTTTATTTTCACGCCAACTTGAGTTCACCTCGCCTGATAGTAAGCTAAAGGCAAAGTCTCAGGAAAGAGGGTCACCATTACAGACACTAATTAATGTTACAATGGTGGCACTCAGCATGGAGGCCTCATTAGATGCTTTTTCACGCCCGCTTAAAGGACCTTTAGGTATCTGTGGCCTTTTTCTTATGAGCTTCATAATATTACAATTAACGGTAGGTGTATTTAATAAGTAAAGGAAGGACAAGATTCTTAAGACTTATCACAATTTATCAATAAAAATATTTAATCATGGATAGCTACTTTAAAAAAAAATTAAGGAACCATACATTTTTCGTATGAATTTGGTATCCGCATTGTTCCCAGAAGAGTAGAATTTAGACCACCCCATCTCTTCCCATACGGTGTCGTACAAGGCGACTAAGGGATAGGGCTGATCAACATCACACAGATATACCTATACAGTCCAGACTCAGCCTCAGATGCATGGCTCGAGTCAATAATAGTGCCTGGAATACGGCAGTAAGCTCACCCCCTATTACGTGGGACCGAATACAATACGGTGAAATGTGTTAATTCACCTCTGCCTAACCCTCCGGGGATAAAGGCGTAATTGTATGTATGTGTATGTATGAATGAAATATAGTATGATGAATAAACATGATGAGCAAGGAAAATGAATGTACCTACCTAATGAATATATTATGATGAATCAATTGAAAGATAAAAATTAAGCATTTGGATAGGTACCTACCTATAGTGTAGGTAATTAACAAAATTGAAATGTAGTGTAATAGTTTAAAATACAATTTTTTTAAATTCTTAAAATAAAATAAAATAAATAAATTCACGCCTTTATCCCCGAAGGGGTAGGCAGAGGAGCTAGCACTCACATTTCGCAATTCCCAATGTAATAGGTGGCGAGCCTATTGCCATTAACCGGGCACTTATAAACCTGCGATAAATACACACATAACTTCGAAAAGCATCGAAAAGTCATTGGTGTGTGCCATGGTAAAACCTGGGATCGAACCCGAGACCTCGTCTCAGTAGTCCATCACCCACACCACTAGGCTATTCTTAACTACTTGATAAGACAATACTACCTATTAAATTAATATTCCCAATTTAATGTGTGCTATATCTACCTAAATCTATATTTTGTGAGAAATAGAGAAGTCTCCTCTATTCAGAAATTAGCTAAAATACGCAAAATAAGTTAGAATACACTTTGAAGTGTATGCTATAGCAATTCAGATAGATTCTCTAATTTTGATTGGTCAAAGGAAATTAAACTTCTCACACGATACCTGGATACTAGAACACAAAGGAACTAATATCGGTTACGAGTATTCGATGCATTTCAAATATTAATTTTCGATTTCCAGTTTACTTTGATGCATTGATATTCATTTTCATTTTAAAATTAAATTTCAAACTGTTCATTTCTGATGTAGAGAGAAAAGTTTCAATTATTTTTTTATTTGAACTGTTCCATTTTTGATTTCTTTAGTGTAGTTTCAAATAAAATATGTGCTATATTTGAAAAACCATATTAAGTGCCTAAGACCTAAGACGTTCGTGAGGTAGTGGGTTATAACCCCACTAAGAATCTGAACTACTGCCGTGTACCTGTGAAATACTAGTAATTTAATATAATTACACAGGAAAATAACAAATACTTATTATTAAATATGCTACGCCCATATTACCTACTTGTCGTTTTTTTAAAGAATGAAACATTAGGTATTTTATTAACTATTTCTAAATGATTGAAACGGTTTCTCTACAGATTTTTAATATTCCTAGAATGGCAAAATCCTTTAAAAGCTTATCTGTAGTGGCTTACTATAGCTCTTTTTATATTCCTCACTTCTATAAGTGTGTTGACACTGGTATAAGCAGGGTTGACAGGATGGATGATTGTTTTAGAAATAATTATTAAGAGGCAGGCACCTACCTACAGAAAATATAGGATGCCTACAGAGACATAATAATACCTATGTGTATTAATTAGTTCTTCTGAAATGAATGTATTAAAAATAAACCCAAAAAAACTTAAACATCATTTAACTATTTAAAATTAAGTCATGAAATTCAAATGAATAAAACTTTAAAATTATCACAAATCTCCCACACACACGACAGTGACATGAATCTAACCCTTTTTAGCTTTCACACTCAACACAAAAATATTGTTAAATTAAAAAAGAAGAACCCTCAAAACAGGCACTCCAATTAACCCTGCACTCGCTACGAAAGGGCAAAAAGTATTGTACAATAGAACAGTAACCGTAATCCGCCGGTCCCTTAGACCGGCACGCGACCCTCCGCATTCTAAGTGTCTCGATTGTTAAATTACGCAGTTTTAAAGGATTACCAAATTGTAATTGTTTTACGGGTGTTTAAACATTATTTTGAGTAAAAATCAACATATTGTGTGGATTTAAGTTTACACAAAAAGTTTAAATAGAATTTCTACGTAAAATAATGCATGTAATTTATTGCATAAAAGCATAAAGTTACAATACAATACACATCGTTAATATATTGTAGTTTGATTCTATGTAGTTAAAATTAATTACGTAAATCAAATGTCTGTCTTTTTATGTCTTTTGTTGCTATTAAAGGTTTTCTTGTAATTAGTAGAATATTTCTGTAATATTTAAGTTAAATACTATATCTACTACAAAATCTAAATTTAAATACAAATTAATGGTAATAATTATTGATTGTTATAGACTGAGTCTATTTGATGTATCAAAAAATACAAAATTTAATACCTTTACTATTCTTCGCTCAACCGATTTAACACAAGTATAAATGAAAATAATAATAAGTTTATTTCGTATTTATTAAGTATGTAATCGAATAATATATTTTTGCTAGCTCCCTCAATTCATCAACATGCAATCAATATTTATAAGCAGACTATAACGAAGCAAATCTCTAAAACAGATTACCGATAACAATTAATATCTGAGAAGATACCTATTATCCGGATTGAGTATAATTTCTTCGTTGCTTGTCGAGACATCTGATCCCGAACATAATCGGATTTGTCTGATCGAACACCGTACGTTATTGGGTTTGCGTTATTTCTGTGTGCCACGCAACTAGACATTGATTTTAATTATATTATGTGCAATATAATATTTTGCTTTATATATTTATGTTGTTCAGAAAATATTGAAAGTTGAAAATGTTTTCAAATAACACCTCATGTCGGACAAGAAAAATGCAGGTATAAACGTAAATTGAAATTTAAAATTTAGTTTTCAATTCTATATTTTCTAGAAAAATATTTCAATTGGGTAAATTTGAATTTGAAAAAAGACCTAATTGGTACATAGAATGTATTACCTATTTAGAACTCGGAGAACTGAAAAATTCGTAATTTTAGTTCTATTATTTTATCTGGTCACTTACTAGAAGATCATTTCTTTATTATAATAGAGATAGAGAATGATACTTATGACAGGGTTTCAGTAGCTATACTCTTTCTTGAAGAAAAGTTAATTCCAAAGACATTTTCAAAGCGTTGATTTTTGATTTATCCAGGTTTTGATCTGAGTAGGCGCAATCACAAATTCTTTTGTTTTCTCTGTAACCTTACGACTTATTGTGATCAAAATATGTAGGAAGAAAATGTTTTTAGATCGAAAACAACATAATTCTTACCTCACGCGTGCTGAACGTGATACAAAGGCCTGATTTCTGATAATGGAAGCGCACAGAGCGCCGTCGATCCATCATTCCGAATGGAAATCTAATTTGGTCCATTCGCCAACTAGCTGCCGTGCCCCTAAATGAGTTACCGTCGACGCTCTGCGGGCCTATGCGATTTATTTTTACAAATGTCATAATATATGATGTTGCACGGTAATATTGTACGGTAAAAATAGAAAATTGGAGGTAAATTTTGAGCAAAAAAGCAATTATTCTGAACAATTTATCATTGAAAAATAAATTACTACTGTTATGATAGGTATTTTCAAAATTTGAGTAGTTGTCATATCATTTAACTATGTATAGTATGCTCACCTATCATTCAAACATTTCTAACAAGACTTACATTAAATACATATAACAACGCCTTTATCCCCGGAGTGTTAGGCAGAGGTGAATTAGCACTCACATTTCACCAATCATTGAATTCGGTCCCACACGTAATAGGGTGTAAGCCTATTGCCGTTTTCCGGTCACTATTGTTGACTCAAGCTATGCATCTGAGGCTGAGGCTTTAACAAGACTTCAATCAGTCAAATAGCCTGTAGCAGTCTACAGATGGGTACAAGATTCTGTAAATTTGCGCTCCAGTACCTGCCATGGATCTGTTATGTTCACCGATTCGACTTCACTCTTCTAGAAACGTTATCAGACGTCAGCAGGAGGCGTTATTTCCGCCCAATTGAGCATTCCGACTGGGGAAGAAGCCCTGCAGAATACCGCGGCCATAATAGCTTCGTGATGTGTTCCAAGCGCGGCGGTGAGTAGGGTAGCCAGAGCTTAATGGAGAATTTGTGATATCAGTGGGAAGACCAAAGGCTTGTTCTGCTTTGTCTTCTACACTGACAGCACAGAAACTCTGTGCTTACAGGGTCGGTAGCGCAAGTGTGGCTCCTCTGGTGTTACAAACGTCCATAGGCCACGGTAACCACTTTCCATCAGGTAGGCCGTGTTTTTGCTACTTCAGTTGGCTATTGCAAAACTAGGCTAGATATAGTAGAAACAGGTCAATAGGTATCTCTTCTTCTTTCTTCGTCAATCATTTTTCTTTCGGTTGGATTTTTAGTAAATCATCATCACAGCTAGTCAGGGTTGCATTAGAAACTTGGTTCCATTTACTACTTTTCTTTTATATAGGAAACGTCAATTATACTTCGCCTTGCCTAATGGTAAGCTGAAGGCAAAGTCTCAGAAAAGAGGGTCACCATTACTTACATATACCATGTGACAATGGTGACACTCAGCATGACGGCCTAATCATATGCTTTTTCACGCCCCGCTTAAAGGACCCGGAACTGTAGGAAGAAGGAAACACGTGAGCTGGTAATGAATTCCAGGCCTTAATGGTGCGACAAAGGAAAGAGTCCCCGAACTGCTTGTTTCTTGATCGGATATTCAGCACCGTGTGCGGGTGACATCTAAACCCTGCACGTGTTGTCCTGTATAGGAAAGGGAAGGGTAGGACTAATAGAAAAAGCTCATCAGAACATTCACCATGGAACAGACAGTAAAACACTGCCAAGGACACAACAACTCTACGCATCTGCAAAGGCTCTAGGATGTTCGTGACCTCGGGATACCCAATAATGCACGTCGCTGCAACCTTTTCACCTCCATACAACCTTGTTCAATAGAAAATGTACAGTACCAAGGTAATGACGAGCTTAGGTATTTTTAATTAAAAAAAGAATCTTTTCTATTCTCTTCACACCCCATGTTCTCTAATTTCGACCAATAAGCAAACACTTGGCCCAAGACGGCTGTGCAGTTTTAGTCGGTTCAAGCCCGACATAACCACCCGTTGGCCTCGACGGGGGATATTTTTGTTTTATTTTTTTATACCACTTAGTTGGCAGACAAGCACACGGCCCACCTGATGGGAAGCGGTTACCGTGGCCTATGGACGTATGCAACACCAGGGGTGTCACACTCGCGCTGCCTGCTGTATCCTAGTGGATTACAGAACGTTCATAAAAAAATAGGCAAACACTAGTCGCAACAATTGAACGAGCAAATATTAATATCATAGCTGAAATAAACACATCTTAATTAACCATCCGGTCTATTACACCATTCATAAAATAAAAAACTAAAGCTTCAATTGCAAGGCAGACAACACATGTTGCCATTGCTTGTGACAAAACGACGACATTAAAATCGCACGTCCTTGGCTACATCCGACATCCGATTCTCACAGTAAATTTTAGTCGAGTTAAATCATTACGATACGGTAATATAAATTACAAGGATACGTATGATTAACAAATTCTGGTGCTGATACTGCTTGAAAAATATACGATATGAACATTTTATTGCAGTGTGTCTGTACATTGGAATGTAAAAAAAAAACTTGATTTAACGATTCTGAATTCAAAAGTAATATATTTTTGAAATTCTGTCTTGTCTGTTTTTTCGTGATTTACCTAAGCTAAAATACGGAACGTGTTAAGTTGAAGTTTTTTCATTTGTAAGGAAGACTAGATTTAAAATCTGCTGTATGTTTAGATAGTTGCAATTAGCTGCTTGAAACCGGTAATATGACAAAAAAGTACGGATTGCAAATATTTTGATTTTGATCCTACGGAAAATGAAGATTCTTCTGCAGAAAGGCAGCCAGACTACAACAGTTTTTTTTACTTTTAAAAGGTATATTAGAATCTAAATTACTAATATTCCCACGAATCCCTCCAGCTAAGCGAAATTGCTTATATTAGGAGTGGTTTCACGTCGGTAGTGTAATGGCTAGGTTTCGAACCCGGGACCTTTCGATCGTAACGCCGACTCCTTAACATACACACATACATATAATCACGGCTTCATCCCCGGTGCCCCGGAGGGTTAAGCAGAGTTGAATTATCACCCACATTTTACCAATCATTGTATTAGGTCCCACGTGATAGGGCGTGAGCTTATTGCCGTATTTCGGGCACTATTGCTGACTCGAGCCATGCATCTGAGACTGAGTATGGGCTGTATATATCTGTCTGATGTTAATAAACAAACCTATCCCCGGAGCCCCGGAGGGTTAAGCAGAGTTGAATTATCACCCACATTTCACCAATCATTGTATTAGGTCCCACGTGATAGGGCGTGAGCTTATTGCCGTATTTCGGGCACTATTGCTGCCTCGAACCATGCATCTGAGGGTGAGTATGGTTTGTTATATATCTGTCTGATGTTAAACTACCCTATCCCATAGTCGACTTGTACGACACCGCATGGGAAGAAATGGGGTGAGTTAAATTCTACTTTGCCGGGTACCACAGTTAAAACAGTTTTAAATAAGGTATTCCCTATCTCTTTCCATTATATTTAACATAAATACTATTCAAAAACGAATAAGCACAGTCAGGGAAATAAAAAAACACATACAATCAAAAATCTTAACAATACATAATTTGTCACATCCAACTTTCGGCCCAATTCGACCATCTCTCGATTAGATAAACGATAAAGATTCCAGGGCCCCATTAGGCTAATAGGGTACACGTGGCCGTATTCGCCAAATCCCTTCTTCGTGTGAAGGCGATTTAGTGCCCAAATTAATTATTAATGGACCCTTTGATGCGGTCGTGCAACAAGCAGATGATTAGTTGATTGCGAGATTTTTGGACTCCTAGACTTTAACAATTAACAATGGCGTGCTTGATTTTTGTTTAAAGGTTACGAATATTTTTATTTTTTATTGAATGTGAAGGTTAATTATGTTGAATAGTAATTTAACAATATTAAATCGATTAAGATGTAAAAATTGAATCGGTTCAGGCGGTATTGGAATTGGTAGATGGTTCCCGCCGTCGCCGCAAGACGGATATATGTATATAGGAAAATTTGGGTGGCTTCAGACGAGGTACGGTGGCTCCGTGGTTAGAGCATTCTCCCTATAAGAGAAAGATCGTAGGTTCGAATCCCGCCTGAATGTATTAAATTTTTCTATCATTAAGATAAGAATAGTTAGCATACTAAAAGCTTTAAAAATTTC
This sequence comes from Eilema griseolum, assembly GCA_963662185.1. Classification (NCBI taxonomy): domain Eukaryota; kingdom Metazoa; phylum Arthropoda; class Insecta; order Lepidoptera; family Erebidae; genus Eilema; species Eilema griseolum. The sequence goes on from OY759233.1 coordinate 6,010,912, forward strand.
GTTCAATTGATAATATTTTCTTTTTTTATACAACTTAGGTGGCAGACAAGCACACGGCCCACCTGATGGAAAGTGGTTACCATGACCTATGAACGTGTGTAACACCAGTGGAGTCACATCCGTGCTGCCGACCCTGTAAGAACAGAGATTTTGTGCCGTCAGTGTAGAGGACAAAGCAGGACCAGCCTTTGCTCATCCCACTGACAGCACAAAAACTCTCTAGTGAGCTCTGGCTACCCTACTCACCGCCGGAAACACAACACGAAGTTATTATAACTGCGGTATTCTGTAGGGCGGAGGTACTTCCCTAGTCGGACTGCTCAATTGGGCGGAAATACCGCCGTGTCCTACCTCCTCCTACCTCCAATAAATCCTGTGATTGATAATATGATGTGCTACTAGGTCGTCTGACTAATCGTGTGAGAAAGAGAGTAATATTATTATAACAAAGTTGAATAAGTTATAAAACTTTTGAAAGTTACTATTGGTTTTGAACAATGAAGTTCTTTCTTGTCTTGTCTAAAAATTGTATATATACCTAAGAAACTTAATTGAAAAAAGAACAATACTAAATATTCATCGATATCAAACATTCAGTAGATAAACCCTGAAGTTCGTCTATTCCATCTAGTACAAATTCCTCAATTCTTCATTGACCCTAAAGCTTTAAATCTTAACCTTATTAGAATCTTCCTGTGCCCAATTGTTGCGAAACGGCCCGCCGAGATCAAACGGTGGCCGCAAGCCGCCACCGCCCAATGAGTGGACAATGAATCATAGACAATGAGTTGATGAAAGCGGTTTTTATTATGCCGACTATGGGCTTAGTCAAATTGGTTAGACGATAGACTCGTTTAGATTGATAGAAGTGAATTTAGATTTGGTAGATTGTGTGAATGAATGATTATTTTGAAGAATTTGAAACTATTGCTGAAATGTATCAAGTGATAGAACAGGTAAACTAATATATAATATAGAGCAGAGGCTCATAGAAGCTACTGTTGACTCTCGCTCCGGATCGTTCCGAAGTGTGTGGGTACCTTCGCACCGGGAGCGATCAGGGGCGGGTTAAGTAGTAATGTCGGGATATTATTTAATGAGTAGTAAGGCGACGTGATCTTAAAAGAAGTAGTAATTTAAAAAAAATATATGTTAAATATGTAACAAAACAAGAGTTGAAAGAGAAGGCGACCGTTTCTAGAAAAACTAATTTACCAATCAAAATTTTAAGCAGACTCTGTGCTTTGGACACTCTTGGGAATTCGTTACGAGGATGATGCCATGAGCTGATGATGCCAATTTAGATAAAAAAAAGTGAACTTTCAAGATGGGATTGTTTATCTCAAGAATTTTTTATCTAAAATTATTATGAACTATTAACGATATTAAAACGACTTTCAAAAACGATGTTAAAATTACTTCTACTTCTATGTAATGAAAGTTATTATTAAAAAATAGTCAGTTAATGTAATTTAATTTTCAGTTTCAAAGAGCATTATAAGTTGTGAAGTGTAACACTATCCCAGCGCGGCTTTGACCCCAATTTAGTTGGGATGGGACCTGTCTCACGAGTGCTTGTTTTCAGATGCGATTTCAGCTTCTGTATTTAGTTGTTATTCAATGCTTCTGTTTTATTTACTATAATCATTATCCTCATAAGTTTTAGCTTTTTGTTTTTGATTAGTACCTACATTGGTAATTCAGCGTTTCCGAGAGTTACGGCAGTTTGATCTTCCAACTCCGAGAAAAAATCGTGTTCCAGAACTTCTTTCGATGTTTAGTCGAACTAAGACTGACCTTGAGGTGCTGCTAGGCCCTGTATACCCCATTTTATAACTTAAGATAACATACTACTACACCCAGCTTACGTGTTTCCTTCTTCCAACAGTCTTGTGTCTTTTAAGCGGGACGTGAAAAAGGATCTGATGAGGCCATCAAGCTGAGTTCCACCATTGAAACATGTTACGTATCTGTAATGGTAACCCTCTTTCCTGTGACTTCGTCTTTAGCTCACCATCAGGCGAGGTAAAGTCAAATTGGCGTGTCGTACCTATTTATTCGAAAAAAAAACATTAAGTAATATTTATTGCACATTATATTACAAATAGATCTAAACGTTTCTTCGACCGAAAAGTAACAAGAACAGAGTCACAATTGCGTCCAATTGAAATTCTGCCCTGAGAAAACATTCAATCTCGCACAATTAACACCTCTTAACCCATTCCGCTGTTCGCACGCCAATCAACCCAAGAGGATTGTACAATTTAATCGCTGCTAGTACTTGTGCCAGATACAAACATCGATGACTTCGGAAAATAAACTAATCTTATGCATACCATAGTATTGATTCAGGAAAGTATCCTGCACAAAATGGAAGATAAGGAAGAATTAGAAGGAAGATTCGGGCTGTATGAATTCTTTTTCCCATCTACGTTTATAGTGTTTTAGCATAAGTTAGTACAATGATAAATTTTAATATTTATTCAACATTAATTTTGAAATTTGATACTCCAAGATAACTTGTCACTTTTATTACACTCAATAAAATTGACAAGCAATTTGAACCAAAAAATGTGTCAAGGTTAATTTACATCAGACGAGCGAATGCTCATTCTATCCCCCATCCGTCAATATCTTTTAATGTGAACAGTAACAGAACATGCGTGTTCGTTGTTCTTTTTTTGAAAACAAGGTTCCGTTTCCACTAAAAATATTAAGAAAGAATGATCTTGTTCGAGCTCTATGCTCGTTTGGTTTTCCCGGGTAGTGAGCAAATGAAAAATTCATTCACAGTTCATTCGCATTTCACAATTTCAAATTAGGAACGGGACGCAAATATGGAATATGGAATATTGAATTTTCAGACGTATCAGTTTAGGCATAATATTCCTTTTTGTAATGTGAGCAACAGTATTTTTTTTTAATTTTTAATCTGGATTTTTGTTTCCACATTTATTTTTCACAAAAGTGTAAACGGATATCCCAATTCAGGAAGTTATTAAACGTAATACGTTTACATCCATTTCTAAGCCAAGGCCGTTTCCATCGCGAATACAGAATTAAAAAAATATTCACACAGTCGACCATTTCGGGCCACGAATGCCACGATTTAATTTACGACTAGACATCTTCGGATCAATTAAAGTGGCAGATGACAACTGGACGTGACTAAGAGCACGCGTAGGTGGCGTGCTTCCGTGGGAAACTGGGGATAATTACTTGGTTTTGATTGACAAACACTTTTATATAAATAACAAATTGAAATAAATGGCTGTTACAATAAATAAAATGTTATAGGACAGTCTACATAAGACGTCGCTGTAAGACGGATATAGGTACAGAAGAATTTGGATGGTTTCGGGCAAAGGTTCTGTGGCCTAATGGTCAGTTTCTCCTGTAAGGGAATGATCGCGGGTTTGAATCCCTGAACCACTTCAATATTTTCTTCTTAATCGAGTCTACTTATCGTTATCTAGGCCCAAAGAAAGATAGTGTAATGGGTGAATGTGGATATTTTCTTTTGTAAATATGTATATACAAAATATACAAAGAAAAGACGTGCTCAAATATATACTCGTTTAGATGTATCCACCACTAGCGTCACCCTTTAGGTCTAAAAGAGTTGTTTTGGTTTCTAAATTTGAGGGATGTAATGACAGGAAGTCAGCAATGTAAAAAACTCTGACAGTTGTTCTAATTATCTGAAATTGTTACGAAATATATACATATAATCACGCCTCTATCCGTAGAGGGTTATGCAGAGGGCAATTATTGAATTTGGTCCCACGTAATAGGTGGTGAGCCTATTGTTGTCTTCCGGGCACTATTGTTGACTCAAGCTCTGTGACTGGGCTGTATATATCTGTCTAAGGTTAAAAAGCCCTCTTAGTCGCCTTGTACGACACCACATTTTTTTTGTACCGCTTAAGTGGCAGACAAACACACGGCCCACCTGATGGGAAGTGGTTACTATGCCTATGGACGTGTGCAACACCAGAGACGTCACACTCGCGCTGACGACCCTGCATGGGAAGAGATAGGATGGTCTAAAATCTACTATGCATGGAATCACGCAGCTATGCATATAGAAATAGTATAGGAAGTTAATTTAAGCATGGAGATTAACAATATCAAAAACTCTCCAGTGAGGTCTACCCTACACATCACCGGGAACCCAACACGAGGTTATTACGGCCGCGATATTCTGTAGGACGGAGGTACACCCCCAGTCGGACTTCTCAATTGGACGGAAAAACCATCGTGTCCTACCTCCTTTTTGCTACCGACTCTGTAGTAGTTCTGTGCCGTCAGTGCAGAAGTAACAATCAGGATAAGCCTTAAGTCTTCCTTAAGCACAAAAACTCTCCAGTGAGCTCTGGGTACCCTACTCACCGCCGGGAACACAACACGAAGTTATTATAGCCGTGGTACTCTCTCATACTATTTCTATGAGAGCTGACCTACTATTCGAAAAGTATATCTCCCCTCAACAAATTTTGTAACATGATCCCGCTAACTAAACTAATTGTATTTTGCTGGGGTTGGATTCAATACAATCGCTCTAGGGGATAGTAGTTGAACTGATGGCTTTTGATGTTCACTATGTCTGTATAATTTCTCGAAGTATCGGTCTCATTGCATCTACATTTATATGAAACTAACTGTTACTTACAGCTATACCCAAAATACAGTCAAAATATTTAAAATTCATAATATTCTGCGCAATATACTAAAGTATTTTTTTAATAATTATTCTACAACATTCTACACAACGCTATCTAAACCCATACTAAGCATTGCTTAACTAGCTTGTGTTATGGAATTTACAATGCGGATAAACATACTTAGATACTTTTTTTTGTAATTACATAGAAACACCTAGACCAATGCAAATTATGCAAATATACATATTCGTGCATAAGTATTTGCACTGAGCGGGAATCGAACCAGTGCCTCCTGCGTAGCAGTCGAACGTTCTACCTCTACGCCACAGAGGACCTTCTCAATTCTCAAATTATGGCGTAACTGAGGGAAACAGAGTTTTTTAATAAGTCAGTTAATAATATCACGATCCTGTCCATGTATTGATATTATTGATGTAAATAGATATATAAATATATAGATAATCCAAATTATTTTATAATAATAAATGATCTAATGTGGGATTAAGATTATAATAATACTAAAACTAAAAGAACTAACCATACATATTAAAATATCTAAAACTGGAATTCCTCAGCATCGCATACCTCTTGTGGTAACGTTTTTATTCATAATATTAATATGCAAGCACGTATAATAATTATTCCAAAACTGGATCACGATATTCATTGTCTAATCGCAACGTAGTGCGATAACATTTTTAATAGTAAACCCTAGAAAACTGATCCAATCCTTTGACCTTAACAAACTAAGGAAACGTTGATTGGGTATCACGGACATTGCATCTAGAGGCTGTGGGCGGTGAGCGACGTGGGAACTAAGACTCATAGGCAACACTGAGTCACGGGATGAGTAATCTAGGACAGGCGCCATACGGAACAATGGATGTAATAGAAACAATGTCATTTGGGATGAAAAAGGATTTTGGTCTGGATTATGTAAACGTGTGCTAAAGAAGCAGTGCTAAAGCAGTTAATGTCGCCATGACTGGTACTTTGCCACCTGAAGAAAGAAAGGGGATTTTTTTTTGAACGGAGCGGAGGTAACTCCATATTCGGACTAAACATACTAATTATATTAGGCCGTTTTTTTTGAAGAAATTGGAGGAAACCTAATTTCAGTACTAACATTTTTGCATTTATTTTAGGAATAACAAATCCAAATTTTGTTTTTTTTTTATATGAATGAGACAACATTAAGCTAACAAACAGCAACATTTTTTAAATTTTTGAAAAGTGACAGCTGTAAACTTTAAAAAAAAAAATTTAAATAGCTATTAAATTACAGGAATAACGAAATTATGAATCTGTAAGAAAATTTCGGGAATTTCATAGTTAAAGACCTAATAGATGACTGCTATATACAATCAAAATTAAGTAGGTAAGGGAAATCAAGGTGGTACTATCCCAACGTGACAGCCCGTCTGTGATGGCAAAAACAAGATTTAGCCACTTTTTAATGTGTGGAAATCCCCTCAGATACCACCCCGCCGGACCCAATGGGGGTGGTTATATCGGACTCGGACCGACTAAAACCGCACGGCCACCTTAGGCCATCAGTTGCCGGGGGTGAGGTGGTGTTTGGCATATCCCTCGCGCACCCCGATATGATTTAGTCACCCATTGAAAGTTTTATAATCATGCCTTTATCCCTGGTGGGTTAGGCAGAGGTGAATTAACACCCACATTTCATCAATCATTGAATTCGGTCCCACCTAATAAGGGGGAGCCTGTTGCCATCTTCCGGGCACTATTGTTTACTCATGCCGTGCATCTGAGGCTGAGTCTGGGCTTTATGTATCTGTCTGATGTTAAACAACCCTATCCCTTTTGTTGCCGTATACGACACCGGTAAGAGATGGGGTAGTCCAAATTCTCCTCTGCCAGGAACCACGCGGCTAATCAAAGCGTGAACATTATAAAGCTCTGTTATTTTAATGATTAGTAAATATTCTAGAAATGTTAAATTTCGGCCATTGTGACTATAGCATGTGCGTTTAATTTTGGTGTATTTTCTTGTTAATATATATCAACATTATCAGTACAAAACACTTAATTACGTACACTAATACTAATCAGTAACTTCCTACCTAGCACAAGTCTAATTGGCTACATTGTTATCGCACACAAAATATGTTTTGATGTTAATAATCTGGTAGGAAGCGAGGACCTCAATGACCCGAGAGCCACATGTTGTATAATTAAAAATGAAAGATTCTTTATACATGACGTACAACAGTTTAGTGTTGCCAGTGTACAGCCGTAGACCGCCTGGCTCCAGATAAGGATGTCATCTGTTTATCTCAGTTTTTATGATCTTTTTTTATAAAGAATCGAGTATTCTGATGTCAATTTCTTTGTAAACATTTAATTCGTTAGTAGCTAGAAATTTTTGTGTTGAAAGACCTTGTGTTTTATTTTTCGAGAATTAATGTTGCTAGGTACATAACAAGCTTTATATAAATGTTATTCTTGTTATACTTTTCGATATATCTATTTATATAGCAAATGTTGCAAGTATTAAGCATTTGAGTAACAAATATTATATTTCATCAATTTTCATGATTTTTTTAAAGCAATTAGGTATTAAGTATTCCACAAAGTTTCACACAACGCTATCTAGACCCATGGTAAGCATATCTTAACTAGCTTGTGTTATGGGATCTAGAATGCGGATAAACATACTTAGATCCTTTTTTTTTTTAAATACATACATATTATACATAGAAACACCGTAGTTTACGACAGAGTAGAATTTGGACCACCCCATCTCTTCCCATGTGTTATGGCCGAAATACGGCAATAGGCTCACCCCCTATTACGTGGGACCGAATACAATTATCGGTGAAATGCGGGTGATAATTCATCTCTGCCTAACCCTCCGGAGATAAGGCCGTGATTATATGTATGTATGTATGTAATTAGGTAGTATGCTGACTTTTAGTATAGATTCCAGTCTTGTCTTTTTCTCGTAGATAGATAGTTTACAATAAGATCAATTATTTTCTTTTCAAGTACTGTACATAAACAACCTGTTCTCAAACAAAACGTGTATTCAGATCAAAGTGTTATATATAATCATGACATCGATCAGTTTCCGTCGAGAATTCTCTAGATTGTAGATACTGGGTCGTTGTATGCCAATTATAATAATGTACTGTACGCGGCCACCCAGGACGGTAATACAACACCCGGATTAGAACAAACAGCTTTAGAGTGTTTCGAGCTTGTATCTGTTGGGGTTTTAAAAAGTTTTTGATTATGTTACAAACGTCATTGTTGAAACCTGTGATACAATCCCAAGATTATTACATTCTTTGTAAATATTCAGGTCTAATATGATTCATTACGATTGTGACTTTTATGATTATGTTTTTTCTATACCACTTAGATGGCAGACAAGCACACGGCCCACCTGATGGGGAGGGGGTACCGTGGCCTATGGACTTGTGCAACACCAGGGACGTCACACTCGCGCTGCTGACCCTGAAGAAACCTCCTAATGCCCCTTTTGAAGAATCCCATATTGTAGGCGCATGGGAAGACCGCAGCGGGGAGTTCATTCCACAACTTGAGTGTGCATGGGATGAAGTTTCTTTCATACCGCACAGTGGGTAACGTCTCAGGTTGCAATGTGTGGGGATGAATTCCCTGCCAACGGCGAGCGGTGCGATGATAGAATGTTACTGTGGGCATTATGTAGTAGCTGGGTAGGCAGAGACAACTAACTATCAACTGTCTGTCATTTTAACCACTGCGCATCCTTCCTCTATGGTCATCTTTGCATTGTCAGAAGTGCTTCTGACCTGCCCTTTTTTCAATTCTGTAGAGTATAGTATAATGAAGGAGGAGAAATAGTGCATTGATTACATGGTCATAGACTGGTTTATTCACACACAAGCACTGGTATTTATTTATACAGGTTCTCATTTATATTTCTGTATCTACCCACAAATTCATCATCAATTTGATCAATGTTATATCCTGCGAGGTCGACCCCAACTTACCTGCCCACTTATGTACTTCATGTGTCACTCACTTAGTACTCATTCGTTCTATGTGCCCAAACCAATTTAGCATTGTCTTTTATGATTCATCATTATTATCTTCCATTTTATGTACGAGGTTTTTTTCTCAAAGCCAGCGTTCCGCTCTCTATGTATTTTATAGTTGACTTATTTTGGAAATAAAAGTGTGAACACCATCTGATCTCCAAGCACTGAGAGTAAAGCCTATGCTAGAGCTTTGTCCAATTATAGGAAAAGTTAGTCGCACCATTAAGGCCTGGAATTAACTACCAGCTCACGTGTTTCCTTCTTCCTACAGTCCCGGGTCCTTTAAGCGGGGCGTAAAAAAGCATATAATGAGGCCGTCAAGCTGAGTGTCACCATTGTCACATGGTATGTGTAAGTAATGGTGACCCTCTTTTCTGAGACTTTGCCTTCAGCTTACCATTAGGCAAGGCGAAGTCTAATTGACGTGTTCTATATAAAAAAAAAAGATATCTACTTAAGTATACTTAGCTTCAAAACTACATTCGTTTACAGTAAAAGTTACAAAAAAAATTCAACTACGCTTCTCTACGGATTCCTTAGCATGTTTACCGATTGAGCTACATTAGTATCTAATAATCATACTTGAATGAATGGCGGTCCGTCCATTGAGCGATTGTTCGGCGGATACTAATTGATGTTAGCAGCGGCTTCTGTCATTAATACATGGTGAGTTGAGTTCTTTAAAGTCTTATCTAGTCTCACGCCTATATCCCCGAAAGGGTAGGCAGAGTTGCCAGCACCCACGTTTCGCCAGTTTATGTTTAGGTCCCAATGTAATAGGTGGCGAGCCTGTTGCCATTAACAGGGCACTTATAAACCTGCGATAAATACACACATAACTTCGAAAAGCATCGAAGTCATTGGTGTGTGCCATGGTAAAACCTGGGATCGAACCCGAGACCTCCGTCTCAGCATGGCAGACCATTACCCATACCACTAGGCTATCGCGGTTCTTTTTTTATTCGACGTATGTAAATATCTATACCATAATCTTGTTAATTTCAGTTAATATTATTGTATACCTCAATAAAGTATTATTTAATGTCTAAGAAATCACGTGAATTGGTGAAGAAATCAAACGTTAGTATTAAAGTTATCGAGATATTTAATAAGTAATAATAATAATCAGCATAGAAACTCTGTGCTTACAGGGTCGGCAGCGCGAGTGTGGCTCCTCTGGTGTTACACACGTCCATATGCCACGGTAACCACTTTCCATCAGGTGGGCCGTGTGATTGTCTGCCACCTAAAGAGTATAAAAAAAAGATTTTAGTTTTAATGCAAAAGACATAAAAAGATCAAGAGAATGTCAGTCTTAAAGATGTTGACAAAGGGTATGAATTCGAATGTCAATCTAAGTAAATCTGCGTTAAATAATAAATTAAGTTTTTGCAGCATATCCACATCTTATATTTCAAGTTGTCATGCTCCAATCTGATATGTGATCTGTAGTGACCGGACGAACGTTATTTGAGGCGCCTGCTTCAAGGCGCCTCGACTGCATCATTTCATCAAATACTACATCTAGCTTCCTTCGTGCTGTATGTGTTCATTTCGTTGATTTTTGTAACAAACCTCTTTTTTAGGTTCCGTATTACAAAAGAAAAAAATGAAATCGCGGTAGCCTAGTGGTATGGGTAATAGACTGCTGAGACGAGGTCTCGGTTTCGATCCCAGGTTTTGGATCCCATGGCACACACCAATGACTTTTCGATGCTTTTCGAAGTTATGTGTGTATGTATCGCCGGTTTATAAGGGCCCGGTTAATGGCAATAGGCTCGCCACCTATTACATTGGGACCTAAACATAAATTGGCGAAATGTGGGTGCTAGCACCTCTGCCTACCCCTTCGGGGATATAGGCGTGAGTTTATATTATGTTATGCAATTACTAATATTTCCTCTAAACCCTCCAACTTATGATAAATTCTACTAAATTCATACCACATACTCAGGTCTATAACGTTTAGAAACTGCAAAAATCAAATTTGTACCTAAGTCAACGCATTCAAAATATAATACGGTAAACACTAAAAGTAAATTCCACGATGCATTTTAATTATTAAAAATAATTAAAATTCGTCGTGGAATTTACTTAAATATATTGTATTTCTCCAATGAAGGTCACAAAGTATGCAGCTCAAGTAGCTCAACAATCTCCAGACGGAATCAATTGAGAATTGCAACAAAGTGATACAAAGCTACTAACAATCGCTTAATGTATGATCTTAACCATATTAAAGTAATGTCTGCAGATAAATCCCTGTTATATTTCGACAAGTAAGAATCAGCACGCGACACTGAGGGGACCATTACAGAAGCAGCTAGCGTATATAACAATATCACGTTTTAGAGCTTTTCGTACAGTTTTGAAGTATTAATATGCTAACATCAATATCAAATAAATTAATATATATCTCCCTCCCTCTCTATCTCTCCCTCAGGGTTGCGAGGTTAGACAGCAGTCAGTCTCATTAAAGCTAAGATAAATAAGAAGAAAGGAGAAAGAACGTGTGATGACAATGGTTTTTCAAATAATTTCAAATAATTTCAAATAATGATTATAAAACAAAAGACACCGACTAGAAAGCTTACGTTTGACAGTTAGTACTATAAGCTATCAGATAGTAAAGATTTCATATCAATCAGATAAGCATTTTGTGGATTTATGAATCCTTGACATCAAATCACACGTTTCATCAAAAATATTGCCACAAGAGCTCAATCTTTATAGCACTAGCCTTATTTCTCGAGGCTCGCTCTTCTCCACTTTCTACCCTTACGTGGTTTGTGTTGGATTTTGTATGATAGGTATTATTTTTTAACTCTACATTCAAGAATAAAGCTTTTACCAGTGCTTCATTCGTTTTCTGGAGCTTTCCTTGGTCTCCGCATACGGCCCACACAAAAAAAATCTTGTTCGTTTTTCAACAATAGTGCCCGGAAGACGGCAATAGCCCGGGACAGAATACAATGATTGGTGAAATGTGGGTGTTAATTATATGTATGTACGTATGTATGTACCCGGTATCAGTCGAGCTTCAAAAAGTGTAACTCCTTCTTCTTCTTTTTGAAATTGTAAGATAGCATACAATATTATATTAATACTTATTTATTTACAAGTAACCAGTATGTACAAACATGGCAAAACTCTGACAGAGGAGATACGAGTACTCAAAGTATAATTTTAAAAGTAAGTTCTGAAGATTTCTCAGACTAGGGGAGACAACAGGAAAGAAGAAATCCTGATATCCTCCCTAGGGGACCCCCCAGTCAGGGTAGACACGACACCGAAATCTAAAATTGGTATTATAACTAATTGATACCTACCAATTGTAGGTTACTGTGTCGTGCAATTGTACTAAGTACACTACATTTCTTTTTATACCACTTAGTTGGCAGACAAGCACACGGCCCACCTGATGGGAAGCGGTTACCGTGGCCTATGGACGTATGCAACACCAGGGGTGTCACACTCGCGCTGCCGACCATGAAGAAACCTTCTGATGCCCCTCTTGAAGAACCCCATATTGTAGGCGCTTGAGAAAACCGCAGCAGGGAGGTCATCTCCAAATTAGCCTTATTGCATTACTCTAGAACCTATAAAACGTGCCAGTTAAGCTATGCTTGCTTTGAAAGAAGGTAGCATTACTGAGAATTGCCCAGAATATTTTTTATTCTTCATTTCTTTACATTTACAATTTATAGGGCTGGTAAAACTTTATCGGCTATATCTCTTTTCCCTTACACCTCAGTCCAACACAGGAAGCGATGTCACAATTGCCATGGTGAGCATCAATTTAAAGACGTGCCCGCGCCCGGAGCCAGGAGCCCGGACGACGGTCATTGATTCTTGTAGCATTGGCGCCGTTCGGCTCGTCTTTTGTTTTAACAGCGGATAAAGCCCAATTTGTGATTAAAGACAGTACACATGTGTTAGTTTGTACTGATGTTTACAATGGCGTAAGGATGTGTGCAACACCAGAGGAGACACACTAAGAAAAAAGAAGTACTGTGCCGTCAGTGTAAAAGACAACGCCGGAAAAAACTTTTGGTCTTCCCACTGATAGCAGAATAACTCTCCAGTGAGTTCTGGTTACACTACTGGAACAGTACCGGGAACACAACACGAGGCGTTTGTTTTAATGATTCATAGCTGGACTAAAGAAGTTGGAGATATACATGTAACTGACTTTGTATGCATAAAAATAACATTAGGTCATTGGTAGCTTTGTAGTAAGAGTGGACCTAACAATTAAGAGACCGGATGTTCGTATTCTGACCATTGCACTACCGACGTGAACACTCTCCTAACAGAAGCAATTTAGTTTAGGTGAAGAATATAATATTTTCAGTCTGGTATTTTTTTAAATTTGGGATGTTTCGCTGCCATTTTGACCAAGTTACTGAAACGTCGTCGGGATCAGTGTTACTGAAAAAAAAACGGAAGAATTTGTTGAAAATAGTTTTGTATCAGTATATAATTTCGCGTATACTTTCAATAATATTATTTCTTCCTTTGTCATTGTGTTAGTCCCTGTTGCATTAAAAATTTAGACCTGGTTGGTTCTTAGGAACCTAGATTCTACTCTTCTGCTTTCTTTCTTTTGATTTGGTTTTATAGGAGTGACTAGCATCTAACCTTGTAGTCCTGAAAGAAACCCTGAGCCAGAACTTAGTCAGTCAATCAGAAGGTTAGCATGAGCCCCCAAGGTACTGATACACCTCCAAAAATATGTATTGATTTATTTTTCTTCCTTGTTCTTATAATAAAGCGGCTCTTCATTAAGTGTTTGTTTTCATGATTCATAGTTAGTTAACAAGTTAAACCATTTAAAAATAGATATCTATGTGTGGAGTGACGATGTGTTTCTATTTATAGTAATTGATCAATGGACGCCAAATTTTAACACTGCAGACTGGCATTGAGGTCGATTTTGTTCAATTCATGTTTTAGACAATTATAAAATTCACTACTCAATAGTAGGTACTCGTTTGAAGACAAATGATTGGTCTTCTAGTGCGTTAGATTGAAAACTTGGTGAAATCATTTGTTTTTTTGTGGATGTCTATGTTATTCAATCAATTGCCCTATCGCAGTCCACTGCTGGACAAAGGTCTCCCCAATGTCGGGAGACTATGGCCTACTGTATCCACACTGGCCAGGTTATAAAGACACTTAGTTTCAAACTTGAACTTCTCGTAAGACTGTTCAATGTTGGCAAAATAAGGATTCGTTTATACCAGAATAATTGTGCCTGTACAATATACACTTTTTTCACAGACTGCGTTGGAGGTATAAGACACAATTCTCATTTTTTTATTGTGACAGAATTAGAAATATTTCGTTGGAAAACACCTAATGTCCGGCAAGTTTGACGAAAGAGGAACGTAAAGTTTACGTTACTCACCAAACAAACTCAGAGGTACCTATAGTACAGACTGACGGGCAAGGAACGGATCCGTGCAAGGACAATCAGTGCAAAGGAAGACACCTATTCGGTGGCGCCAGTGTTAAGGACAACTACCGGTCGTGAGGTTGAACTGTGACGACATCACGATTTATTGCTGTATATTCATGTGTCCTTTTGCTGGCAAATGGGTATAATTTCGTAGTGTTATGTTATTACGAATTTTCTATACAGATAAATAAAAAGATTTTGCTTGACACTGGAAATAACCTAAGGTTTTGGTGAATAGCGCTTGTTCCTTTACGATATCAGGGTTGCGAGGGATATGCCTATCAACCTCACCTTCGGCAACCATAAACGACTCACAGGCGCCTTTTAGTCGGTTCGAGTCCGACATAATCTGTTCCGCCAGCTCCTTTGTTATTTAAAACCTGACTGATTCAAATGCCTTTCTGCCTAGGTAGTAGAGAGTAAGAAAAAGTCCTGAACGGAAGTAAAATGAAATAGTATACAATTTATTCACTGGAAAATGCATATGTTTGCAATGATGACTTCTACCAAACTGTATAACAGTTTGTTGGCTATTGACTAGCCTACTAACACTATGTCCAACACGGGAATCGAACCCAGAACCTAATACATACGACAACATAAGTACCCACAAGTGCAAACTTATGTCACAAGACCGACGAGGCGGTGTCTACCCTTCAATTATGCTCTCATCGGGAATGAGCTCCCGACAATTGGTTTTGGCGCCACGGAATAGCTCGCTTCCTCTGCACTGATTGCTCTGGTACTTGTTTTGTCGGTTATGATAACCGATTTTAACGACAGTTATAATATCGTAATTTGTTTTTTGTTTTTTTTTTTAAGTATAAGTAACAAACGTTCGATCCCCGCTGAGTGCAAATATTTGTTTGCATGAATCCTCCATTTGCTGCGTCTGCTGTGGTTGTATGCGGTTACCTTTGGAATCATACCTTTACGCTCATGTTCATCATTCATCATGTTTTCATGCTAATGAGGTTTATGGGGACTTTCAGGACTTTCAACTAATCACATATTCTGTGTGAAACTTACGAAAATTACCTCGTGTTTCAAATCTATAGTATATTATGTCAAGTGCCAATGTACACATTATTTACTCTATAAGTTATTAGCACTTTAAGTAAAATTTAAATTAAGTGCTTTTTATTGAATGAAATTTTAAAGCATTTAGTATGTGAACTATTCAAATCGATTAGGATAGAAAAAGATGAGTTAGTTCAGGCGGAATTCAATCCCGTGATCTGTCCCTCACAAGGTTCCCCTTGTGAGGGAAAGATCACGGGACCTGCTCTGGCCGACCTGCGCCACCGAACCTTCGTCCGAAACCATTCATAAAAGGTTTAAGGTTTAAAGAATTTATTCTCAAAAAGACATACACAGTCACTTACATGAGAACATAACAATAAATAAGTACTTAAATAGGTCACCGACACGACAAGAGAGGGGTACTCATTTGGCGGTTCCGATCTCAAAAGGATCTCTCCTCATACTTTGTTACAGTTAAGAGCCATCTACCTAAATTCTTACGAATTATCGGAACTAATGTATGATGTTGCAATCATTTTTTAAACATTGATTTTTGATGACACCGCTCAAACTCAAACCGCAAGACGGAATACGAGTATGTTTTTTAGAAGAATTTCAGACCGTTCCCCCTGTAAGGGAAAGATCGCGGGTTCAAATCGCGCCTGAACCGATATATATTTTTCTATCTTAACCGATAAGTGCTTATAAACTAAGAGGCTAGATTGTAATCATTCTGAAGCAACTATTCAGTTATATCATAATGAAAAAATAAAGAGTAATGTCCTCGCCGCGGATGATTACAGATTCGAAGTGTCCTGGCGCCACAGAATAGCCCTCTTCCTTTTTCAGTGATTGTTCTACTTATCTTCATCCGTACGTCCATCCATCTATATTAAACTGTGAACATGAAGTTTACCGGTATAGATATAGTAAAGGAAAGAAGCGAGACAAAAAATACGTACGTATGTGAAGGACTGAAGTTGAGAAACGGCAAAATCAGGATGCTACTGGAGGAGATAAGAGAGGAGATATACAGGCAGGAAGTATTAAGAAAAAATATTCAGGCAAGTGTGAGTTGAGCTCACGCTCAGAGGGTTCTGTACTAAAGTGCATTGAGGAACGAATTTAGAATGTAACATAAATAGTTGCATATATATCCATCGACTTATAAGTTCACTGCTTCAAGACATCGCAGACCCTAATATTCTGTATAAATTTCATCTTGAAATTTTACATCATGCATTCCTGAGAAAAAGGTCTTGACAGACAGACGGACACCGAAGTGATCCTATCACTCCCACGTCTGTCCATCTGTCTGTCTGCCCGTCTGTCCGTTCTTTCCTCTTGATGTAAGAAACCCTAAAAATGAAATTTAGAGGGTCCTGGATGACCGTTAAGTACGTGAAATTAGATAGATAGGTACCTACTCGTTGATTTATTTACAGTAATGTTTACTCACGTACAATAAACAGGTAATAAACACTTTGTTACGTAAGATATAAAACTTACAATCACATATCTATAGAATATTACCTACCAATAAATGATGCAGATGCATGTAATGATGGTCTTTAAAATACTTTGAATAATAACATAAGCAGTCTCGTTAAATAGTCGTTTCTTTTTTCTCGACAGTTAGATGCCGAAGAATAAGAGTAATAGAGTCCTACCAAGAACTTCAAGATTTAAGTCTCAACTGATAACAGGATTTGTTCTCAGAGTTAGAAAATTGGAGAAAGGAGTGGGACACCTTGTCCACTAGACTAGGTATCCAAAATGCAAGCGTTTAATACAACCAGAACTTAAAACTGTGGGATGATTTGCCTGCAGTGGTTTTGCCAAGCGACTGTAATATGAGGTTTTATAAGAAGGACTTCAGAAAGTTCTTTTAGAGTTAGTAGCCTGAATGTGATGTCCCAGGTGTTGTACATATCCATAGGCGTTCCAACAAGTGCACCGTGTGCTTGTCTGCTATCTTAGTGGTATAAAAAAAGAGATTCATTGGACAAAAGTCATCTAAAGGGTAATTAATGGTTTCAGTAGTAAAATTTTAGCACCGATTTATCAAAAATGCGTTTCATTACAAATCAGACAACAGTAATTTATCAAATTATAATCAAAAAACATGAAATAAAGTACAAATTAATTAACTAATCGTGTTTATACCAGAATTACATGAAATAATTGTAATCAACAGTTTTAATATCTTGTTACAGCGACTGTGATTACCTAAATACATAATGATAATGGCTATCGATAATCCGTTTGGAATTGTTTTGATAAAAGTAGTTATACTTGGCAGGTTTGTGTCGAATAAATGTGGTTACATAACCATTATTTCATTATTTGCGTTGAATACAAAAGTCTTTTTTCGCCGCACATTATACAATCCATGAATTAAATGTCTGTGGTTATGTCTGGCCTCGATGGTATGAAGTTAAAGGGAGGTCCGAATAGGACAACCAATTCAGATGAGGAACCCAATATGGTGGCAGCTACCTTGACAACCTGACAGATTCTCTCCACTTATACAATAAAGCAATCTGTCGCAAATTCTCTTCATAATGTATTACGGGGGATAATGCAGGGACTTCTCTAAACCATTACTCCAGTTCTCCTTCCCACATAGAGCTTTGATTTGTCAACTGATGTTTTTATTGATCTGAATCGATTTTGATCTAAGAAGAATAGAATGATCGGTACAAAGTGTTCTGATGAGCTCTTCCATATGGTCCCACCCTCTCCTTTCCTACACAAGACAACACGTGCAGGGCTTAGATGTCACCCTCGCACTGTGCAGAATATACGACCAAGAACCAAGCGGTTCGGAGACTCTTTTCTTTGTCGCACCACCAAGACCTGGAATTTATTACCAGCTTTCTTCTTCCTACAGTCCCGGGTATTTTAAGCGGGTCGTGAAAAAGCATCTGATGAGGCCGCCAAGCTGAGTGGCCACCATTGTAACATTACTTACATCGAGCCGATATTGTTTTTCTTTACCAAAAAACATTTTCAAACATTTATGGAGTATAAACTAATGCATCTTAATACCTACTACTTAGGTATATATATAAATGTACAATATTATACACCCCGGTACTATGAAAGAGAGTCTTTAGGAGCCACCAGACTATAGAATTTTGGATAACAGCAGAATTTGGGTTGGACGAAATACTGTTGATATTGTTATATGATGTTGATAAAGATAATTAGACCCCAAAATATACTAAACTCTATGCAATATCCATTGAGATCAACCGACGCCTTTTCATTTAATCTTAAAACTTCTCCCTTCAATCAAATTCTACTGAGTTCACTTCATCAAATCCTCATTACTCCTGATTCACTTCCAAGTAAAGATAACTGGATATCTCAGACTGCATAACTGTTAACTGCATGATTGAAGAAAGTATGGATGCAATAGAGTCGCTGAGATCAGTCTCAAGACTGCAGGGCATGAGCCAAATCATGACTGATCATTTCATTGATAAGACAAACATTCAATTGTAGGATGTTAAGTGGGCCGCTAAGATATTATTTCAAGTCAGGATATTGTTTGAGGGACGATAATAGATGACCTTTTTTGCACAACAAGAGAATTGAATTTGTGTTTCATAAAAGTAAATCTCTTGTTCGATAAAAATGATATTTCTTTTCATAAAAAGATATCATTTTTAAAAGTCGTTATACACCGGGGTGAAAAGTAAAAAAAACACAAAACTGATATCAAAACCTCATCTGATTTTCAGGACATTTCAATTTAACAGACGAAAAAATGTTTTTTTTACGTGTGAAAAATCCCCACGGATGCCCCCACCACTGGAGCTGGTGGGAGAGGTTATGTCAGATTCGAACAGACTAAAACGCACGACGCCTACGCCTGTGGGTCGTTTTTTGGTTGCCGAAGGTCAGGTTATAAGGCATATCCCTAGCACTCCGGCCGAGATGAAAATATCTGGGTTACTTCTATACAATGTCCAAATTGTATCTACACTAGACTAAATTGCAATGAACACCAATTACAATTTAAATAGTCATACTTTTGAATTATTAAATATTGAATAACATTACCTACTATTGAATTAAATAAATGAGCAATTGAAAATGAATCATTCGATTATTACAACCGCATCAATTAGATATTAAATTGTATTTAATATTTAATTGAATTACCCACATATTAGAATATTGGTTTATAGAAATGGAGATTGCTATTAATATAATTGTTGAAAGTAAAGAAATTTAAATTTAAAGTTTTAAATTTGTCACTTCAACAGCTAAAGCACAAAGCACAGCAAAGAATGTAAGAATCGGACGCAAGAGATTTAAAAAATCCAGGGTCAGTAAGGTTCTGAGCGTCATTTTAGCGCTCCACTAACAACGTTGACACGCACTGGATCAACACTTTGTTTTGCTGGTACTTGCGAGCACTTTTAGTTTTGAACTCTTTCATTATGATCGACGTATTTACGACTAATCAACGCCTGCACTTCCATAAGTAATATGGAGTTTACGGGTTGCTAGTAAACAGTATCTCTACTTCTTCTTCATTTTAGCGTTAATCCCAGTTGCATCCAAAGTTCTAACCTCGTAATCTGGGGTCTGGTTTACCAGACTGCGAATTTGGCTGAACTTTGATATTTTTCGTAAAGCGACTATACAACCCAAAGGCCATATCAAAGCTAGACCACTTGTTGGACTTTTTAGTGCTCCAACTACACGTAACGACTATCATAGATGTTGATATGGTAAAGGGGACTGACGGCTTAACTAGTTCTCCGAGACACGATCAGACCAAGGCAAATACCTATATTCATGCATACAAATATTTGTATTGAGCGGAGATCGAACCCGCGTTACCTGCGTATCGGCCGCGTTCACTACCGAAACGCCACAGAGGCTGTTGAAAACAGTATGTCTACTATGGGTTCTAAAACTGCTCCTACAGTGAATGTAGCTCATCCAGCTCAATTATGTTTTATTTTTATAGTGACTGTTGTCCACCTCCTCAATCCCGAGAAGATGATCTGCGCCAGAGTTTCATTGGTCTTTTTTTTTCTTCTTAATTTGGGTAAACAAACAGAAACACAATATAATATTTACTTAAAATAGCATACATACGTAATGTTATAAATGTGTTCCCTACAACATTTACCACAGCTTAGTAAGGTAGTATTAAAAAAAGAAGCCGAATGTGTTATGACTAAAGAGAATAACTAATTTGGAATTTCGATAATTTTACTTCTAAATATGCTAGGTCGCGTTGCCGCAATATTTATTGAAATGAAATTTCTATTGTATAAGTCGACTAAGCGATACATTGGCGAACGCACCCCTGCGTTAGTACGGCAGTAGAAGTGTTGCAAACAATTAGCAGGGTTGCCGGCAATACGTCCTATATTATGCTATTTTATTAATTAGGGCGTTACAATCATATCTTTTATTATAATATTGAGTTTCATTCGTTAATCATCTTATGTCAATACATCAAAGCTGTGCTTGCCCATCCACCGGGAGTTGCCTTGAAGCACATTATTCTTGATTACCAATATTTGAATTGATCGATAAATACACAGAACCTGCACTTACCTCTTCATACTAATATAAAGAATCTGAAAACAGTGAAATCTGAAAAAGTTTCATCGTGAGTAGGTAGGTCCACACACATGCGCATGAGTCACTTGACTTGTATAATTACGGCGTGAGTACCTAATGAGGAAGTGGCCCAGTAACGATTACTGAACGGGTTTACCCTCAGTGTGCTTTATCAGCGCGAAAATTTTCGATTCTCTAACCACAATCAGAGGCTGTGGAATTAACCAAAGGAAAATACGTAATTTTATTTGAAGAAGCAGGAAAGTTATTTATTTATAAAACTATATGTATTTGTACCAAACTTCTAGGGGGTTTTACGAACGGAAGAAAGCTATACATGAAAGAGAAGCCGTCTAAAACTGCAGTGATAAGTTTATTATTTAATGCAGATACTTTGAGAGAAGATTCCGGTTCGATTCCAAGGTTAAACAGAATGTCATTGGTTACTTCTGTTAAGCAGTTTCCCACAGTTGTATAATAGTCTAGATCTATCTGATGTATTAAAATTGTGTAATTTTAATACGAGAAATAAAAATAAACTAGTTGTACCAAAACTTAGGCTTCACAAGGTTGGTGATTCATTTGTAGGCAGCTGCATAAAAATATTTAATAAAATTCCTCAGGACTTGATTAATATGCCAATAAATAAATTTAAAATAGAAGTGAAAAAAACTTTAATGAGTAAAGTGGATGAGTACCTTAATGATGTTAATGCGTGGTCAACATATGTCTCTTGCTTGCTCGCACAAAATAAATTGTAAACCAAAACAAATTTTAAAAAGAAAAATAATCTAGTTCTAATGTAGTTCGCTGAGTTTCTTGCTGGTATCTTCTCAGTAGAACTAATCTACCGAACCAGCGAAAGAATCATTTTCCAATGGTTTATTTTTACATTATTTAATATTTTTATTTTATTTCTTGACATACATAATTGTAAAATTTTGACGTTCATATGTGCTCTTTATGTGCCAAACTGAATAAATGAAATTGATTCTTTGATTCTTTGATTCTTCTAGAAGAAAAATAAATAACAAAGAAAACGTGTTTCAAGAAATTCTGAAAGAAAGAAAAAGGAGCGAGAAATAACCGATCCGAACTTATTGATCTTTTTGAAATCGAGTTCTCCTTTTTAAGTCGCCTAAGAACTGTCCTGTGGATTGCAATAGGTTCGCTTCCTATAACATTATGATAGATGCGTTACTAAACTAGACCTTCTTTTTCAGGAATATCGGCAAGTGAAGCTCTTCGCAATAGTTTGTGTCAGTCCCTTTGGGGTGCTTCAGCAAGTCGACCGGAGCCCCGAGTGTCTCCCCATGTCCACCATGAGACTACATATACAGCAAGAGGTAAGACCTGCAAATAAATAATTGATGATTTACATGCTAAAATTTTAAAAAACCCCGTCACGGAAAAGAATATCTACAAAAAATTGAAACTAAATTGTTTTGGTTAGTCCTTTAATTTTGATATATCTAGTAATTTGATTCAAGCGTTGTCGTGTCGGGGGAACCTAACTAGTAAAGCACTCCGTCATGCTATCGGAACGATCGAAGGTCCCTCGATATGAAAACGCCTGAATAAAATTTTGCATCGAAGATTAATAAATGTCAATGGTTTAAAAGGTTAGCTTTTACGATTGAGACTAAAGTCTCAGCCATCTGACCTTCAAACTGTTTATAAACAGGTGCATCAGCTAACAGATGACGTTACCTTGAACCCCAAAATCTTGGTGGGATTGCATAGATCAACACGAATGATACGTATGATGTAGAAAACGCTTAACAGCAATATTACTGTCGGTTCTGAAAGGACTAAATTCACTTTTAAAGTCATTGTAAAATTCCTTTCTCTCTCTAAAACATTTTGACACAATCTGTACATCGTGAATCGAGTTTTCTCAAATGTGTCTAAAGAGCTAAGCCCCCTAAGTGATCACGTACGTGACGTACAACATTCACATTAGAAGCCTATAATCCTTCTTACGAAATCACCAATATATCTGGCATCTCTTTGAGCTGCCGCCAAATTATCTCGATCAAGTGTTCCGGCCATCAGATACCCTATCTTAGATATCAGACTATATTTGCAATTGCAAACCGCAACGCCTAAATAACCGTTTGTCTCTTTCTTACGCCGTCTTTATTGTATGTTTTGTCTTTTGCTATCACTAAATTAACTACTTTGGCGATAAGTATGCACTATCGATATACAGGTTTTAAATATATTTGTGGGAGGTGTTGACACGCAGAACTTACCTTGAAATTATACAGTGTTTAACAGGGATTACGTACAATTTCCAGGATTCTGGCCAATTGCATTCAAATCTGTTGAGCACTGCCTACATAATCTACAGCGTTTCATAAACTTTCACATCACATGGTAGTTTTTCTTTTTCAATTTAAATTCTCCGTATGAAATTGCTCTTGAGGAAGAAGATAACAATTATATCAATTTAGTTTCCAGTTTTCAGTGTGTTGAAAGTAGATATTTCCTCAATGTAACAACTCCCAAAAGTTTACCAGGAAAATTCCATTTTCGTCTACTACTTTTAAAACTCACGCAATAAACTCAATCAACCCTACACGATAATAAAATTATTATGGCCAGTCATTATTACACAAGCGCCAAACGACGTCAATCATTGATTTAGCATACCTATATTATATATCTTGATATAAAACTACAAACAATGGCCATTATCATGCACCATAAATAAAAAAACCCAATACCACGTTTTTAATATTGGACGAAACTTCAATAACGCTAGCAAATCCCACGGCTTCAGATTTGGAGCTTGACGCACTCGTATCTCCTGTATTATCTTATCGACGCCGTCAACGCATATCACTGGCAAAATTAGCTTGTTTTATGACTCTGATTTTAGCGGTACCACAAAGGTACGATAAGTTATCGATAGTCTATCAAGTTTAAACGACATGTTATGATGGTTGTAATTTTTGTGTCGAACAAATTTCGGTGTAGATAAGGTACGGATAGCATATATGTATAGTTTCCTGCTTTCGTGGTAGAGGTGTTTGAGATTAGTAGATGATAATTGATTTGAAGTGTGTTCAACTTTATATTAGAGAAGTTTTCTCTCGCGAATTTGTTCGTGTTAATATCGAAATTACTAATGACATTCTTACTTATTTATCTCTTTACATCATGTCGTTTTCCTAGAATCTATGCACTCCCACAAGATTAATTCTTGTAAATGTTAGTAGAACCATTTCTCGGTAGTCTTAAAAGCAGGCTACTGAGTAATGTTTGTGCAAATGCTCTGTAGTCTGTAGGTCTCTGCTTGCATGTTATCTTCTAGTTCTGTTATAGTATTCTGAAAAAGCAAATGTCTGTATCAAATTATACACCAGGACCGATAGCATCTGGAACGATAGCTTACATTTTATCGAATGTTTGGAATAGGTTTTCTTCCCGGGGTTTGCTTGCTAGGTTCCCCTACTACAGCCCTACGGGGCAAGATCGATCGAGCAATCAAGAAGTAGACCAGATAGTGGCCTTATAGTACAAGATTTGGATACAGCCAAGATTAGCACTAGGATCTCTTCTTTCTCTTAGCGTTCATACCAGTCGCATCCGAAGTTTTCACCTCGGAGTCTGGGGTTCATTTTACCAGTCTAACTGCAGATTTGGCTTTTTTCGCGAGGCGGCTACCACATGACCTCCCCAATCCAAAGGCGATATCGAAGCATTGCAGCTAAACAAAATTAGCACTAGGATGATTATGAATTTTTCACTTTACCGAAGATCACCATCAAATGGAATACAGTAAAATGACGAAGAAGAAGAAAGAAAGAAAGAAAGAAAGAAAAAACATTTATTCATGTGATAGTGATAGACTAACAAAAAATATTTCATTTCATTTCTTCACATTTTGTAACTAATTTACGGTACAAAAGGTGCCGAAAATCAATTCTTGTGCTGACCATAACAGCTGTCTCGGCGTTGTAAATCCAATTCGGACATGTGTACCGTAGTAGGCAAACATTACTGAACAAGATAAGGCTCTGAGGTCGTGTGTTCGAACTCCTAACTAAACGAATTGTATACGACCAACGCACCGCAATCGGTGCCTAGTAATGTGTTATCAATGTATGTTTAGGTATTTATGTACATTTTTGAGGTTTTTTTGTATACGGAAATAATTGAATCCTTCAACGACTTGGTATTCGGTGATTCATCATTATAGCGTCGAGTCTCTGTTGCATCCAAGGCTCTCAAGGCCCTCATAGTACGATTTTTGGCTTTTTCTCCTCCGTAGTTGAGTCTGGTCTTCGGCATCCTTGACAGTGAGTCCATTGCCACGAATGTCATCTTTTACAATGTTGAGTCAATTTTTTTGCGTCCACCCCTCCTGCAGTGGCACGATGAAGGCATCCGCTCCATGATGTTGACTAAAAATCATTCTTATTTTCTTTTAGATTTTTTTTTATTTTGAATGATTAGCTTCAGGATAATAACAATATCTACATATTTTACTTACGCAGTGCTCCACCTACTGTGAAAAATAAACCTTTTTGTAATAGGAATATAATATCCCAAGCATTAGAAAATGTTTAATTACTAATACTTTAGTAGGCTACAGTTCAACAGCCGTTTCCTTGTACTCAATTTCTTGTTATACACAAGGGCTAATAGATTTCCGTGAAATAAAAGTTCTTGTCCGTTAAAGTTCAAAACAGCCACTGCATTGCTACATTTATAAGCATGATTCAAAGAATGAATGACAAATATGAACGAAAAGGCTGACAGGATTTTCAAAAATGGTTTCACGAAATACTTTTATTAGGTATAACGATAATAAATAACTCAACTTAATCAAATATCATTAACTAAGTAATAAAAAATAAATGATATGAATGTACAGAAAATATGCTGATAATAGTCAAAAGTTGCGGTTTTAAAAAATTCCTACTTTAACGAGGTGAATGACTTGAATGAACGAAAAATATACCCATTGAACGATACTGAAATACAAACGAACATACCTACTAGAAAATAAAAATTGAAGACGAAAAAACTTGTAGACTCAAAACTTGCGAATCAAACAACAAAAAACACAAAGTACAATGCTCGGTCAATCAGAGGGTAACATTCGTGCGGGTATACTTGTCAATATTTGCCTGGCGGCGGTCACGACACCGCTTGCCTGTTTGCCCTGTTATTCACCGTGTTTGCCGAGGCCGGCCAAGTCTTCATAACCATTGTTGGCATGACATTTGAATGTAATTGTTTTTTGTCAGTTTACGTTTATTTTGTGAGGGTAATTTAGATTTTGTATTATGTTATTCAGAACGAAAAAAATTCTTGATTACATCGTATCGAATCAAATATAGAGTAATAAAACACTCACTGGGATATTTATCATGTTTTGGTATCAATGCTTATCAAAACATGGTAAATATCCCGGTGAGTGATTTAGTACTAATGTGAATGACCATGTCAATCTCAAATCATGAATCGAAAATTAGATTGAGCTATCGAAAATAAAAAAAAGGACTAAGGACCACTATTTTAGCATTGAAAGTATCATTTGCAACTTTGAATTACTCTTTGAAGTACAGTAAAATTCACTCAAAAAAGT
Organism: Eilema griseolum; assembly: GCA_963662185.1. Taxonomy (NCBI): domain Eukaryota; kingdom Metazoa; phylum Arthropoda; class Insecta; order Lepidoptera; family Erebidae; genus Eilema; species Eilema griseolum. The sequence goes on from OY759233.1 coordinate 6,037,309, forward strand.
TCATTTACATTCGTTCGATAAGGTTTTTAATTTTAAAAACTTGGTTTATTTCAAAACGCTAAATCAGTTCATTTACACAGCTACAGCCCACCGATTTTAACAATATTTCTTTACCGCTAAATACTTACATAATAAAAAAGAGCATATATGAATTTTGTTGTGTTTTTTGTTTTAGTGACATAAATTACAATGGTTACATTACAAAACAGATACCCTGAAATACTATTGGGAGTATAGTTTATATAAATATTGGATGTAATATGTTAATTAACGATTACAGGTTAAATGAGAACGTTGGTTCTCATTTAACCTGTACTCAAAATAGACCGTAAAATAGGCCTGAATGAAACCAAGAAAGAAAGTACATTGAAAACATCAGATTGCGGCTAGTACGGCCTATTTTAAAAAAGAGGCCAAAGAATTTTTGTAATCTGCCCAAATTTAGTTTGTCAGCATAACCCTCAAAAAGAGATCTAGAATCAGCAAAGCTAATCTCAAATCTTACTTTACAGCCAAGCATTAAGTTTGTGGCGTTAACCTCAATCACATTTATAGCCAAAAATCTTTTCTTTGTTGACTAGCAATTATCAAACGACAGTTTAATCTCCAAGAGCGGTGTCTTTGAGATTTCGTCAACGTTTGCAGACAAACAAACATTTAAATCCACCGTTAGGAAACAAATTTGAACCTTGTGCCACAAGCTTTAAGTTTATTTTCTGTCAATTTATGGGTCTAAGATGTCATGCATCACAAATATGAAACGTCCTATTGTTTCAGCAAATAATTCTATGGAAGAGAAGAGAAATCGGGCCGCAAACAAAGACGCCGCTTAGATAGCGGGGTCACTGTGATAACCAGCGTGTGTACTCCGAAATTGATTAGAGTACTTCGAAATTATATTTCACTTGAAAGGTGATAAAAAAACTTTGATTGAAATTGCCTAATCTAATAAAAGTGACTAAAAAGCCTTGAAATAATACAAGGGACAGTTCTAAAACCTAATGAGATGATATAGCCAAGTTATTACAACTTATAATTCTGAATTTTTAATTTTCGGGATGAATTAGTATTTTTTTATTCAAGGGGACTAATAGTAGTTAAATAACTAAGGCTGACCTATTGGCATCAACTGGTAAAGTTTTCATGGGCTACAATCATGCTGTATGTAAACTGTCGGATCGCGAGGTATATTTTATTCAACCCCGAGTCATATTGACCTGCTTAAATTATACAAAATCAAAAGTAAAAATTACCTAATTGCAGTGAAATGTGTGAAATTTTCTATTTTTATATTCAACCCGTCAATTGACTAAAGTCGGGTGAAAAGTAGGAAGATAGTGTGAAGTCAATTTGAATTGCACCCTACCTATCATCTGATAAGAACCACCATTTCAGATGATGACAACCCCAAAATGGTGATCTTTGATTTTATTTTTTTATTGCTAAGCGTAATATTAGCATAAACTTCCTTAAATGGTATGTTACTTCTGTAATACAAAATTTAATATTCAGAATAGCAAATAAAAATAATGCAGTACAAAATTGTTATCACTTAACGCTGTACACCAACTTTCCAAAATGCCAGGCGCGGCCTGTAATCCTTGGTCAAGATATCATATATATTCTTGTGATCTAACCGAACGATCTGATTTATCATACTTATCACGAATAAGTTTTTGACACTGCTAATACCAGTGGGGTGACGTGGCAAGTACGTGTAATCACGGATATATTGGTAGATTACATTTACTCGAGTTGTTTTATTCGATTCAATTTTTTCGAAAACAATATCGATAAATGTCTTATCGGCACTAAGACCTTATTTGGGTATAATATTAAGAACAAATAAAGCTTAGTTTAAGAAACAAATTAAGCTTAGACTTCACCGATGAATATCTTCTTCCATTTAACGTTAATACCAGTCGCATCCCAAGCTTTCACTTTCAAGTCAATGTTTCCTTTACCAGTCTAACTGCGGAAATGGCTAAACTTTGATATTTTCCGTGAAGCGACTGCCATCTGACCTCCACAACGAAAAACGATCAGCTTTTTTCTGTAGTTGAACTTTTCAGGGCTCCAACTCCTGCCATAGATGTTCGTATGGCAACCAGGACCAATGGTTTAACGTGCTCTCAGAGGTACGACTAGACCAATACTAATACCTATATTCATGCATACAAATATTTGCACTGAGCGGGGATCGAACTCAGGTCTCCTGCGTGGCGACGGCGTTCACTACTGCCACGCTACGGTGGCTGTCGAATTAATTTCACCAATGAATATAAACACATTAAATTGTATTAGCCAATTTCCATAATTGATTATTTTCTAATAATATTAATTGGATTCATAATTTGAAAATTGATTAAATGATTCAACTTAAAAAATATGTACAATCAAATTTTAGAAATCATTGTGCAATAATAATAATCATTATATCAATAACTTCTGTGTATGTGACTGTACTAGCTGTTTCAACAAAAATTATGTTTTTTTTTTTTTTTTTTTACGTGCGCAAAATCCCCACGGATACCTCCCCACCGGAGCCGGTGGAGGAGGTTATGTCGGACTCGAACCGACTAAAACGCACGCCGCCTGTGGGTCGTTTCGGTTGCCGAAGGTGAGGTTGACAGGCATATCCCTCGCACCCCGGCCGACCCAGGGCCATCTCTCACGATCTGGCCCTCTTCTCGGGTGTGGGGACCACAGAGTCCCCAACTCGACCCCGGAAACGGGGAGGCGCGCCACGCGCGCCGCCGCCGCGGCCTGCTTCTGCAAGGGTGACAGGCGGCTTCACCTGTCACCCCCAGGCCGGCGCTCATGGGGGGCGGAGGTCGTTCATCGACCTCCGACGCCCGAGTTGCCTTCGTGCGAGGGCAGCTTGTCTAGCGATCCTTCGTCGCTCCCGCTGCCGCTCCCGCCCCGCCTCCTCCTTCACGAGCATTACTTGCTCGCAGAAGGAGGCGCCGGCCGCCCACGCATCCGCGCAGCGAACCATCGCCGCGAGCAAGGTGGAGAGCGTGAGAACCCTCACTCCCAGGGCCGCCACAAGCTCCCGCCTCGGCGTCTCCCACGCCGGACACTCGGTGAGCGTGTGCGGACCTGAGTCCTCGCTCGCGTCGCAGTGATGGCACTCGGACGTTGGCTCTTTCTGCATCCGACGCAGATATTTTCCGAAGCATCCGTGCTCGGTGATCATCTGCGTCAGACGGTACGAGAGGCTGCCGTGTGGCCTCTCTAGCCACTCCCCCATGATGGGTCTTACCGCCGTTACTACGGCGTGCCCTGCGCTTGGTTGCCCAAGTCGTCTCTCCCATTCTGCCACCATTTCCCTGTGGAGCCGGGATCTCACGGCCCGAATTTCTTCGGGCTCGGGATCGTGACCCCGCTCCCGCGCCGCCCTTCGGAACCTGTATAGCGCCGAAAGGCATCTCGCTTCCAGGATCCATGGTGGCGATCCGGCGAGGAGACTCGCCGCGTTGAATGATATCGTGCGGTACCCCCTTATGATGCGAACAAAAATTATGTTCGGTTTCGGGGGTGAGATCGAAATGGGAGAAGAAAATTTTCTCGAACATTGCATGCAGTGCATTTTAAATCAAATATGTTTTGATTTTTGCTGCTGTTTATTAATGTGTATTGTTAAAAATATACGTAAATCTATTTTTGGTAGATATTGGTTTACGATATAGAAATTATTCCCGCTATCTATAACAATAGGGTCAATAAAAAAAGCTTAGAATAACTGACATTGACAATATAAGCGGCAGTTTGAAGGTTATGAGATATTTCTTTGTAAAAACACAACCGTAAAGATTACGATTGATATAATTTAATCAATAATTTTATTGCGATGCACGTAATAACTTTGATTACTATAATCCACATAGAAATGGATTACACCAACAAATCCGCGAGATTAAGCCCGAGGTTTTGCGATAAAGAAATGATTTTTTTATGTTTCATACACTGCTGTTTTATTTTTTTTAATACTCTGAGCGCCATCTAGATTTAAACTGCGAATAGTATTTGAATAAAACTTTTAAAGCATTTAGTACGCTATTCAAATCGATTAAGAAATAGAAAAAATGGGATCGGCTCAGGTAGGATTCGAAATCGCGATCTTTCCCTTACAGGGGCAACGCTCTGACCACTAAGTCAAAGAACCTTCACCCGAATCCATCCAAATTCTTCTATACACATATCTGTCTTACGGCGACGGTGGGAGCCATCCAATCCCGCCTGAACCTATCCAAATTTTTCTATTTCTTAATCGATACGAATAGTTTGTTATATTGCTTTTAGAATCCGGATAAAGGTGTTAGATATATTTATTTTATATTATATCTACATATTTATTATGCATAGGCATAGACAGACACACAAGAGATAACAATAGAAAGCATATCCTTACGCCTATTTCTTTTACGTGCGCAAAATCCCCACGGATACCTCCCCACCGGAGCCGATGGAAGAGGTTATGTCGGACTCGAACCGACTAAAACGCACGCCGCCTGTGGGTCGTTTTGGTTGCGGAAGGTGAAGTTGACAGGCTTATCCCTCGCACCCCAGTCGACCCAGGGCCATCTCTCACGATCTGACCCTCTCCTCGGGTGTGTGGGGACTACAGAGTCCCCAACTCGTCCCCGGAAAACGGGGAGGCGCGCCGCCGCAGCGGCCTGCTTCTGCCAGGGTGACAGGCGGCTCCACCAGTCACCCCCAGGCCTGCGCTCATGGGGGGCGGAGGTCGTTCATCGACCTACGACGCCCGAGTTGCCTCCGTACGCGGGTACCTTGGCTTACGATCCTTCGTCGCTCCCGCTGCCGCTTCCGCCCCGCCTCCTCCTTCACGAGCATTACTTGCTCGCAGAAGGAGGCGCATATAGTTACGCTTGTAAATCCTGCGGATGAGATATGTTATTTGAATTGAAGAGGAGACAGTCGGTTCTTATACGCAGCTCATAGACTCACGGTCTGGAAGATACCATTAAGTCTTTTCATCGGAAATATACCAAGATACGTCTACTGTAATCTTAATCCTTTTAGAGTTAGAAAAAGTACTTAATTGTAACCAACTTTGAATTTTTAAAGTAGTAAAAAAAGCAAAAAGGTCTAGATAACCCTAAGGTTATCTAGACCTTTTTGCTTTCAAGAAGCAAATATAAAATCCTAATTTACATAATATATGTTGTATATTATTATGTTGGAGGGAGGAAAAGACAGTATTCCCGTTTGGGGTAATACCTTCGCCCTACAGAAAACTGTATTTGTGGCCATAATAACCTCGTGTTTGTTCCCGGCGGTGAAGAGTGAGAGGCGGTGAGAGCTTACTGGAGGTTTTTTGTGCTGTCAGTGGGCAGACCAATGGTTTGCCCTGCTTTATCTACACTGACGGCACAGAAACTCCCTGTTTAAACAGGGTCGGCAACACGAGTGTGACTTCCTTGATGTTCCACACGCTCATAGGCCACGGTAACCACTTTCCATCAGATAGGCCGTCAGCTTGTCTGCCACCTAAGTTGTATAAAAAAACCTACACTTATACAGCCCGTAGTTATTTATTATCAAACATTTGCTAATCTAAACCGATAAAAGGTATTAAAATCATATTATTACATTCGATAAATGGGATTAGTAGTGAATGATAACATTTGATTTATGCATTATTTTTGTCGATCAATACTTTTAATACGTATTTCAGTTTGTTAAAGAAATATTTAAAACGCAATAATTGAAATGTGATGGCAACATTTTTACATTTACTGGGAGAGGCCTATGTCCAGCAGTGGACTGCAATGGTCTTTTGAGGATAATACTGGGTGAGCGGCGGTGAAAGAGCTCAAATGCATCAAGCATTATAGATTATAATAATAATAATAATAAAAAGTTCGGCCGCGTTGATCCCGGCAGAGTAAAATTTGGGCCACCCCATAACTTCCCATGCTGTGTCGTACAAGGCGACTAAAGGATAGGGCTGTTTAACACCAGACAGATATATACAGTCCAGACTCAGCTTTAGAAGCATTGCTTGAGTCAACAATAGTGCCTGGAAGACCGCAATAGGCTCACCCCCTATTACGTGGGAGTGAATTCAATGATTGGTGAAATGTGGGTGTTAATTCACCTCAGGTCGGGGATAAAGGCGTGATTATATGTATGTATGTATGTAATAAAAAGTTCATTGGCCAAATATTATTTTACAATAAATGGGATGTTTACCGGCGAGCATGTATGAAAACAATTATGAAAATAGAAGAAGCGAATGATGTATGCCAGGATCGTGGCAAGTCGAAAAATCTCTGCCTACTCCTCTGGGAAAAAGGCGTGACTGTATGTCTCTACCTATGTATGTAAATGGTATTAGGGAGACCCCTGGTAGGCAAAATATAATGCCTGTATTAGGAGCCTTACTTGTACATTATTAGGTACATATTTTATTATACAACAATTTTTTTCAATACTTATTTTTTAAAGTGTGTTTTAGTTTGTGTAACAACCCTCGCGCGCCAGGCCCTCGTTTGTCTCGCGTCTCAGTTCCATTAAATGTATCCCGAGATATAGGAGTTGTCACGTTAGATGATTAATTTTTAACACTCACAACAAGAATGAATCCAAACTGTACATTACCAATGGCCTTTGCTCTTTTCTTCAATTATATAGACCGTTCTTAATTTTTAAACATATCAGTAAACTCGTAAATAATGTTTTATATTGTTTTATTCGCCTAAAAATGACTACACAATTTATCAGATAGCTTTTATAAATAGATAAAATATACCTTTATCTGTATCGAACTATATGTGATTATAATTACTCATACACATATACTTAGATCAAATACATAGGCATTGTTCGTTGGTGTAATTCATTTAGTATTTACTTCTCAAGTAGAATAACTAAAGTTTTTAAGAGACATGGGATTTACCAATAGAGTAATTAGTTTTAACTTTCCGTGGCTCGGGAATCAATACCAGGACCTCACTATTCGACTCAATAGGTGCACTATTGAGGTATAAATCCCTCATAAATCAACACTTCAAATTTGCACGTGGGGTCTATTCCACCCGCACTATATTAAAATTTTAAATATGCCACGCTCCCCGTATGATTTCGTTTCATTAAACCGCCCAATCTTTATTAATGACATGTTCGTGACATTGCATTCTGTGATATGAACTTTATACTTATTGGTAACAAATTCACTATCTAATTTATTTTATTGAATACTGGCTGGAGCCGTGACTTCGGACGCTCCGAGTTACAGCTGAATATTTTTCGCATAACTGTAATAATGTAATACTTATTCTAAAATTAAAGTAGCTTAAGGTAAGCTTTGTAACATCACAAATCTACAATAAAAACTTGTGAAAATGACTGAACCATTTCGAAGCTTACCTAGAACGAAAAGATAAAAAAGAGTCTTTTCAGATTCATCATCATCACCTCAGCACTGTTCTAGGTTGCATCGAAGGTTAACCTCTGAACTTAGTCTACTCACTCCTTTTTCTCTTTTATCAGGCTATCCCTCTGGTCTGGGAATTCTAGAATGGAATTCTAAGTTAAATTGCAATTCACGATCTTGAAATTAAAAATTCTAATATCATTTTAAATAGAAAATAAAAATAGACTAGCTCTTAAATTCAAGCTTAAAGTAATTGTTTGTACGGAAATCCCCACGGATACTCGTACCCTTCCTCCCGTTCGCCAGCGGGGTATTTATTTCAGACTCAAACCGACTGAAACCGCACGTCATCACGGACCTCAAATAGCGGGGTTTAAGGTGGCCTAACTGGGCACTTCCTACGCACCAAGACAAGCTGAGAGTACTCTACTAACGACTGCTTTCTATATGCTATCTCAATCCGTATTTCGTAATCCAAGATTGATAATTTAAACCGTTTCTTACTATTTCAATAAATAATCGTTAGATCGATATGCCGATCCTTTTTTCTAATCCATATTTGGGAGGACGGATCAACACTTTTAGTTCGCAGTTGTACCAAAGTGACAGATTTTTTTGTTAGGGTGTTGGTGGATATATTGAAATACTGATTCTGCGTCGATCGATCGATTGTCAAAAATCGGGATTGAAAATAATCTTAGATTGACGATCGAATATTGGAAACGGCCGTAAGTATCACTACCAATACCGCTTCTAACAAACAGGGTAAGGTCATCAATCACATTGATAACATGTTTTTAAAACTAAAATGTTTAAAACAGATAACCCGCAATCACTGGTTTATCTATAATCACACATATTAAATTCTACTTATTTTGTAATCTGGGTTTAGCACAAGGATTAAATTGTTTTTACTGAATCTTAAATTTTGGTGGTGGCTAAGACTTTTTGCTGCTGGTTTTAATGATTAGCTGTGCCAGTGGGTGCTAAGACATACCAAAGTCGTGAGTTGCTGAAAAGTAGCCGAAACGTCTCGGGCGCAGTGTAAATAATAACTTAAATAAATCTTGATCCGTAAAAAGTGGTTTGATTTTAATGAGTGAGTGTAAACTTTTGACTGTGTCACTATTACATTGTTTAATAAGTTTCTTGTGATATATCTGTTCGCAAAAAATGCACTTAAAAGTTTCGTTTAAAATTATATATTACCAAAAATGGTATCAAAGCAAGTATGTATAACATGCAAATTCCCACAGTCATTCATCAAAAGCTCATAAAAGTTACAACGCAAATATAAATCGCACACACAATATTTTTAATTTGTTAAAAGCTCTTGGAAAAATGGCAATCAGAATGCATCGCGAGCAGTTAGCTGAGCCGCACCTTTTATAATTAAAATTGCATTAAGCCTGCATAGGCAGACGCTAATGACGCTAATGCACTGTTAGACTTTAAAAAAAAAGAACAGACAGACGGCTTGTAATCCAATTTCAAAAATGTTCTAATTCGATTGCAGTCACGTTGTTTGTCTTGTGTGGCGGTTTGAGTGTAAAAAATGGAAAAGAAAGTCGTGAACCTGAATTAAAAAGTTTCGTTCAAAAACTCTCCTGTTGGGCTTTATGGTTTTACTTGTTATCATTATGACCTCAAGTCAGAAATAAATAGCGTTTATGACTATATGAGCGTGTCGAGCTTTGATTTCGTCATATTTTGACGATGGAATTGACGAAAAATAAAACTTTACAGGTGGTACTTCAGAAAAGAGAACAAAATGCACCATACAAAATTAAGCATATTGCTATTTGTTACACGGCTATTTTGGTTCTAAAGCATCGTAACGTAACGTAACTTTTTTTATCAATTTTCATTAGTAATGAATTTTAAATTTTTGCACCAAGCTAGATCAAACCAGTGACCTCTGACTTAGCAATAGTAGCAAAAGGACAAAGCCAAATGACCCCATCTAATGATTATTACAATTATAAATCAAAGCCCAAAATTATATCACATAATTACCAACACAATAATAGAACGCCTTTCTTTACATTTCACTGAGGGTCGTATTCAATATTTGGCGAAGCCATAAATTCGAGCATACTGTCGGCCGAACAATGAATCTAAATAACCATTAATATGTAATAAATACTATAGGGTAGAACCGTGTCGGTAGGGAACAAACAAACAAGTGTAGGCACAGTAACCCTTAAATGCTGGGCATTGTGAAAAGAGACCCGCGCGTGTAATACCCGGTCCGAGGGGATTGGGGACCGCAATGACGAAGTCACCGCCGAACTTTGCCGAAGTTTCCCGATTGGTTCCGCTCCAAATGCCGACAGCTGCTGCGTTTCAGATGGGGGTCCCTCTTCATTAGTGGAGCTTGTCTCGTCTCGAGATGGATGTTTGTTTTTGGACAGAAGTGTTGATGGCTACTTGATGATGTATGAATTTTATTCTGTGGGACATCTGTAGTTGATTCTTTTTACAAAAAAGAGCATGGTTTGAATATCATAGTCACAACGCATTGGTGTTCTTTGGTATGAGTTATTTTAAAATTTCATTATTTTTTATTTTAAAATTAAACTGATGCTTTTCTCAATCATTCGAGTCAATTAAAAGACTAACATAAAGCCTGATTTTTATTAATACTATAGAAAAATATGAATGAATTATACACAATTTTAAACAAAACAAATTTAACATTAGACATGTCATTCAATAAACCTAATTTATATTGATAACTTATTGCCTGATACGGCTGTATCTAATAAATCACAATAACTTTTCTATTAAAAACTTGATACAACTCATCAACAAGGGTGTAAATACTTTCTGGTACGGAAACGCGTTACTGACAATTGATGTTGTAGATGTGAGTACAAAGTTACAATAACTTCTTATTGCCAGGTAAGCTTATATCTCCACTTATTATTATTAAAGAGATATAATATTGATATATGAAGCCATTCCCACTAGAAAACTATTATTACCGCAAAATTAAACATCACCGAATAACCTAATCTCCATTGAAACTCAAATCCTTAATCAAACAGCAACAATACATCAAACAAAACTGGCTAACAATAGTTGCGTTTAGTCGCGCCCGCGGATTACTGAATTGTAAAAAAAAGATTGGGGTCGAAACGACCCGACGTGTTAATTACGGGGGTTGGGCTTCGAGGGTTGAACAGATGAAAGTCAATTTGCTGCAGCGACATGATACGGCCCATTTCGTCCGAGCGACAAGTGTGGCACCTGCGCGTTAGGGTCTTTATGACCCAAACAATTGTAGGGTAAGGACAGAAAGCATTGTTTGCTATTGATGAAACTGCAGCGCTGTGAATAAATTTGCTCTATTTTTTTACAAGGTCCACTAATATTGCGTTTGGTGACCAATTATTATCATACGAAATGAACTTACGCACTATGTTAAAGTATAATTCCGATAGCGGCCGCATCGGAAATTGCAGACGGCGGAACGTACCGTGAAATAGAGAATTTTTGGTTTTAATTCATTGCGGTTTCTCAATGATGCCGTTTATTCGTATCGAAGTTTAAGAAGTAATGTATGTGCAGTTGTCGTATCGTATGTCGTATCGTCGTACCTTCGGAATCATACCATAAAAATGGTGTCCTTATAGCGATTACTAAGATGCGTCTAAAGTTTATACTTGTCAGCCCGAGGTCACCTTATTATTTTTGATTGATATGTCGGCTTTTTGAGAGTGTTTGCCGTCTGAAATCCAGAGAAAAATCCTGGTGAGCCTAGGTGAGGTTGATTTTGGGAGTCTGTTGCTACAGAGAAACCCGTTTGTGAATAATCCTAGAAACTGGTGACAAAGAAGCATGTGAATAAAAGTTTAAGCAATGAAAACATATTCTAATTTGGGCCTCAATGATATTAGCAACCCTAGAAGTGATAGGATGATACTAACTCGGTTAAAATTACTGTAAATTGTACTGTTTTGACAGAATAGTATTTCTTTGTTCTTCCCTGTGATACGATTATGACAGTTGAAAGACTAGACTCAGAGGCCCAATTTTGCAGATTTGCATTATCGATGTCATCGCTTTAAGTAAAAAAGTGTCATTCTTGTGTGTTATCAGATCTCTATCAACAAATGGAAAATTTTGAATATTAGGTAAATAAACTTTTATCTCCTGCAGTTTATTCACTCCAAAAGTGCGCAGTATATTTCTATTCTATTTCTACTCTTACGTTTCCACTTTTTAATGAGATACCAAAATTGCATGTCCACCAATAGCAATATAAAATAAAATCACATTAAGCAACTCTATCCTCCCTCTCCAGGTCTCTCTTAGTCCACAGCAACACAAACTCTAAACCTTTTCCTAAATGTGTTGTATCATTTTGTTCACAGAAGAAATCAAATTCGGCATCAACCGCTTAGTTAGCAGCGAAAGAACAGAAGATGAAGAAGAAGACACCCACCAAGAGCCAAGGCCTGAAGGCGTTTCCCCTGCATCACGCTGCGGCAGTCCCTGCTGGGTACCATCCCCGCAATCCCCAAGATCTGTTCGTTCCTCCTCTCCTGAGCTAGAAGTGGATTCCCCTCCATCTTCTCCAAGAAGACCACCAGACACGTCTCCTCCACCTAAAAGATCAGAAGCTTTCTCCGTTAGTGCTTTACTACGACCAGATGCTCCAAGAGTTCAGCCTCAAAGACCTTTCTTATACCCACCATTACCTTTCGCGGAGTTCCTTAGAGACGCTGGCAGCTTGACTCTACCGGGATGGCCAGGCTATAGTAACCTATACCTCCATGCTGTGCAAGCCGCGGGACCTGAATTTTTAAGGCTCCGAGCAGCTGTCTTAGGCGCCCCAGGCCCTCTCTCCAGACCTATAGGGGACGTATACTCGTGTGTGAAGTGTGAGAAGATGTTCAGTACTCCCCATGGATTAGAAGTCCACGCCAGAAGATCTCATAATGGGAAGCGACCATTTGCTTGTGAGATGTGCAGTAAGACTTTTGGACACGAAATTAGTCTTAGTCAACACAGGTGAGATGTATAATAAATATTTATTTTATACATACATATAATGACATTTATCCCCGGAGGATTAGGCCGAGGTGCATTAACACCCACATTTTACCAATCATTGTATTCGATCCCACGTAATAGGGGGTGACCCTATTGGCAATTGCCGGGTACTATTATTGAGACATGCATCTGAGGCGAAGTCTGAGCTGTAAAATATGTCTTATGTTAAATAGCTCTATCCCTTAGTCATCTTGTGCGACACCGTATGAAAAGAGATGGGGTGGTCCAAATTCTACACTGCCGGAACTTTTTTTCAATTTCATTTCATTTCAAATACCTTCTATTCATTTGAAATGACGTTCTATTAAATAATTTACAGTGTGCATTCGTGAGATTCTGGGTACATTACTCAGGTGCTGCAAAGTCATTGCCTTTTGCGAGAGCAACTTCCATATGACCTACTGACCCTTTCGTCAATTAGCAGATGAGGTTGGTCTTGGTTTGTAACTCCAAGTTTTAGGTGGTGCCACTGAGTACCTATATTTATGTACAGTTTATTTAAACCTGTCCCGTTTTTACCCAGGGCTGTACACAGCGTGGAGAAAGTGTTCGAATGCAAGCAATGTGGGAAGACGTTCAAAAGATCCAGTACCCTGTCTACTCACCTGCTCATCCACTCGGACACCAGGCCGTATCCTTGCCAGTACTGCGGGAAACGGTTCCACCAGAAGTCTGATATGAAGAAACATACCTACATACATACGGGTAAGTTTGGCTTAACCATATTATTAGTATCTAATCGATTATAGTCCAAAAAAGAACTGTAACCATGGTCACCTACAGTACCAGCTTGAGGTGTGAGATTCGATTCCTACCTATGCGCAATTATCGTGCATCCATAATTTGATTTTACTGAATGAGTTACCGAGAACAGTAGATTTATACTAAACTCGTTAACCTTGAATAAAATAGGAATGTAACATACTTCTCCAATTTGAGAGAGTTTTTTTTAAATAGGACACGTAAATTAGTCTTTGCCTCGCCTGTTTCAAAGTCTCGGAAACGGTCACCATTACATACAATGGTGACACTCAGCTTGACGGCCTTATCATATGCTTTTGCACGCCCCGCTTAAAAAACCCGGTACTGTACGAGGAAAGAAACATGTGAACTAGTAATGAATTCCAGGCCTTAATTGTAAAAGGAAAGTCTCCAAAGCGCTTGGTTTTGATCGGATATTCTGCACCGTATTCGGGTACCATCTAAGCCCTGCAGGTGTTGTTCTGTGTACGAAAAGGAAGGGTGGGACTTATTAGAAGAGCTGATCAGAATCACCATGGTACAGACGGTAAAATACTTTAATTGCTATAAAAATAAAACGAATTCACTTTTTGATATGAGTATCGAACCCAGGACCAGCAGGTTTTGCTCTCACTACATATACTACACTAATTGATAGACAGGATTATTGTAAACAGCTAAGCAAATTCTATTAAAAAACGAAATCGGATAACATTTCAGCAAAACACAAACAACACATGAAATGTTTTACTCAGTAAATAAACCTCTTAAATATTTAACGTAAAGTTTGGACTGAACACTATTGTTTACAGAACAATTCTGTGCAGAAGCGAGAACGGTCAGGTGATATCTGTATAGCCCTTGTGGGTGAACCCGAGAATCTTATCCGCGTAGTAAAATGTTACAGACACCAGCAGGCATGCCGCAACATCTTACATTCATGAAGGGACCAAAATATGTACACACGGGCCATAAAAATGTCGAACTAAATGCTGGATGCTTATTTAAGTGTTGAAAATGGCAATGCGAATTGTCTGAGGTAAAAAAAATTAGGAGAATTAGTATTACTATTAAAAATGGTGATGTCGTTAACCTTCTTGGCACACTACTTGTTATCAATGTAGATAAACAGACATGGAAATCCATGGTGTTTGGGCTTAAACATAATTTGAGTTACATAGAATTCAAACCTTAATTTATGAAGACATACATACATATAATCACGCCTTTATCCCTGGAGGGTTAGGCAGAGGTGAATTAACACCCATACTTCACCAATAATTGTATTCGGTCCCACGTAATAGGGAATGAGCCTATTGCCGTATTCCGGGCACTATTGTTGACTCGAGCCATGCATCTGTGGCTGAGTCTGGGCTGTAAATATCTGTCTGATGTTAAACAGCCCTATCCCTTAGTCGCCTTGTACGACAACGCATGGGAAGACATGGGGTGGCCCTAATTCAACTCTACCGGAAATCACGCGGCCTGTATAGCTAATTTGTATGTGTTTATTATGAAATATATTCGATGCATTTCCGTAATTATAAGCTTTGAAAAATCAAAACTTGCAACTTACAAAATGTTAAAACAATGTATTGCAATCTTAAACGTGTACGAGTTTCGTAATACCATTTTCCTTATTTAAAATTGTATAAACAAGCTGTAATCCAATCGAACCACAACCTAAATATATGTTATCCTACGCAGTCAGTAACCAATATGCCTCTAATTAGACCTTGATACGATCAAGCTAAAATATGCGATATGGGTCACATTAAATATACTACTAACTTAGGTATCCTGTCGCACTTAGTTAAAAACACATTTTCCTGTTTTAATTATAGTGTGAATTCGGCCTAATGAAATAAGGTATTGTAGTAAAAAAGTATAGTGTTTTTATCTCTCAATTATGAATTTTTACGCATTAGGAAACATAGGAAAGTTTCACTAAAACCTAAGCGTAATAACTTAAAGGTGAGATCTCAACAGTAACAACTATGCAAACGAATGTCTTCTGCCATTCCTTGAATAATGTAAGTTGAAGCAGAAATTTAACTACCACAGTAAATATTACAAGATCCCCAATGATAAAATTACTCAATAGTGAACAGAAAGTCTAACACTTTTATGCATTGTGTTCATCTTTTTATGTAAAATGATTTCAAAAATACGTAACACTAAACCCTTTCACACTTTCAATAAGTTAAGCTCAATTCGTCAGTTTTACCTAATTAATCAATTTGGCTCCCCATCCTACCTCCCCGAGTGTCTCGGTAACACAATCGCGTGATAATGTAACCACAGAATTACGCGATTATTATAAAACAAGAGTAACTCGTCTTGTCCTACATTAATTATGCGAGGGGCTGTTAAGATGTTTTGACAACACCACTTTGAATTATGTCGGGTAAGTAAGTGCACGAGTTGAGGAACTCTCGTCGTTTTAGATTTGGGTTAATTCGAGTTTGAATTTTGGTATACAGTTATGAAGAAATTTATCTGAATATAAATAAATATTCCAAATAAATATTCCACGACATTCTACACAACGCTATCTAGACCCATGGTAAGCATAGCTTAACTAGCTTGTGTTATGGGATCTAGAATGCGGATAAACATACTTAGATACTTTTTTTTTTGTAAATACATACATATTATACATAGAAACACCCAGACCAATGCAAATATACATATTCATGCATACAAATATTTGCACTGAGCGGGAATCGAACCCGCGCCCCCTGCATAGCAGTCGAATGCTCTACCGCTACGCCACAGAAAGTACTTAAGCACCCTTCGATTTCTTCACCGAAATTCAGTCAAACTAAAGTTCTTGCTTTACTTATTAAACTTTGAAGCACCGGTGACTTAGTGGTTAAGGAGACGGGTTTACGAACGAAAGATCCAGGGTTCAAATCCTGGCCCACTATTACACTACCGAACCCACTCCTAACAAGCAGTCTACCTTAGTAATATTGGTTCTAATATTCTTTTAAAAAGAAATATCGATTTATATATGTAATAACCCTCCTTTT
This sequence comes from Eilema griseolum, assembly GCA_963662185.1. Lineage (NCBI taxonomy): Eukaryota > Metazoa > Arthropoda > Insecta > Lepidoptera > Erebidae > Eilema > Eilema griseolum. The sequence goes on from OY759233.1 coordinate 6,053,548, forward strand.
GCTTCGTCGTAGTCAGGTTAGTAAAGGTTAGCTCGTAAAGAAGGCCAGATCGTGAGAGATGGCCCTGGGTCGGCCGGGGTGCGAGGGATATGCCTGTCAACCTCACCTTCGGCAACCAAAGCGACCTACAGGCGGCGTACGTTTTAGTCGGTTCGAGTCCGACATAACCTCCTCCACCGGCTCAGGTGGGGTGGTATCCCTGGGGATTTTGCGCACGTAAAAAAAAAAAAGGTTAGCTCGTAAAATCATATCTTTTACAATTTCAAAAAAAAAAGAATGTAGGGCACGCCGTAGTAACGGCGGTAAGACCCATCATGGGGGAGTGGCTAGAGAGGCCACACGGCAGCCTCTCGTATCGTCTGACGCAGATGATCACCGAGCACGGATGCTTCGGAAAGTATCTGCGTCGGATGCACAAAGAGCCAACGTCCGAGTGCCATCACTGCGACGCGAGCGAGGACTCAGGTCCGCACACGCTCACCGAGTGTCCGGCGTGGGAGACGCCGAGGCGGGAGCTTGTGGCGGCCCTGGGAGTGAGGGTTCTCACGCTCTCCACCTTGCTCGCGGCGATGGTTCGCTGCGCGGATGCGTGGGCGGCCGGCGCCTCCTTCTGCGAGCAAATAATGCTCGTGAAGGAGGCGGCGGGGCGAGAGCGGCAGCGGGAGCGACGAAGGATCGCAAGACAAGCTGCCCGCGTACGAAGGCAACTCGGGCGTCGGAGGTCGATGAACGACCTCCGCCCCCCATGAGCGCCGGCCTGGGGGTGATAGGTGAAGCCGCCTGTCACCCTGGCAGAAGCAGGCCGCGGCGGCGGCGCGCGTGGCGCGCCTCCCCGTTTCCGGGGTCGAGTTGGGGACTCTGTAGTCCCCACACCCGAGAGGAGGGCCAGATCGTGAGAGATGGCCCTGGGTCGGCCGGGGTGCGAGGGATATGCCTGTCAACCTCACCTTCGGCAACCAAAACGACCCACAGGCGGCGTGCGTTTTAGTCGGTTCGAGTCCGACATAACCTCCTCCACCGGCTCCGGTGGGGAGGTATCCGTGGGGATTTTGCGCACATAAAAAAAAAAAAGATTAGCTCGTAAAATCATATCTTTTACAATTTCAAAAGAATGTAAGGTGGTTAAAATTTCTGGCTTCGAAGTATAGCATATTGCTAATAACTTTTATATATGTTTAATTTGCTTTTAGTTACTCAAACTAAATAGTACTTACTTTATTTTTATAAAACCCTTGTACTTTAGTTAACTAATACTGCGTATACTAAACTCACTAGATTTTCCAAATACATAGTGGAAGGCTTCCCTTACAGTTAAAAAGACATCGTTCCTTCCGAGTACCTACTGCTCTCCCCAGTTCATTTAAGATAAGGGTGGGAGTTCCATAGTCTGTGATTCAGACGCATAGATTCGCCGTTTTCATGGCTTTGACAGTGGGTGGGAGAGAGACAACGACATAATTTACAATAAGTGCAAAAGGGATGCAGCAGAAGGGTTGGGTTAGTTATTGGGCACATGTTTCTGCTGTAGGGTGGTCTGCAGATAGTGATGAATAAATTTTCATATGACATTTTGAATGAAAATTTAAAATGGATTTGGTCTTTTTAGAAAATATAGTAAAGTATATTTTCTTTTTTGAAAGTAAAAAATCAGGTTTATGAAATAACGGGATATCTCCAGCACTTTGCTGACGGTGGATAGGTCTGCAATACGGTCATATGGGTACTTAGACAGATTACACTATTGTACACTAAACAAAATACCTAACATACAATTTTTAAACTAACTTAAAATCTAAAGCTGCTATACAATTGGCAGCCTTATCGCGGTACATGCATACCTATACTCCATTCGCTTCGGTGCTTACATACCTACATACATACATACACATAAATACAATCACGTCTTTATCCCCGGAGGGTTAGGTAGAGATGAATTAACGCCCACATCATAAAATTCGGTTCTACGTACGTAAGTCTATTGCCGTCTTCTAGGCAAATTTGTTGACTCAAACCATGCATCTGAGGCTGAGTCTCGGTTTTATATAGATATATACATCCGAGACTCAGCCTCGTCAAGTTCAATGGTCAGAGCATTCCCTTGTAAAGGAAAGATCGCAGGTTTGAATCTCACCCGAACCGATTCAATTTTTTCTATCTTAATCAATAAAAACGCATCTAACCACACCTTGAGATAAACACCATGGCTTACAATCACAACTTCGTAAGAATTCAACGATTTTCCTCTTACACCCATGTTACGCTTCCAACATAATGCATCTAGTCACAACCTGAAACAAATTAAACCACGTATCACACCTGATCCACCCTCGTACCCTCAGCGTATAAATTATTAACGATATCAACTTAGCAAATAGTTCCTCGAACGGTATTTTAATCAGTGTCCCAGCTTCCAAACTTCTTGATTAATGTACGCCCAACACAATTTATCGTTGAAATTTTATTTATAATTACGCCAGCTAAATTAAATGGGTGATTAGTCAACGTCGGAGACCAGTTCGCGATTTGTCACCTCACCAACTTGGGTGGATTCGTCTGTAATTGGGCCCCTAAAGTTTGGCTTTACCTGCACTTAGCTTCAGTTAAGAAGTTAGTTCTGTTCTGTTAGTTGGGACTATTAATTGAGAAGTAAATTTATTCATGTGTTCTATGTACTGGTCCTGCCGATTGTTAAATGCTATCTACGGGATGGAATTTGCATTATATTTTTTTGACGATTGACTTCTGTTTTACCCAGCATAAATAAGACAGCTCTTGGCAAACGAGGACTTGCAAAGTACCACGTGCTAATTTAATATATATCTACCATTTTGTAAATAACCATATTCTTCATTTCACAGAAATTGTTAGTGAGGGCGTCTAAGTGGCTTTACCTCGCTTCCTTTCGACATCCATTTATCGTTTTTCCCTCCCCTTTCCTCTCTCAATTGGGAGCACATAAGTGACACTGCAAGTATAAAAGTTTTCATTGACCTCAGTGTACCATGAAGCGGATATAAGATAAAAATCCTTGATAGTATTACATACAACTCTATTTTTAACCAGTTGTTTAGTCGTTTAGCCAGAATGTTAATAATGATAAAACTTACTGAGTGCATCCATGACATATATTATAAAAGAGAAACAACATTTTATTCAATACTAAAGTTATTGGACACATTTTAGCTCCTTGTGGTACACCATTTCTTTATTAGTAGGTATAATTTGCTTACCTTTTTTTTGTATGAAATAAAAGATCCATTATCTGAGATTAAAAAGTCAAAAAAAGAACATTAACTAGCCGTCTCGTCTACGAGTCTACTTCATGAATGTTTGATTCACTCAAAGGCTCTGTTAAAGTATATTTTTAAAAACTCTTCCTTCTCTTAATTAGTCGGGGAATAAACAAACGGCACATTAGCTCTCGAAATAATTACACAGCGGCAGTTTCCTCGGCTCTTTTATTTTTATTTTCTTTTTTTAGCAATACAATACTTCCCCAGCCACGGTTTGCGGTGAAGAATTTAAAAAGCATTTGTAAAATGAGTTTGGTTTGAGAGAGCATTTAAAATCCAATTAAAATGTAACGCAGGGAAATTGGATGTCTGAGCGATTTTTTTTTCACTAATCTCTAAAGTACAAATTTTCCCAAGTGCTGTTTTTTTGCAAAAGAAAATTATACATCGATGATTATAAATATGCCATGAACAAACAAAATATAATCATCAAAGTACTTTATAATATGTGAGATAAAATTCGATATTACAAACAAAGATTAGCGGAAAAAAGATTTCAAAGAACGAAATGAAAGGCATAAAACACTTCATAATTGTCTCAGTCGAGCCAAATGTCCTTAACTTTTGTAAGAATCCCCTTTGATTACTTTTTAAAGCTTTTTCGCAGTCAAAAATAGCAAAGAGACATCGTCAGAGTCTAAAGAGGTTTGCTATCGTGTAATTGGATTCGTAAGAAGCAATTTCAACTTGAAATTGTTAAGCTGTATGTAAATGAGAAAAAATGCCCTTGATATCAATAATAAGGACTTTACAATTGCTTGATTTTTCTCTGATAAGACAGACATTAACATATTAAGTGTTGCTGTGTCTTGTAGAATTACTTAGTATATACATTGTTTGTGGAAGAATATTGCACATAAGTCATAAGTTATTATCTGTGCAGTGCCGACCAAAAACTAAAAAGTTTATCATCAGAGCTATGTTTTTAATTGTGTTATCTTAAACTTCTTTTAGAGCATTCCTTTAGTTCTTCAAGTAAGGTCAGTTTTAGTGATCAATTTTCATATTTCATAAAAAAACAAAATGTTCAGTAATATTTGAGAGGATTTCACACAGATTTATATCCGGACGTACTATTATTTAAATGATCATACAGTTAATTTATTCTTGTATAAACGAAAGGGTTTAATGAAACGATCTCTTTTAAATTATTTTTTTCAACATCATTCAACAGTTAAACTTTTTTCCAACAAAATGAAACTGAATATAAAAGTAACTGTCCAATCTCTCGAAACCAATTCTTCTTACAAGATTCAGGACTTCAAGTATTCCGTCCACACAACTTGGGAGGGGAGGAAATCTAAGCGGTCCATAAGGAAAGGGGGCAGTCCGAGGGTGGGGAAGGTGTCGCTGCCCGGGGGGACTGAATCAAGGAGTGCTACGTGCTTTGGATTTAATTAAGGATCTGGGTCTTGGAATCCTTCGATTTCAGCGGCGTTTTCTTTTAATACCTTAAAACGTTTTATTAAAATAGAATTATGTGAAGTCTCGGATCTTTATATGATAGTAATATTATCTTTTATCAATTTGTACCTCGAATTAGAGTAACGAACTCTTTCATGCATATGAATGCGATTCACTGTAGGTACATGCCGTTTAAAAATATTATTAGTTATATTCATTTTTGTATGTGTGTGTCCATTTTCTTGTACTTACTGAGCAGTAATTGAAAAATTATTTTCAGTAACAATTATGTAGCACAAAATAATTAGTTTCATACAATTATTTTTAATGAAGTTAGCTAATAATAGTTAGAAATTGAAGAAACCTAGAACGTAATACATAAATTTATTAAAACACACTTCATTTAATTAACTAATACAATAAAGAAAATTATAAAACTTGATGAAGATTCGTAACAGGCACAGAGAACTAAAGTATTAACAACAAAAAAATATAAACGTGTATGAAAATAAATATAGTAATAAGATATTACTAAAAATTGGCAATCAATATGAAACGATAGACACTTACTAAGTTTTATAATGCTGATGAATTGATAACTTTATTTCCAAAAAATACGAATCCGGTCCGCACAGCCGTCACGTAAAATCCACATCAATTCTCAGCAAAGAGAAACATCACAAACCAGATTTATATTATATATTTTTTCCACACGCAACACGATCTCACAAGGGATACCAACAAAAAAAATCACTAGCGAGATTTTTTTCTCACGCGAAAAAATGACACTTGAATTTGTATGCTGGGAGGTCGCCTCACTCCCATATAATATTAGACTCTCCCAAGAGAGGAGGATAATTAAATTAATGTCCTCAGTCCTCAGCCCTCCTCAGCCCCACGTTCCAGCCAGTAATCCGACACCTGCATTATTTTCACTCGGTATTGCTGTACTTTTATTTTCTTGTTTTGTCAGTGAGAAAGCTTTACCGGTCGACTCATAGGCTGATGATTTATAAGTCAAATGGTAGTTTTTAATAAATTACTTAGATTCTTTGAGTATTATTGTACGAAAGCAAGTTCTTTTCTATAAATGTTCTAATATATTTACATGATTGGGTAGTACGTGAGTTTTAGATGGATAGATAAATAGATAATACTTTATTGTACACCAATATATTTACAGAGAGACAATTAGGTAGCATTTATATACAGTTTAATGTACAATGGTCGGCCTTATCGCTGAAAGCGATTTCTTCCAGGCAACCTTGAGTTATGTTTATGATAAAAGAGTTTTTGATTGTCTTATGTGTAAATAACGATATGAAAAAGCGAACGATTTTTTTATTTTAAGATCATTTTACAGTGCTTTTTTTTTTACGTGCGCAAAATCCCCACGGATACCTCCCCACCGGAGCCGGTGGAGGAGGTTATGTCGGACTCGAACCGACTAAAACGCACGCCGCCTGTGGGTCGTTTTGGTTACCGAAGGTGAGGTTGACAGGCATATCCCTCGCACCCCGGCCGACCCAGGGCCATCTCTCACGATCTGGCCCTCGTCTCGGGTGTGGGGACTAAAGAGTCCCCAACTCGACCCCGGAAACGGGGAGGCGCGCTGGGCACGCCACCGCCGCGGCCTGCTTCTGCCAGGGTGACAGGCGGCACCACCTGTCACCCCAGGCCGGCATTTTACAGTGCTATTTCACTTCTGCTTGTGTTGCTGTAAAACCAAATGTGCTCAAATTCTAAGAAGGAAGTTTCTAGGACTGTACAAAGCAATTGAAATTATTTTTAATTATTATTTAGGTACATATTTGATATTGTCGGCAGTGTGGTGTGCTTGTTATTGCGTTAATTGGATTTACCTATTCGATAGTTATAACAACACCTAATTTTTTAATATGTTCTTACGCCTTAAATAATGAGGAAAAAGACTATATTTGTCTTTAATAGCTTATTTTCAACTTCACTACAATAAGACCTTGGGTTTGGTAGATTAAGTAGACTAAGTGTATGTTTGTAAATAGACCAAAAAAAAAAGAAATGCTTGCGGAGTTTCTGGCCGGAGTCTTCTCAGGTAGGGGCCGCGTTTCGAACCGGTGGTCCCTTAACTAAAAAGGAACATGCCTTTTTTGTTGACGTTTTGTAAGTGCCGATATAATGGTATATACAGAATAAATGATTTTTTAATTTGACCTTTGACTTTTGACTTAGACTTTAACTTTGAACACATTTTGGAAATCAAATATTTCTTTTTTTTGTCATTCTGAAACCAATCACTCTTCTCCAAATATATTTTATATCAAATCCATTACCTAAATTCAAAACTACCCACAAAAAAAAAGAAAATCAAACCGCACCTTCTAATCTATCACTCATAACGACGAACCACTTAACTGATCTAGCAGCAATCGCCGCGTGGCCGTCGCACGCGCCGGTAATTCAATAAACACATTATCGCGATTAGGAGAGGGCGCACGGAACGACCCGAGCGCCCCCGAAGTACTCCCGAAGGGACGACAGATTTCGTCGGGTGATTTGGGCTATATTAATGATTAGTTCTTTATTCTAATTTGTAGGGTAGGATGCAGATGAGCTTGGTCAATGTGAATTTTGAGTTGGGATTATGATTTATTTGGGTATACTAGTAGGGCAGTAAAATAATATGCATATACGCGACTGACCAACACCAGATACAGTTTTTAATTAAACTCACACTTGTGTATTCTTTGAAACGGCAAGCTAAGGATATACTGGTGCCATATCAATGACAATTAATTTGTCAACTATATTTTTGGACATTTGTTTAACTATATTTTGGAGGCCGCGTGGTTCCCGGCAGAGTAGAATTTGGACCACCCCATCTCTTCCCATGTGGTGTCGTACAAGGCGACTAAGGAATAGGGCTGTTTAACATCGGACAGATATATACAGCTCAGACTCAGCCTCAGATGCATGGCTCGAGTCAACAATATAGAGCACGAAATACGGCAATAGGCTCACCCCCTATTACGTGGGACCGAATACAATTATTGGTGAAATGTGGGTGATAATTCACCTCTGCCTAACCCTCCGGGGATAAAGGCGTGATGATATGTATGTACCTGTATGTATTTTTGGACATTTTTAAGTGTTTTAGTCAGCTGAGTTAGTGTGTAAATATAGGGCTCTATCAAAAGCTTTTGGAGCCCTAGTCAATACCATCAGCAAGTCGCTACAATGACAGATTAGTCTCTGGACTAGGGTTTTCTCTTGGTATATATATTGTGGTGACGGAGAAAGAATACAAGTATCACCACCCCATCTCATCCGAAGGGTGTCGTAAGAGGCGACTAATGGCAATATATTCAAACCATATCACTGCTAGAGAAGGAAAACTCGAACTAAAACCCTGTACCAACCCGTCTGGCCAGCGTGGAAACAGTAGGCCAAAGCCTCCCAACATTGGGAGAGGCCTAGTCCAGCAGTGGACTGCGATGGGCTAGTTGATTGATTTGATATATATTGCAGGCATTTGTCCCCTACAAATATACCAATGATAGAGGAGAGTGGGCCCCGAGCTCCAAAGCATAAGCTTTGAATGCAACTGAGAACACCACTTAAATGATGATGACAATTTTTGAATAACAAAATAACATAGTGGCCTCTGTGGCGTAGCGGTAGAACGTTCGACTGATAAACATGTAGCGCGGGTTCAATTCCCGCTCAGTGTAAATATTTGTATGCATGAATATGTATATTTACATTGATCTGGGTGTTATGTTATGTATTTACAAAAAAAAAATTATCTATCTATAAGGAGGTAGGACACGGCGGTATTTCCGCCCAATTGAGCAGTCCGACTGGGGAAGTACCTTGTCCTACAGAATACCGCAGTTATAATAACTTCATGTTGTGTTCCCAGCGGTGAGTAGGGTAGCCAGAGCTCACTGGAGAATTTGTGCTGTCAGTGCTGCTTTGTCCTCTACACTGACGGCAAAGAAACTCTGTGCTTACAGGGTCGGCAGCGCGAGTGTGACTTCTCTGGTGTTACACACGTAACATATGCCACGGTAACCACTTTCCATCAGGTGGGCCGTGCGCTTGTCTGCCACCTAAGTGATATAAAAAAAATACACATGTTTATCCGCATTCTGGATTCCATAACACAAGCTAGTTAGTATCAAAATAAACGGGATATTTACCATGTTTCATTGTTTATACCGATTACCGAAATATCGGAAACTCAAAACAAAGAAACATGGTAAATATCCCGTTTATTTTGATACTGATGTGAGTGACCATGATAGTTTAAATACAAGCTAGTTAATCTATAGAATACAGAATAATTTATTTGCTCATAAACATGGTAACATAAGGTCTTACAATATATATATAAATACAGCATGTTTAGCCGCAGACTGTGGCATGCAAATTTTCACATAATCGTTGGCAAATAATATTGAATCACTATTTAGTTTCATTGTTTGTCTGAAATAGTAATTGATTTTATGAAAATAAAATATAATTGGAATGTCAAGAGGAATATAGAATTATCAGAGGTCAATTTTAAGTGGTCAAACAATCTTAGTCAATACTATTTGCATTACCAGTAATATTTTAACAGTTTCACATTATAATATTTAGGACTAATGAGATTAAAGACATAATTCAGAGCAATTATTAATATTGGAGGAGAATTTAATTATCACATCAATAGGTCACAGAATGTCTCGAGTTTTCTCCCTACAAATATTATTCCTTAAAGTTTAAGTATTCATCAACCGAATAAAAACATTTGTCACATAGCCAAACATAAAGTTCTTTGTTAAATGTATTCATCAGTTTCCGGAATTGGACTGGTAATTTATTATATATTTTTATCGCCATTGTGTAACAGTGTCTATCACTTGAAATCAACCTATTCCGTGGTACTAGTAGCGGTTTTTGTAAAACTTTTCTTTTGAATAGGTGAATGCTTACCATGGGTCTAGACAGCGTTATATAAAACGTTGTAAAATATCTATTTATTTATTTATATCAAATCAATCAATCAATTAGACCACCGCAGTACACTGCTGGTCATAGGCCTCCCCAATGCGCGCCATATTTATATCACAGTACCTACAATCTGAAGTAGGACCTTCCATCGGTCACAATCAAATGAAAAATGATTCCTAAGGACCAACATCGTCGTAATAACTTTAATTATCAACTAAATACAAAGTAGTGTACCGTATCAGGAGCTAAAACAATGACTCATTGTATAAAGCACAGTGTAAATATTCATACAATTAACAAGATTGCTTATAAAAAGTAAATTATCGCCCGCACCACACTTCCTGTAAATTCATTACAACTTATTAACCATTGGTGATTAGCTTGATTGCATCATCATTGCTGCAATTGCTTGATATAGGTTTTTTACCCGAATGCCAAGAAGAATAGAATACCACAGCCATAATAACCCTGTGCTGTGTTCCCGGCGATAAGTAGGGTACCCAGGGCTCACTAGAGTTTTGGTGCCGTCAGTGGGAAGAACAAAAGCTTTGTCTTTTATACTGGCGGCACCGAAACTCTCTGTGCTTACAAGGTTGGCAGCGCAAGTGTGACTTCCTTGGTTTTGCGCACGTCCATAGGTCACGGTAACCACTTTCCATGAGGTGGGCCGTGTGCTTGTCTGCCACCTAAGTGGTATAAAAAAAAGGTTTATGTTTATCGCGCGTATTTTGTATGTATGTATGTATGTAATGTTTATTACCTCATATCTTTAAAGCTACGGGACGGATTTTTTAAATTAACATATCGTTAGATTTATTTCGGTAAAGGTTCTGTGGCTTGGTCGTCAGAACGTCTCCCTGTGAGGGAAAGATCGTGGGTTCGAATCCCGCCTGAACCAATTCAATTTTTTCTATATCTTAATCGATTTGAATATTTAGCATACTAAATACTTTAAAATTTTATCGTGTTTTTTTTGTACTGTATACAACACCTGGGTGCCCTGTTTTTACACTAAAACCTGATATGTCCGAGTATAAACCTTTATTATAATATTATATTTGCTTGTATAAAAGCATATGCATATGAAAATTGAAACCGTGATACTACTTTCCACTGAATTAAAATTATAGATCTTCCAATTAAAAACGGTAGCCATTAAAACTAAGCCAGCAAAAGCTCGTCTACATTCAAATACACGTGCCCAGTAATGTGTATTAATCATCTATTTTATATTGACCTCTGATTTAGAACTGTGACACTCACATTAGAGATCTTCATATAATAGTTATTAAAACGAAAGACACGCGCCGAATACAATTCTCATATAAATAATTTACTAAATTGATTTGACCCCGAAGAGAATGTCATTATCAAAACAATAAAATTAATTGGAAATAGATACCAATGTATCGTAAGTTATAATAAGATATCGTAGATACTAGTAGGTAGGTTAATATTACCTATAACCTTAATTTTATATACACACCTGCATATGCTAACAGCATTTATAAAACGTCAAAAAAGTGAAAAACAAAAAAAATCGTACTGACAAAATATATAATGTTCTTTTCCAATTTCAAAACGCATTGCTTATTAACATTTGAATTATAAAATAAGAAAGCAAAAATTAAACACGTCCCATTCGATTTTCAAACCAGGCGCGCGCATATAATCAAATTATCCGTGTTTTGATTGGCCAGCGCCTCGCTTCGCGCGTTTTCCGAGTGTTTTGATTTGGTGGTGCGACAATGGCGCCAGTTGTTCAAGTGTTTTAGCAAACCTTCGCTTGTCAAGTAAACATCAGACTGTTACAGAATTATGAACTTTGTGTTCTGCGCACAAGATCGAAATTTCAATAAATGTAGCTTTGAATATGGGTAGTGATGTTTTGTGCACAGGGAGTGCAATTTGAGTGCTGAAATAATACTGGGAAATGTGATGCATTTGTTGGAATAACATGAAATCATGTTAGATCAAGATGTAGATTTTTTTTAACTTTTACTTTCGTTGTTAGAGTTAAGGTTGAATCCATATTCGTTTTGATATTCCAGTGAAAATTCCTTGCCCCTATACTTAATCAGAACTGACTGAAACACTAAAAGTCATAAAGGAAATAATACATATTTTGTGTAAATTATCTAAACGATGATCTCAAATAAAACAACACATCCCTGTATTAAATAAAGTACGTTGGTCGTCATTTTGTAACTCTTTATTGAGCGTGGCTTCCGGCAGAGTAGAATTAGGGCCATCCCATCTCTTCCCATGTGGTGTCGTACAAGGCGACTAAGGGATAGGGCTGTTTAACATCCGACAGATATATACAGTCCAGACTCAGCCTCAGATGCATGGCTCGAGTCAACAATAGTGCCCGGAATACGGCAATAGGCTCACTCCCTATTACGTGGGACCGAATACAATTATTAGTGAAATGTGGGTGTTGATTCACCTCTGCCTCCACCCTCCAGTGATAAAGGCGTGATTATATGTATGTATGTTATTGAGCAGTCAAAGTCAAAAACAAAAGAAGAAGGAAAAAAAGAAACCTTATTCTTCAGTTTTGTTCAATTAGTTAATTAATCATTGCAGTATTTTTTTAATCTAGGACACGCCAATTTGACTTTACCTCGCTTGATGGTAAGCTAAAGTCTCAGGAAAAACGGTCACCATTACAGACACTAAGTAATGTTACAATGGTGGCTCACCTTGGCGGCCTTATCAATACTTTATTGCAAATCCTTTCAAGTCGCAATAATGACAGAAACCTGCAATCAAACTGGAATCAATTTTTTGATTTTTTCTTGATTTAATTATGAAAAAAGTAGAATTCCCTTCTTTTCAAACTATTCAATATTAACAATGATTTGACTCACATTTTCTATCTTATACTTAGTTAACATTATACAATATTAGAATTACAATTATTAGTCATACCTATAATTATTGGAAAAATAAATTTTTTAGTACTTACACTATTATTACACTTTAATCTGCAAGTAATGACGCGTCTGCACATGTGATCAAATATCATAGACTATTATAGAGGAATTATGCAAAGCCACTGATCTGTTCTGCCACCACGGTCCCCAATAACTGTCATATTAGATTTATAGATGTAATACGATGGTTAACCCGTACACAGTATGGGGAGCATGCAACTGAAAGTGGCCAAGAATATTTTATTTTGATGTTATTATCATAATGAATATGAACATTTACTTAGAGTTTTATCGATGGGAAAATGTATTTTTTTAATCTTTCAGCAGGTACTTAAATCGATGATGTTGGAATAGTTAAAATGTGTATAAAGGCTCTTTGATTATCTTAAAGATTGTGAGTGTTACTGAAAATAGTTTTTCGAAGAAATTGATATCTTAACAGACAGTTTTTAAATAAGTCTTTTAAAAAACTGCCATATTCATAGTCAGGAATCATCGTTTAGGAACACAGAATGCCATGGTCATAATAACCTCGTGTTGTGTTCTTGAGAAGGGTAGTCAAAGCTCACTGGAGAATGTTTGTGCTGTCAGTGGGAAGACCAAAGTCTGATCTGTGAGCGATATTGATATTTGAACAGGGCAATCGTTCCATTTCATTTTTTACTTGTTATAATGGACAAAACTCTACATTTATAGTCAGGAATCATCGTTTATGAACACAGAATACCGCGGTCATAATAACCTCGTGTTGTGTTCCCGGCGGTAAGTAGGGTAGCCAAAGCTCACTGGAGAACTTTTGTGCCGTCAGTGGGAAGACCAAAAGCTTGTCCTGCTTTGTCTTTTACACTGACGGTACAAAAACTGTTTGTGCTTACAGTGTTGGCAGCGCGCGAGTGTGACTCCCTAGATTTTGCAAACGACCATAGGCCACGGTAACCACTTTCCATCAGTCGGGCCGTGTGGTTGTCTGCCACCTAAGTGGTATAAAAAAACCTAGAACAACCGCAACCTATATCAAGATTTTTCAAAGACAAGATAATGTCGATACCTTCTCAATGAAAACTCCATCAAAACAATATTCAATCAACAATTTTATTGATCAACTTGCACACACTTCAATTCCCATCACTATAACTTGATCTGCACTTATTACTTATAATCCGAGTGAACGATGCCCAACCCTATCGCTATTATCTTGCAGTAGTACCAATGTATTACTGTCATCCATATTTTTATATTGGATTTGATGTGTCTCGATCTGGATTATGGGGATATCAATGAGTGTAAAATTTATGGCGCCAATTGTGTCAGTTGTTATTGTTTCTAGTAGATGTGCTTAGCTGGTGGTGTGATGCGTTATATTATTGAAGCAATCACTTGTTTTGTGTAGGTATGTAACTACCTATGTACCCACTAGTCACTATGTACTTGAGAACAAAAAATGGCATGTTTCGTGGCTTCTTGGGTGAGACAGAAATGAATTGCTTTTTTTTTTGTTTTTTAGGTTTCCGTTCCTCAAATGGAGACAATACGGAACCCTTATAGTGTAACTTCGTTTTTCGTCTATCCATCTGTCTTTTTCTCAGGAATGAAGGTATCAAGTTAAAATCCATGCCGCTTACTCAGGTATTTAACGTCTTGAAACTGTGTAAAACTTCTAAGTCAACGCAATCAAAATATATTACGGTTTATGCAGCTTAAGTTACGGAACCCACGGTGCTCGACTCCGACTCGCGCTTAACCGACTTTTTTTTAAAGAATATTAGCAGTCGCAAGTACTTATATTCCCTCAAACCCCTCCAACAAAGTAAATTGCTTATACTAGGAGTGGGTTCATGTCGGTAGTGTAATGATTCGAACCTAGAATCTCTTGATTGTAAGGCCGACAGTTTAACCACCAAGCTGCCGTCACTACTTACTAATAAAAAAAATTAGATGTTAAGTCAAATTTTGTTTTGGAAATTTTTATAAAACAGCTGTATATACTCTGTGTAATTTTTTTTAGTAGTAAGGGCCTTTAGAATTATGAATTTAGAATCAATGGTCCATTGGCCTAAAAGTCAATGATACCTACATATTAGATAAGAAAATCACTTTTCGGTCAATGTCATTTGTGACCTTTTTACTTCAAACTTCCAGTGTCAATTATGCTCTTTTGACTTCAACAATCGATTTTATGTCAAGAAGCAACTAAGCCCAAACAAATGTGAGTATCGACGAAATGAAAATAGTGTTCAAATCGCGCCTTAAATAAAAAGGGTGCACATGCTACACTCTTGACAATTAGATCACTCAGTTCAACCAGTCCACTTTGTTGAAGAGTGCTTCAGTCTAAAGTCCTCTCCACACAACACTCCACAATAAGTGAGTAAGTAAATATCTCAACAAGGATCTAAACAGTAGAGACTATATTGTATCAAGGTAGATTACACATTATAACTTTTTTTTAAATGTAGGACACGCCATTTGATTTCACCTCGCCTGATGGTAAGCTAAAGGCAAAGTCTCAGGAAAGAGGGTCACCATTACAGACAATAAGTAATGTTACAATGGTGGCACTCAGCTTGGCGGCCTCATTAGATGCTTTTTCACGGCCTGCTTAAAGGACCCGGGATTGTAGGAAGAAGGAAACAAGTGAGCTGGTAATTAATTCCAGGTCTTCGTGGTGCGGCAAAAAAAAGAGTCCCCGAACCGTTTCAAACAAAGGAGGTACCTACAGGCAATTGTTGGTTGGCCAAGATATCGCACCTTTCTTTTCTAACTATACCTCCTGTATAATATTTCTATGTAGGTAGTATTTACGTATACATTTTACATTTGATTTATTATTTTATGAAAAAAACTAAGGTGATTTGCATATCAAGTCGTGTTAATCTACTTTTTCTGCTGACTGTACATTCAGATTGAACACAGCTCTCACAACAAAGGCCTTCGGGTCCGAACTACAAACATCAATTGTCACCGCGCAATAAGAGCGGTGACTCTCGCATTCTTGGCGCTCCAGATACACATAGAGTTGCGAATGGATTGGAGACAGTTTCCGAACGGATTTCTAAAAATATTTTTGACTGATTATTATAAAACTAAACCATATCACAGTAAGAGGAGTAGGAGAGTGGACTCCGGACCTCAAGCCCTAAGCTTACCTACTGCCACAATATTAGTTTATTTTATCACATAAGAACAATCAGCGCGAAAAGTAACTGATCAAATTTCAATTAACACATCGCCTTAACAATAAAACATTAGTTTTATTGCTAAGGCTATTAGAGACTCTGTAGTCCCCACACCCGGGAAGAGGGACAGATCGTAAGAGATGGCCCTGACTCGACGGGGTGCGAGGGATATGCCTGTCAACCTCACCTTCGGCAACCAAAAACAATCCACAGGCGGCGTGCGTTTGGGTAGGTTTCGTGGGGATTTTGCGCAAGTAAAAAAAAAAGCAATAAAACATTTCGTAAGATATTTTTTTTTTTTTTTTTCAATCATTTGATTCATTTACATCAATATAAAACACAAACACACGACACAAACTCGCGATCATGTCGCGTCAAACAACCCACTCCGCATCGTTCCCGGCGCAAAGGTGCCCATGATGCTGGCCGCGTTGCCCCGCAGAATCGCAATAGCCAACCTTTGCCCCAGGAACGAGCCGGATCGGAAGTCACCGCCATGGTCGTGGATGCGGCGGCCAATTTATATAGATAATAAATACAATATCAAATATATTTTCATATCCTATGAGATTCTCTCACAAATAACTAAATTGAATTATACAATCAGTCATTCCATTCCAGTCTCCGTTGGGGTCTTTAAACATTTTAAACTGTCATTATAACTGACTCAATCAATCAATCAATTACCCCACCGCTGTCCACTGCTGGACATAGACCTCTCCCGATGTGCGCCATTTTATTCGATCCCAGATGTTACTATCAGAGCTGAACTGACATCAGAGTTTAGAGATAAATTTAAATTCGGAAATTCCATAGAACTGAATAGCAAGCTCACAACGTTTCCTTTCTACCAACAACTTACCCAATACTTCCTTCGTAACGACAATACACTTCCCAACCGCCAATCTTCAGAGCACTCCCCTAAAAATCTAACATTCCACAGGCTGACACGTCGCAATAAACGTAGTGACAGTCGCATTCCGGCCGACAATCCGGACCGGTCCGGCAATCTGCCGCATTCCGGCTAAACTGACCGACATTGTAGAGTAGGCCGAGTTTGTTGTACAAACTATAGGTATATGCGTAAATGCCGGATCTGTTTTTATGAATATTGTGTGTACGAATGAGTGTGAGATTTGGTATAGTTAAAGTTTAATGAAGCAATAACGTAAAGACTGCGAAGAGTTTTAAATCTAGTATTGTGCAGTGAATGGCGTATGGAACTTCGTCACTTCTCCATCAGGCTCATACATCTGTTGATAAAAGAACGAAGCTCTGACGTAACGATTTCTCTCGGTAATGATAGGTCAGACACAAGAGAAAGAGTAGGAGATATGTCACTGGTAATTACTACTATTTAGAATTAGTCCAACGTATCTAAATGAGATTGAGATCAATTGATCTCAATCTCATTTAGATACGTTGGACTCAAACTAGCAAGACCTAAGTATCTGCCTAGGTACTTACCTATATAGATAAATAAATACAAGCTAAGCAAGCTAACAAAAATATCTAATACCAAGTAATCCTCATTTCTGAAACCTACAAATTACTGCCAGAAACAGTCCATATTTTCCCATGAGTGCCCACCCTCAATAGGGAAAACGGGGAGGGGTGAGGGACGAAATTAACGAATTTGTCAACTGTCAACGGAGTGCCGTATGAGTTTTTCTAAGGGGCACGATGATTTTCACCGTGGCATGTCAATTATAGCGTAACTTGTTTCATTGGGGGTGATTAAAACGAGCCATTTGTCTTTGGAAGTTATGGGGTAAACGTTGATAATAGAAACTGTGGAGGTGAAGATTCATCTGCCTTTTATTACCGGTTTTGATTGGATTTTCTTAGCGTGCTTTTGCGTAATCTAATTAGGTTATAAATAAAGTTATTTCAGTACAAAATCCATATCTAATAATAGATCTAATCTTTTTAACTTTTCACTTTAATCTAATTTGCTTTTTGATTAAAACTATGATCTTTCGATCGTAAGTCCGGTACCTTAGCCAATAAGCTCTGCCTCTCAGATACAACTTATGTCATCTCTGATATTTCGAACATTCATAAACAACGATAACATTTACCATTACCACGAGTAAAAATACTAAGTTGATTGTTAAGCAGTCTCATCCACAGTTAAATATTACGACCTACCAGGAGAACGAAATTTTAAAATGATAGCAAATAAAAAACCATCACGTCTAAAACGTAAAAACTTGCTTATGTAAGCAAAGCGTCCGCGGTAGCCGCTACAGTAAATCTTTCTCCTAAGTGGCATTTACACAACACATATATTTGGAGTAAGAGGCAAATCGTAAACGTCTACTTCACTGCCGTTATGTGACCCGAGTTTAAGTTTTCTGCGCAGTAAAAGAACTCTAAATAATTGTTGAAATTACTGAGTTCTAATTTAAATTGTTGAGAATTCGTTCATTAGAAATTAAATACGTATATTTTCTTCGATCTCACGTAATAGGGTCATAAGAAATAGAGTACTCTAAACAAATCTTATGGATATTAAATGAATGCGATAAGACGGTTTCCTTCGTCTTTATTTTTTTCAAATTTAAATATTCTTTCAACAACTAAACTAAGACAGAAACGACCCAAAGCAATTTGATGTTTTCGCCTCCAAAGTACAGAAAAAACATTTTTTGCTCACTCAATTTATTATCTAACAATTACAAAGCAGTTTTCCTCCATAAAACCGTCGAAAATTTAGTTTTGTTTTTCTATCTAAGATGGCGGCTAAGTAAGTAAGTAAGTAAGTAAGTAAATCATTTATTGCTCGAAACACGGTATGTTACAATGGTGTTACAAAAACAAATAAGGTCCGACATGCTTCGCAGTTTCTCTGCATGCAAAATCCATTGAAAATGTTACATATTCGATTGATGATGATGTAGGCAATTCAATTGTAATAAAATTAAAAATTAAAAATAGAATACATATAAAATGTCCAAAAATGTCAATATTTAGTGTCAAGAATACATGCAAGTATAATTTATTTATTTTTTATATAAAAGAATACACAATACCTACCTACTAATAATTACACATACAATAATACATTAAAAGTCAATACAATAAGTCCCACATAATACATTAAAATGACATACATTAAAATCATCATTTATCCTCAAGAAACTCCTTGACACTATAATAACACTTCTCAATCAGCCAGGTAGTTAGTGCTTTCTTAAATTTGTTGAAGGTTAGCTCTCTAATGGGTCTGGGTATGTGGTTATAAATTTTGGCTGTCATATAATGTGAATTATTTTGATGGAGAGAAGTTTTACAGCTAGGCAGCAGAAGTTTCGTGGTATCCCTAGATTTGTACAACTTATCTTCACTGGCCTTTTTAAACAACTCCGGATGCTTCCTTACAAATATGCCAATTTCCAAAACGTATAGTGACGTCAACGTCAGCAGCCTAAGACTTTTAAAGGCTGGTCTACACGAGTCTAGTGGCCCAATGTTCGCCATAGCTCGAATACATTTTTTTTGACATATAAAGACCTTTGAGATATGATTTGAGTTACCCCATAACAATAAACCGTATCGTAAAGTTGATTGTATATAGCCGTGGTAAGCAGTCATTGCAGTTTTTAAATTCACTGTTTTGCGTAGTCGTCTTAAAGCAAAAACGAACCGATTTATTTTGGAACATAAGCCATCTATATGCAAGTGCCAATTACAGTGTTTGTCTAATGTAATACCTAAAAATTTAGTATCAACTGCTGTCTCTATATCTGTACCCTGATAGGTGATCTTTAGTGGTTTGTTATTTGATTTGTAATTCTCAAATTGTAAAATTTTTGTTTTAGCTATGTTGGCGGTCAGATTGTTCTTATTTAGCCAATTCATTACGTCGCTTATTGCAGTATTTACATCAGAAATGTGCTGTGGTTCACCCCTGACGTCGGACACTACAACTGATATATCGTCTGCGAATAAAGTACAGTGATTTTTTATAACTTTAGGTATATCATTAATATAGAGAAGAAAGAGTAGAGGACCCAGAACACTTCCCTGGGGCACGCCGGATGTATTTGGCGCAAACTGTGATCTAAAGGCATTTAAGCATTTTTTATTGTCAACCCGGTCTATCTCAACACATTGTGTACGATTTTGGAGATAGCTACTTATCCATTCGAGAGCCTTGCCCCTGAGCCCATATCGTTCACATTTGCTGATCAGTATTTTGTGATCTACAAAATCAAATGCGCGACTCATATCAAAGAACACAGCAGATACTTGTCTCTTCCTATCAATGTTTTCAGTAATGTTCTTAAACAAGTTAAAAGCTGCCAGTGTGGTTGACTTGTTAGCCTGAAAACCATTTTGCTCTGGGACTATGATGTTGAATTTTTTCAAAAAGTCATTGATTCGAACACACATGGCTTTTTCAAAGATTTTTGAAAACACAGGAATCAGAGTTATAGGTCTATAATTACTCATTTGCAATCTACTGTGTTTCTTGTGAAGGGGCCTCACTGTAGATATCTTTAATTTTTCGGGAAATACACCTTGTATAAATGTTTGATTGACCAAATGACACAAGACCTCTGCCAGCTCCATATCACATTGTTTTAAAATAAATGTAGATATACCATCATAACCGACTGCGTTTGTATTTTTGAGCGATTTTATGATTTTAACTATTTCTAATTCCGTTATGGGTTGCAAAAATATAGTTGGGTCTGTCTTAATTATCAACGAGTAGTCTGGATTGTTTATGTTTGTTGAATTAACAAGAGATAAGAAGTAATCGTTGAACTTATGCGCAATCTGTGTTGCATCTCGCACTTCCTCTCCATTGCACTCAACCATTTCAATATCATGCCTCGTTATACCACTATCGTTTTTTATAACTTTCCATGATGCTTTACATTTATTTTGCGAATTTGTTATGTATTTTTTGTAGTGACTTTTTTTAGATATAATTATACATTTTCTAAATAATGTGTTATATTCGTCGTATTTATTCTTATTTTCTACATTTTTTTTTAAATAATACTGGTATCTATACTTTCTGTTTGTCATGGCTGATACTTTTATTCCCTTTGTTAACCACCTAGGACCCGTGTTATTTTCTGTTATTTTAATTTTATTTATGGGAAAGCACAGATTGTACAGGAGTGAAAACATATCATGAAATTGATCGAATGCACTGTTGCAGGTTGGTTCATTATATACCTCTGACCATGATAAGGAGGAGATGTAGGTTTTAAATTTTTCAACGTTTTCCTTATTAAAATCTCTCCTTAATGCATACCAATATGCGGGTGTTTGCCGGTCCCTTGCAGCTGGAAATGATAATGTTTGTCCAGTTTCATGATCAGATAGAAACAACCTATGAACGTGCCCTTCCGCATCATGAATGTTGCTTATTATGTGGTCAATACATGTCTTATTTTGGCGCGTGGGTTCCTTGATGTGTAGGTACAAATTGTAATTTAACAACAGATTCATTAAAGTTTCCGAAAAAGTGCTATGTTTCAATGTGTTTATATTAGTGTCACCTGCTATAATTAGTTTTGTATTAGATTTAAGGTTTAATTTGTGAAGTAATATTTCCAGTCTTTCGAGAAGTGTACTAGCATCTGAATTGGGTATTCTATATATACAGATAATAATGCACTGTAATTTAGGTATTCTAATTCCACAACATTCGAAGGCTGTTTGCTAAGATCTTGTGGCAAGATTGCGCCGCTACCAATTTTCCATTAGACGCGAGAATCTAGTGTTGTTATAGAATGTCGAGAGATTGAATCGTTGTTGTAGATGTTTTTAGAGCCTAGAGGTTTGTTTGCTCAATCAAAATTCTAAAGATTGTTACTGGATGGATTTTAGGAGCAGATACAAGATATACGCAATTCATATGAATATGTTTACTATTCACAACATTTCTACAGGAATACTATTTAGTATATTAAATCGAATATATATATATATATATATATATATATATATATATATATATAGTATATATATATATATATATATCTAGTGATATGTCATCTTAAATTCAGCAAAGAACCTGCAAAACAGTGTAAATCTCCAAAACCCTATCGGACGTTATCTAACAAAATAGTCCGATAAAAACATTATCTCCATCAATTCTGTCTGTTAAAACGTCTAACATATATATACGGTCATCCCTCCTTGGGAGGTGGGGTGGCACGCGGCTCGTAAACCGGGATTCTCCGGGAGAAAATCCGCACTTCAGTACCGACCTCGGTAATCACGCCGGCATCTCAGCCCGTGTGGATTTGTTGAAATATAACCGTATATGTCCGACTATATATATGTAGCAGGATCAGCACAACTGAATGTTCACTCAGCTGTTTTTTCGCAAGCTGGTTCATGAGATTTTGTATCTTTTGTGACTATATGTGAGCGTGAAAAGGAAGGAAATGAATCTGTTACTTGGGAAAATGTTTACGAATATTTTTATTAAGATGTATCTACTCACTCACTTATAGATCATGGACGAGTGAGACGTGATTTTCAATGGATAAAATTTACCAGTGATATATTATTTCATTTTAAGCCTAAAGATAGTTTGGGATGTTTCCTTCATCATTCAAAATTTATATGCCTGCTAAAGGCGAGACAAGCTATATCTAAAACTAAAAATTCAATATTCTTAAAACGAAATCTTTTGCGATTGACGTTATAAATTTAAATAGAAAGAGTCAAAATCTAGGATCAAACTTAAACGACAGTCTAGTGGTAGGTATACCTACGTAGAATTCTTTGTTTGAAGTTTGAAACACAAGACTTTGATACACAAGTAGTGAACATTTCCGATCATTGATCTAAACGATTAACTATCTTTAATGCTGAGTAAAAGTAAATTAGTAAACTATATTTAATTATTGTCATCATCAATCACTCACTATAATCAGAATTAATAATGAGAAACAAAATCTTTACACAATCTCTCAAAGCATTAGAACTTAAGTTTATGACCGTGTCAACGTTAGTTCGGCTAGTTTCCTTAAAGCATCTACTTTTAATCCTGCACCTGCTACAGTAAGTGCAGTCTGCTTTTAAGCGTTAATACAAGCACAACTATTCAGTGTTTTAACTGAGACACAGTGTTCATCTTGGTCAGCTTATAAAGTAGATAAGTTTTACACAGTGCTTTTCAACATTGTAAAAGAGAAACCTGCAACTTACATCTGACATTATTATTTTTCGGATCAAGTATTCAGAGGAACCGGTGAAAATAGATAAATGTTCTACAACATAGTACATAATACATCGAGTTGCCACCTAAATTGTGTAAAAGCCTAGCTTGGAATAAGGATTCTAAAATGCGCATAAACAAATTACGAAACGTTTTCAAAATAGATAGATATCTTACACATAGATAAACCGCGTTATATAGGCAACTTTTGTCACTGGTATATGTGCTATTTTCCAGGATTTTTTAAGCTTTTTCTAATCGTTCTTGTGATTTGAAAAAAATATCGATTTCTTTTATTTTTTACTATTTTATTAAATTGCTCTGGATTGCTATGGAACTGTTAGAAAATGTGTTTTCCATCTATTTAAATCTTCCAGACACACCTCTTCAAAACTTATCTAACCATCGACACGGTGTCCCCGTGTGTCGCTCCTCGAGAGTGCGGTGAATTATCAATGAGAATGTAAATGCAAGCAGAATTCACGAGCAACCTTCCCCCCCTTTCCTCCACTTTTTTTAATATGAGCCTGCATTATTAAGATAGTACAAGTAGTCGCTTTTAAACTGTTGTCAGCGTTTTCTGGGGAGGGATTGTGTAAGCTACGGTATAGACTATCCAAGAATTCTGAGCAGGAAACAAACTATATGGTGTATTACTGTTTTTTGTACTTGATTAGTTTTTCAATAAAGGCTTACATGATATTAAGGGGGTGACTAATGGCTATGAATTGTCATTCGCCATAACACCAGTAGGTAGGTATAGAGACGAATGATATTTTATATATCATTAGACAGATCGTGTGCTTGTATCTTGCCTAAGTAAATCTATAGATAGATATTTTTTAATTATCAAAATTTATAAATTTAGGACAGCTATTGGTCAATATTTTAATACATTAAGTCAATACAATTTAAGTCACTACAAATTAGTCAATAAATTACTCAAATAACCCGCCCCTGACCGATCCCGGTGCAAAAGTGCCCATCATACTCGCCGCGTTTCCACGCTGGATTGCTATGGCCAGTCTTTGCACCAGTTTTCTCTATGAATTTTTATTGTATTTCTATCGTCTCTATTACATTAAGTTTTAACTTTTATATCCACAAACTTAAAACATTTGCACGAAATTCCAAACCACGAAACTGAATCTAAACATTGTCAGTTTTTCTTTTCAAAATGGCTTCTGCCTACTTTCTAAATCCGAAGGCTTTTTAGTCTAAACGAGTCGTCTACTTGACAATATTATGCTCTTAAACGCGTCCAAAAATCTCAAACACCAACCACGTTACAGCATACCGCGTAATATTTCGCAAAATCTCACTAAGGGAAGCACTTTAAGTTGCTAGCATCATATATTTAATTCACGACCAACTGAAGTACGTCCCCATAAAAATCCTGCTTGATACTGTGCAGATGAGCCACGCCAGGGCCGTACTCACAATCATTTTAATTGTATTGTCGTGTTTTATGGCGAATCTGCGTTGCGGTAATGGCTTTGTGATTTCTGAGATCTTTGTAATCTGTATTGATCTGGAATTTTATTGGGGGAAAGAAAATTGCTATTTGGACAGGCTTGTGTTAATGTTTGATTTAATTTAATTTGCAAATTGTTTGTGCAATAAAATACTGATAATGTTAGTAGCTTATATATTATGAATTCGGTTTCAGCACCAGATCAAATACTTGAAATACTCAAAACGATGTTCAATGGAGTACATTTTTTATCCAGCTATTGAGTCTGTTTTCAGAAATTCGTGTAGGAGGTAGGACACGATGGTATTTCCGTCCAATTGAGCAGTCCGACTGGGGAAGTAAGTACCTCCACCCTACAGAATACCTCGGCCACTATAACCTCGTGTTGTGTTCTCGGCGGTGAGTAGGGTAGCCAGAGCTCACTGGAGAGATTTTGTGCTGTCAGTGGGAAGACCAAAAGCTTGTCCTGCTTTGTCTTTTACACTGACGGCACTGAAACTCTCAATGCTTGCAGGGTTGGCAGCGCGAGTGTGACTCTCTTGGTTTTGCACGCGTCCTTAGATGCCACGGTGACCACTTTCTATCAGGCGGGATGTGTGCTTGTCTGCCACCTAAGTGGTACAAAAAAAAGAAATTAATCTAAAATCGTAACTAATAAGTAGTAGGTAGCATAATAACATGAGAACAGATGATGACTATCTGAGTTTCGAATATTTCATTTTATTGCATTAGTCGCCTTATTCGCATCATTTTGCCACAATAATACTAATAGTTCTTCACTCCCTCTTAATCAGATCTAGATTATCAATTAGTTAGGTCTAAATACTACCTAGTCACCAAAGTTACTTAATATACTTCGTGAAATATTTGGCATTTAGGTTTATTATTGCCAAAAACACAGTTTTAAATAACCCGACTACATCCCTGTTTCAGTAGAAGATCCGTATACCCGGGATTTACGGTTATCGCTTACCCGGATGCGTTCAATCACAACCGGGAAACTTAATGCTTAACGCGTCTATACCGATCTCATACGTTTTTACTACTCAATTATTTATGTATTTTATTTTTATAGATCTAGCTAAACGTGATTTGAAAAAATGCAGCTTCAGTATTGCAGGCATCCCTAAGTTTCATTTTCGAATGGTCTCTTTTCAACTTTTTATCCTAAATTGGTAATTTCTTGGTGTAACACGAATTTCTATAATTAGGTGTCAACCGTTAGATTCAAAGAATCAATTTCATTTTTTCAGTTGAGGCACACAAAGAGCACATTATGAACGTCAAAATTTCACAATTATGTCAAGAAATATTATAAAAAATTGAAGTAATATAAATAAACCATTTCAAAATAATTCTATCGCTGGTTCAGTAGGTTAGTTCTACTGAGAAACTAGATCTTGTACCTATTATATCGCGTTGAGACTGTATGAGAGTCAGGAGTCTGCGTCAGATCGATCTTGAATAAAAATCCCAAAATGATCATAATACCAAGGTATTAAAAGCAAGTCAAACTGTTTTATTGATTTAAATTGTACTATTGTCCGAACTAAAGGTGGGTACTAAATATCAGAACCATCAGTCAACAGGAAGAGGAGAAAACCAAGGTATTAAAATCATTTTGAGTACTTCATCAAGATCCGATAGCGGTTGCCTGGAAGAAATCGCTTTTAGCGATAAGGTGGGCCCATTGTGCCTTATAATTATTTTTAAATTTTTATCTGATACTATGTACTTCTATGGTGTACAATAAAGAATATCTTATCTTATCTTAAGATTGATCTGATGCTGACTGTAGAGGTAGGACACGATCAAGTTGAATTTGAATCCTCCTTCATTCTGTCTAATCAGAATCAAATTCTCGTCACAGTCTGAACCCCTAATCTTAGAAGAGCTAGACCCTCGTCCATGAATAAGTAAGAGTAACACCTCACTGGTGAGGTTAGTTGATTAGTGCGAAGATGAGGCTTCATACCCTCAGATGAATATCCGCGTTCATAAGTACACCTAACTACTGAACTTAGATCGTAGATATATAACATTAGGTGGGAGAGGTGAATACACAATCACATGCTATGATTGCCGGTTCCATTTCGAATCATGTTTTTATTTATTATATTTTTTTAAATCGTATTTTTTGTGCCGTAACCTAATAATTACAATCTAATTAATACAAACGCTTCACATTATCACTTCACAGCATTTTTCGATAAATGAGAATAAGAAGCTCTTGTGAATTCATTCAGGCAACACGTACCTATATATATTGGCTTTTTTTTTAAATCTTTATTTACGGAGCTTAGCCACAACATGACTATGTCGCTCCATCATAGCCATTTTGTATACAGTACCAGTAATTTTATACATATTAATACATTATACAGCTGTCACATATTCATGATATAACAGATACATGTCTTGAGCTGCATCCGAAAGAGGTCTCGCAAGGACGCTATCTATCCTCCGATATCCATTACCTCCGATATCCATTACCTCCGATATCCATTACCTCCGATATTCATATATTGCCTTGCTAAGACAGTGCGTTGAGCGCACACAGAGTGTAATAAAAATTATACAGATATAGATACAGAATAAATAGAAAAAGGTCTACTAATATCTACCAATACCAAAATCAAAAACATTACGAAGGATATAAAAATCTGTGAACATCCTCAGAGATCGTAACTGTTCCTATTACTAGTTTATCTTCCATAACGGACGAAGTGCGCAATATAAAGAAAATGTTCTTTATAAAGATAACTATAGAGGTGTTTTAGAAAATGTGGTAGAACTAGAGCTAATTGAAACTAGGAAATCTTATAAAATTTATTAGTAGAAATTGTCTCGCTCATGAAAAAATGAGGATTGATTGATTGATTGACGGACAGTCAAATTATTAGCTTGATTGATGAATAGACACAACTATAATATAATTCTTCATAATATTTATTTAAAAGTATTTTTTTTTTTCATATTTTGAAAATATTTTACGTCTAGTTAGTCGACGCGTTTGAAACGATTTTTTTTTTCATTTATATTATTATGGGGCAATCAATAGGTATAATTTACACATATTTGAAATGTGCTAATTAAGATCTTATCGACATATTTATCTCAAATGTATTTTTCAATACAGCACTTTTAACCGCTAGAGTACGCCACATTATATTCAGTGATACATTATATAACCTTTAACCAACAGACAACTAAGATGCTTCTAACGATACTTCATTCATCCAGTTCTAATAAGTGGCTGAGGAGCTATGAGGGAACAGATGAACATACTTACATAGCTTGTTAAAATCAAAATCATAACCTTTTGTTTCGCCGTAGTTGGGTAGTAAAAACATAAAAGTATAAAATAGCATTTGTGATTGTCGTGCATTAATGCAGAATTTCTAGAAATCATGCTTTATGGAAAATTATTATTCGGAATTCATCAGATCGATGTCAAGAAACGTACTAGTTTGTAGGTCATATGTAAAATAGGGTGCAACACTATTTTAGATAAATCTGAAATAAAAACTGTCTATAAAAGGTTAGTGTTTAACCACCTCTATCATCTAGTATGGAAGAATCATTCTCAGTGACTGCTCTAAATTCTGAAGTAAAAATTGTATCTAAAAGCATCAAGACAGAGTTGTCTCGGTAAGAGGTATCGATTGATATCGGTGTCACTTGTGACAGGATTTGATCACAGACAGTCATGCAATCAACACTATTTTATCAATACCTACCATTTCTTTTCAGTAATCTATTGTGATATTCTTAAATGAATACTAGATATTTTTAAAACTTTTCGTGATGTGCCCTCATTCATCGTGAAATTGTAAATGAAATCCTGCGTCAGTCGTAATGTTCTTTGTATACCAAAAAAACACGTTTCGTCGATATTATAAGAGCGCTTTCACACAGAAATAAAGCTAGCTACACCATGTCAAATGTCTAATTTGACATGGTGTAGCTAGCTTTATTTCTGTGTGGTGATCTGCCACCTCACTCTGCAATACTACTACGATTCACTGATTATATAGGATACTCAGTAAAACTACGGCTGCTGTTAAGACTAGACTCAGAAGTGCTACAGACGCGACTAAAAAGACAACATTTGATGCGAAAATGTGGTTGAAAAGCAAAAAGATAAAAGCGACATCAAATTTTCATACAAAAAAGGTCTTATAGCACATGAAACACTCTTTACAACACAGTACAATTTGTCTATGAACTGTTCTTGTCGCTTACGGCCTTTAGCCTTTCAACCGTCGATATATTTCTGGTAAAGTCATTGTCTTCGCTAATTCTCTGTCACTGATATTTCACTCAAACGTCGTTATCGACTGATTATGTCCTGAGTCAATTGTTTGCATTGTTTACTGCTTGCGTCAGTGGGCACTTAGTTTTTACTACAGGTCGTATACTATTACCTACTGTTCAAGTAAGTCGTAGTATCTACCTATATGTGTAGGTATAACTACTCACATATATATAATCGCAGAGTATTTTCTGTAGCGTATCCTGTTCACTCGATATGGCTTTGTTTTCTTTTCAACTGTACAAAAAGATAGACCATTGAATTGAGATAAAAACATTTTTAATTCCTGATAGTTGGGTACAATTTAAATAATAATGTACAATGCAATAGACAGACCGACAGTATCGAAGTAAACAAGTTTGATAGCAGGTGGTACCCATTTACCAATCATAAACCGAAAGAAACATAATGGGAACCGCCTTCTATCAAACTTATTTCGAAGTGAGACCATTCGCACGCATGTTACTCTCCAGGACATTAAGCGAAGACTTCTTTGGTTTTCCCCTTTTACCTGAACTCGACGGCCATTGCTGTAGCCTGACCCTCGCTGACGCAGTCGGGTAAAAATAGAGCAATCAAACATATACCCATATCACACATCAATCGTAAATCTAGTCGAACGTAATACAAAATTTGATGATATTTAATAGGTACCCATACACAATCCAACCAAGCGGTAATGCATGAAAACACAACCACAGAAACCGCATCACTGAACGCTCAATCGATAGCTGAACTGAACCCACCCACTCCATTATCACCGTTCCCAATAAATTGAAAACCTCATTTCAGTGATAAATCAATCCGAACTTCATCGGCGGAATCAATAATTCATAGACGATCGTATTTTGAATTCATTCAGTCTCCCCCGAGCTTCAGAAACAATTAAGAGGCAGTAAGAGGTGGTAAGAGGCCTTTCTCACCCCTGCAGTAATATTGAGCGGTAATTACACCGTTACCGTCTGCGAAGATTTTACGCACTCTAGGACTTGCGTGTTATGGCTTGTAATAAGTTTGCGTAATGTGTTGTTTGGCTGTGTAGGGTGCGTTGCCGATGCTTGAAACTTTTTAAATTTGGAAAACTCGGTTGTTGATTTTATTTTGTTATTTTGCCTCATAACGATAAAGTTATTAATTTTTCTTTTTGTTATTTTTTTTTTTTTATACCACTTAGTTGGCAGACAAGCACACGGCTCACCTGATGGAAAGTAGTTACCGTGGCCTATGGACGTCTGTAACACCAGTTCATATTGATTAGGTAGGTACCTAATAATTAGTGAAATAAAAGTGAATTTTACAAATAATGTTGCGAATTATAAAAAAAGTCGAACTTAACTGCGTTATTGCATTTAATTTTTAAAGGTTTAACCCGATGTCACCACAAACAGTAACTGAAATTAATTAAAATGCATTATTTCGTTCTACTTATTGAAATTTGCGAACCCATGTTTAATTGAACTTGAATTACCATTACCATAACAAATTGAGCTGCCATTATACATTCTACTATCAAACAAAATTATATATATACGTTCCATATAACTCTACTTACTACAATACATCTAAATAAGTAGAAGTAATCACGCTATCAAAAGGTATCTACAAAGTAACTTAACACCCCAACAATTTCGCGGGAAAATTTATTCACGCTGCGTATAGGTAGTTGAGGCGGGAAGGAGCAGAAAACATCACAATTTGCGAACGGCTCAAAGGGAACATCTTTCTCTACAAAAATCTGTAGAGGCGAAGTATCGCGAAGATGGAGAGACTAACGAGGTAGCCTCGCGGCGGCCGCTCTGATTTCCAATTCAAAGGAAAATTGCGATCTGTGGGAGTGGGATGTTGGTTGTGTGGGGTGGGGGGGCTTCCCCCTCTCGTTGCTACGCGACGTGGGGAGGAGCCGCTGCAATCACGGCCCAATGGCACGACGGATATAAATTGCTCTGGCGTCGCGACACTGGCGGTAGACAGAGAGCGTGGACGGTCTCACTCGCTCTAATGAAGTCGCCACTCGGCTGGCACTCGAGTGCTCCCTTGATTGACGGTCTAGCGGCCCTTTTTCGAAATGCTAGGCAAGTTAGGTATCGATGGCGCGCCGTGATTTGTTGTAATTGCGGGCGTATTGCGCGCGCGGACGTTTTCCTGCTACGTAGCGTGTGTTTGTTTATGTAAAGAGTTTCCTTTGATCAGAATATCAATTTACATTCATAATTATTACTCTACTGCAGTTTGAGCAATATGATTAATTTTGTGTGCTTGTATATCTCTGGAGGGATATGTAGAGATGTATTACCTAACAGAAAAAAATTGATTAGGAAAACAAAATGATAAGTAGTATTGATCTAGCTTTAAAGACCAAAACATAACAAAAATAATTTGATGTTTTTAAAATAGAATTTAATATTTTCTGCTTGAATTCTTATGAATAAAATAAATAACATTGGACAGTAGGTACCTAAGTTATATAATTTTATGAGAACTGTAAAATATGTTTTATTATATGGGTAGATATAGCTTTTAAGTACCTTATAAGTGTAATCTGAATTATGCTATTATCTTCGATATTTGAAGATTGGATGGAGCCACCTTTTCACAAATTTTCTTCCTATAGTACCGGGTCCTTTAAGCGGGGCGTGAAAAAACAGATGATGAGGCCGTCAAGCTGTGACCATTGTCACATGCTATATGAAAGTAATGGTAACCCTCTTTTCTGAGACTTTGCGACGTGTCCTAATTTAAAAAAAAACAAAATTCTCGGACTTGTCGGTAAGGTTAATTTATTTTCTAAATAGTAAACTTTGCTACATTACAATTTCAATTGACAAAATGGTAACAAAATTTTAACCTCTATGCTTTTTAACGTTGGATTTCCAACGAAAATCCACCTATCTATCTATCTCCACTCCTAATACTTAGTCCAGTCCATGAGCCGGCATTTGCTCAACAAAAGCAGCCGGGAACAAAGGCGATATTAAATTCCCGGCGCGTAGGAATCACGCTCCACATAAACTCCAATACCTCTCGCTGCGCATTTACGGACCTAATGTTAACTTTACTGTTTTACTAAACGAACAACAATATTCTTTTATTTACTTCTTTTGTTTATGATAGGCATCTTCTCTAGGTGTTTTCGTTTTCAACCCACGGTTTTTTATCTAAGAATATTCTTTCTAATAGCGCGACCAGGCCATCCTCTCATCTGACCAATGGACGATGAAGAGGCTTTCGTGTTAAGGAGTCATACAGTAATCGCTCTCGTAAAAGCCAAGATAAGTTCTGTGAAAAGCAAAGTGCAAGATGTGGATGCAAGCGAAATAACCCTTGGGATGATGATATTGAAATTAATAAGTCAGTGAATAGGCATTGCACTTAGGCGAGAGGATACGGGTTCGAATTTCCCACCAACCCACTCTTCACTTATACCTACTTGAAAAATAGGTAGCTGTATAAACAACGTATGATATTTAAGAAAATTCTGTTCATATTATTCTGATATAAATTTTATTTTTATTTATTTTATTGTTATACATGGCATAATAGTGTTAATTCCTAAGTGTAGAAACACCTTTTGTAGCTCACCGTAAAAAAAACCCGGTCAAGTGCGAGTCGGACTCACGCACCCAGGGTTCCGTAAATTAGTCTTCATAAACCGTTATGGCATAATGGCGTAGTATATTTCGGTTGCGTTGATTTTGAAGTTTGATGTTTACACAGTTTCAAGACGTTATAGACTTGAGTAGGTATGTACCTAGTGTAAATTTCAACTTGATAATCATTACGCATCT
Source organism: Eilema griseolum (assembly GCA_963662185.1). Classification (NCBI taxonomy): domain Eukaryota; kingdom Metazoa; phylum Arthropoda; class Insecta; order Lepidoptera; family Erebidae; genus Eilema; species Eilema griseolum. The sequence continues at coordinate 6,086,106 of OY759233.1, forward strand.
CCTGAGAAAAACGTCTTGACAGAGAGACAGACAGACGGACAACGAATTGATCCTTTAAGGGGTCCGTTTTTTTTCGTTTTGAGGTAGGTACAGCATGTCATGATTGTGTATTCTGCACTGACGGACGGCACATAAACTCTCTGTTCTTACAGGGTCGGTAGCACTGCTATGTCGCTCTGGTGTTGCACATGTTCATAGGTCGCGGTAACCACTTTCCATCAGGTGGGCCATGTGCTTGTCTGCCACCTAAGTTGTATAAAAAAATAACAGCAATGTACGTAAGTCACCGTACGTAACACACCATATACGTAACTCGACGTAGCTACGTGGCACACCGTAGATATCTGCGATATAACACGTACATAGCAGTAGGTATGAGGATGTAATCTGTGCCGGTTTTACCTCATTACGAATTCCAGACGCGCTCCGTACAGAATTACTGTTTGAATAGCATATAGAACTGTGATATTATTAATAGTGGATACTGAGACTTTCTCACACATTCTCGTATGTGTATGTTATGTTATTGTATCACTGGCTGGTATCTGCAACTCAACTTCATGGCGCGGTTTTTGCATGAGGGTGGGCACTTCACTCGATCCATCCTAACTCATTGACGAACGCCAACAGGCTATTCATGCTACTAGTGATCTCCTGGAGCGTACCTGTATTATTGAAGTACTTAGCCCTGTAAATGGCGATTGCAGGACAGTGTAAGAGCACAAGTGCCACTGTCTCTTCGTCTCTCATGCAAGCCCTGCAAAGAGGGCTGTCGACGATTCCTAAAATACATACATACAAATAATCACGCCTTTATCCCCGGAGGGTTAGGCAGAGGTGAATTAACACCCACATATCACCTATCATTAAATTCAGTCCCACGTAATAGGGGGTAAGCCTATTGCCATTATCCGGGCACTATTGTTGACTGCTATGCGTCTGAGACTGAGTCTGAGTTGTATATATCTGTCTGATGTTAAACAGCCCCTATCCCTTGTCGCCTTGTACGACACCGCATGGGAAGAGATGGGGTGGCCCAAATTCTACTCTGCCAGGAATCGTTAGTATAGTTGATCATAATTTAAACTATAAAAAAAATAAAAATGTCAGGTTAACGATAGAAAGTTCACGATGTCAGCAAATTATAATAATCATAATCAACACCTACAACCTATGTCACAATTTAAAAATGTTATGTTAAGACTACTGGTCTCGGGTTCGATCCCAGGTTTTACACATGGCACACACCAATAACTTTTCGATGCTTTTCGAAGTTATGTTAGTATTTATCGCAGGTTTATAAGTGCCCGGTTAATGGCAATAGACTCGCCACTTGGGACCTAAACATAAACTGGCGAAATGTGTGTGCCAGCACCTCTGCCTACCCGTATATAGGCGTGAGTTTATGTTTCGGGTCAAAAAATTACATTTCCAACAAATAGGCTAGTATTTACATTTTATTTCATAATACAAATGAAAAAATACCTTCTACCTACCAAATATGATTTCTTCAAATTTATATTTCGGAATAAATTGACATCAAGCGGCAGAACAAAGTACACGTTTCTCAAGCAATGATTGCCCGTAATCACAAATCCTACTTACTTGGCAGGTGGCGTTCAATTGAAAAATTACAGTGGTTTCAGCCAATCTGCTAGATTTTAAACTAGACAGGAACTTGCAATCCTCGTACAAAGTTCTTGATTTTTGGGCTGTGATATCATTTTTACGAAGTACTCTAGCAGCGATTTGAGGGTTAGTTTTAAAAAGGTTTTGATATTTTGGCCATTGGTATGTAAGTATCTCTGATTTACAATTGAGACCAAAGTAAGACTGTTATTACTTAGATCTACGTTCGTCGATCTTACTTAGAAGAAGTATAATCGATGTGAAATTAAAAAGTCCTCGCACCGTATTGAAAGTTAGTTCACACAAAAGTCCCTTTTTTGTACCAAGAAGGGTTACTTAAATTTCAAAAGTGAAGCGTAATCAGAAAAGCGGCATTATGTAGTTAAGTAAAATGTAAAGTGCTGAACATCCACAGATTCCCCTTACTTAGGAAAGCAGATGTCAGTAAAACGGGACATCCTTAGACAGGGTTGTCAAAATTGCATCAACACGACCGGGATTTTTTATTAACATTGACGCCGCTGAAATATTAGGTCGTTTTTTTATACCACTTAGGTGGCAGACAAGCACACGGTCCACCTGATGGAAAGTGGTTACCGTGGCCTATTTAGTCTTCAAACTGACAGCTCGAATTCGTCGTCTACTATCTGTGGAATTCTGATGAAGATAACATAACATAACATAAACTCACGCCTATATCCCCTAAGGTGTAGCTAGAGGTGCGGGCACCCACATTTCGTCAGTTTATGTTTAGGTCCCAATGTAATAGGTGGCGTGACTATTGTCATTAACCGGACACTCATAAACCTGCGATAAATACACACATAACTTCGAAAAGCATCGAAAAGTCATTGGTGTGTGCCATGGTAAAACCTGGTATCGAACCCGAGACCTCGTCTCACCAGTAGAAATAAAAGTAGGCTATTGGTTATTACTATGTAGTCCACTATAATTACTATAATCAGCTCGGCGAACCTTGATCCCTATGACAGTTCATACTAGTGACGGGTCGTGTCGATATATCGCAACTTTTTATAGGCAAAGGCGTGACTTGCATTCAGCCACATCGATAAACATGTTTTTAAAATATAATCTACATTACTATAATTATAATGCTTGTTATATTTACAAGTATCCGTGTATTTGTATATGGGGTTGCCAATATTCCGATGCAGAGGTAACATGGTCGGACTGTATAATTTTAATGTGAATTAAAATTTTAGTTATAGCAACACTATCTGATCTGTCACTACGCTAGTACTGTCAGTTCGCTACGCCAGTACGAGTGCTAACGCCTTGTATGCGCCACGTGTTTTCTTGTGTCAACGGAATCCTTTGTTTGTTACTATTGTTGTTTTCTGTTTTTGTTATTGTTGCTGTTTTGTGTTTGTTGGTGTTTCAAAATGCCGAAAAGACTGAGAAAAACTGTACTCAACAGTGAAACGCGGGAGTTTGTTGTACGCTTGCGTGACTATTTTGCTCGCGAACTACAAAATGGCGGACCTTTGTTGCCACTTGACAACGTACGCGACCGTGTTGCTGATGCTTTGGGAATTGGCAAAGCTACCGTTTCCCGAATTACAAAGGAGAAGTTCGGCGAATCGTCGATGGAGGAGAACAAATTATCAACTCCAAAGAAGAAAAAACATAATAGGGCACGACCCGTAACTAACCCCGATGATTTCGACATGGCAGCGATACGAAACCATATTTACGGCTATTATTTTCGAGGTGAACTGCCGACTTGCACAAAATTATTAGCGTCGCTGAAATCGGCTGATTTATTTAAAGGTGGATTCACTTCTCTCAGACAAGTTATAAAAAAATGTGGATTTCGTTATGGGAAGTGTGACAAAAGAAAAGTGATAATGGAGCGGAAGGACATTGGATTGATGAGGTGTGATTTTCTACGACAAATAAAAAACATCGAGAACTGGGACAAGGTGGTTTATCTGGACGAAACGTGGCTCAACGCCAATCACTCAGTCTCCAAAACATGGACAGACGACACAGAGAAATCCTGTACCAAAGCACCAGAAGGCAAGGGCCAGCGTTTGATTATCTGCCACGCTGGCACAGCCAAAGGTTTTGTACCTAACTGCTTGTGGGCCTTCAAATCCGTGAAAACAAGTGATTATCACGAAGAGATGAATTTTGAGAATTTCAAGAAATGGTTCACAAAACTATTAGACAATTTAAACGAGCCCCACTACATTTTAATGGACAACGCCCCATACCACTCTGTGCAAATTAATAAAGCGCCTACCGCGAACAACAATAAAGGCGAAATAATAGAGTGGCTGCAAAACAATGGTGTGGCAGCTAATACTCAAATGCTGAAAAAGGAATTAGTTAGATTGTTGAACCTTCATAAACAGCAAACAAAGAAGAAATATTTCTTGGATGAGATGGCAAAATCAAAAGGGCACACCGTGATTCGGCTACCGCCCTACCACTGCCAATATAATGCAATCGAAATGATATGGGCGCAGATCAAAGGTGGGTTGATTTGTATTTATTTTAACATGTTTTTATTTAGGTCACTGGTGACTGTCTAGTCGGCTAGTACTATTTAAAGCTATTTTATTTCACTAGCAAATTGCATTTTTATTTTTATCCATGTGCTTATATCAATTACACACTTTTAACGTACAAAATTATGTACTTATAATGTACTTACCCCGATCTCGCTCTTTGACTTTGCATCATTTTCAATCTAAACCATTATTGTTTCAGGTTGTGCAGCCAGGCTTAACACCACTCCACCATTCACAGCTAATAAAATGCTTACGTTGCTACAAGAGGCATGTAGTCAAGTGACTCCGGACAATTGGAGGAAAGTGGTTGAAAAGACGAAAAAGCTATGCTTAGATGATTGGAATCGAGACGTGCGATACGACAATATAGTAGACCAGCCGTTTATCATAAACATAGGAGAAAGCAGCTGCAGTTCGGATTCCGAGTCTGAGACGCAATCGGTGACACCATTGTCAGATTCAGATTAATGTAAATTAAAAAATCATAAATAAACCGCTTTTGTTTTATTTGAGTAGGTATATACAATAAATTTGTTAAATCTCCTTTATTTTATTATCGCAAACAACTTAAATGATTATAAATCTGACACTAAGAGCGTAGGTGCTCTATTGATGTATTTTGTACACTCGTTTCCATTTTCGATATTTGTTTATCGATACTTTTCCGCACTAGTCGATATCTTCCAAACGGAGTAACTTTTGCAGGACGTCAACGTAAAGTCTGATTGAGATAATTTCTTGTAAGTGTTAATAATTATTATAATTCCAACGGGATATTATTGTAATTGCATATATCTGCCTAAAATTAATAAATATCATTTTTAGACACCGCCAATTCGATTATAATATAACGGTGACGCTACTACAAGGTTGTGTCGTGGGAATAACTGTCAGTGTCATAGGGATCAAGGTTCGCCGAGCTGATTATAGTGACTGCTGTACATAGGTATCTCATAATACATCCTCTCTATGCCTTTTCAGGTCTACTGTCCACATTGCTGGAAAATAAACTGATAAATAACATAACTACCTAACTATTTACAAGTAGACACACAAAACCAATACAATGTACTTACAAACTAGTAACACAATCAAGATATCATACAACATCGGATGTGGGCCAGTAGCCACAGACGATATATCTGTTTTATCAATCGTATATGTAATACGGACAGAGGGAAAACTGCGGACAGATTCTGTAAAGGTTTATTAACACAGAATCTTTAGGGTTGTCTCAAACCTTTGGCAGAACGTGTGAGTTTGTTTCTGTCTGTTTACTTTGACATTTTCTCGTTATAAGTGTGGAAGATAATAGCCGGATTGCATTTCAGTGGACTGTGATAGATTAATATGTTCATTCATTCTATTTCAAGTCAGAAACTAGAGAAATTCTTATGACTTTTGTTCTTCTTCCTCTTAGCCTTAATCCCAGTTGCATCGAAAGCATTCACCTCGCAGTCTATGGTCGGCTTTGCCAATTTAACTGCGGATTCATATACACTTCGATATTTTCCGTGAAGTGACTGCCACCTGACCTCCACAACCCAAAGGTGATATCGATGCATTGCAGTTAGACCAGTTGTTCAGTTGTTGGACTTTTTAAGGCTCCAACTACCCTAACAACTGCCATAGGTGTTCGTATGGCAACCAGGACCGACGGCTAAACGTGCTCTCCGAGGCACAAGTAGCCCAATGCAAATTAGGTATTATATAAATTCTCATATATGCATACAAATATTTGCACTGAGCGGGGACAAAACCCGCACCTCCTGCGAATCGACCACGTTTGATACCGCCATGCCATTGAGGCTTGAAAGATACTCACATCATAACTAACTATTATGATGTCTGTGTATTCTATAAACGGTCTCCTGCCTTCAAACTGTATTCGAGTTTTATGCAAAACTGTTGGTCGTAATTTATTTCTTGCCTTCTACTCGGTTGAAATAAACCAATGACAAATGACACCTAAGTTACCTAAATAGTAATAGGGTCTCGAATGGGTGCAGCAAACATTTAGTGTTATTGAGTAGATTTAAAAAAGATTATAGTAGATTATAGATGTAGATGAGATGACTTTTTTTTCTCCGACAGCCCTATCGCTATCTCCGGGTCGCACGTCACAGCGGATCGATATTGCGATGTGGTGCGGATTCCGTTTAGCGCTCCGCTCTTCCATTACCTACCAGAACATAGTTCAAACTTTTTATTCCCGATAAAAATTGCTTGTAGGATACCAACTGAACAAAAACAAAGCCGTCAAATTATTATAATTATAACAAAAAGTGTAAATTATAAGTATTTAAAGACGTGAGTGGATGAAGGGGCTATGTGAAGATTTCAATATATTGAGATACCTACTGGATCTCAAAGCTTTAATACTTAATTTACAGATAATTATGACAATTTCTGGCTATTTAAACAATAATTGACACCATACTATTATTATATAAACAATCAGAATTATCTGTAAATTAGCTATTACAGCTTTGAAAGCCATTAATCTTAATATTTTTTCATATTAGCAGATGCGTAGGGATGTTGCATCCTTGGCAGTATTTTACCGTCTGTACCATGGTGTATGTTCTGATGAGCTCTTCCAATTAGCCCCACCCTCCCCTTTCCTACACACGACAACACGTGCAGTTCTTAGATGTCACTCGCATACAGCGCAGAATATCCAAGAACCAAGCGGTTCGGTGACTCTCTCCTTTATCGCACCATTAAGGCTTGTGATGTAATGGTGACCCTCTTTTCTGAGACTTTGCCTTTAGCTTGCCATCGGGCGGGGCGAAATCTACTTGACGTGTCCTATACAAAAAATCTTAATGTCTACTTTTAATTTACCAAAGACCACTATGTATATTGTTTAAAGTAAGGTTTAAATTTAAAAGGTTTATATTTTTGTCTACAGGTGAAAAGCCCCACAAGTGCCAGGTCTGCGGGAAAGCCTTCAGTCAGAGTTCGAACCTCATCACCCACTCTCGCAAACATACTGGCTTCAAGCCCTTCGCATGTGAACTCTGCGGAAGAGCATTCCAGAGGAAGGTGGACTTGAGGAGGCACAAGGAGACCCAGCATGCTGATATTAGAACGCCCCAGCCGCACATGCAGCCGCACACTGATGTTCATGCCATGCTTCCCACTGATATGCACACTGTAGCTGACCATAGAATAGGTGAGTCACGCATGAAGAATATAGTTATTACATTTTATATTGTAACTCATTTAAAAACAAACCCTATCGGTTTGTTTTTAAATGTCGCATCAAATGGAATACAGCATTTTTTATGAATATGATTTAAAATAAATATTTGTTCACTACACTTGCTCACTACGATGTAAGGAATCTGAGCTAAGAACATTATTACGTGAATTTACTTAAAACACATATGTTTTTTTGTTCTAAACCAATAATTTTTAAGAGTCAATTTTGATTGGGTATAAATGAAACAAAAAATATAGGTATATAAGTTTCTTTGCATGGCCTTTACTTACAAAATTATATTTTTGTTCTAGATCTCCGTCCTCCGCACCCTGACCTCCGCCAGCACCCCGACTTCAGGGCACACATGAGTGGCGCAGTCCCTCCCCTGCAGCCACTGCCTTCCTGAACTTCGACCGCCTTCGCGCCAACCGCTTGGCGCTGAGGCTTTATACCAAAGACGAGGAAGTAATGTGGTGGAAACCGAGAAGTTATGTAAATACCACGAAAACTTAAAATCGTAATTTAAAATATGCATTTAAATTTATTATTCACTATTAAAAGTGAATACTAAATTAAATTGAATTTTTTCAAATAATAGTATCAGATACAGGCTGATTAATTTTTTTATACCTAAACTTACTTTATTAATTTTCATTTCATTTTAAAATGTTAAAGTTTCAACGGTTTCCATCACATCACTTCATCGATGTTGCAATAGTATACTATAACACTGAAAGATGTTATCACTCTTTTAACTTAACTATTAGGAAGATTTAGCTTCATCATGATGAATTGCCATTACTTTGTTAAATCACAGTGGATCAGAACGAGTCACCACTTCTGTGTATTTGAATGCACTAAACAGTCTGATCAGCCCTCCTCGACAAATGGCAATTCGTTGGCCGGCGTATTGTAGAATAGAGTGATGGGATTGCCACGTATTCTATACATTGATCAATCTATTCTATTCTATTCTACAAGCGTATTGCCACTTGTCTAGAGGGGCAGAACTCAGTGTTGTATATTATGAAGATGTAAACATGTTAATAAACTGTGAGTTTTTGATCTCAAATTGCATCACAAAATAAATTGTGAGATGTGCAACATCTGCTTATATTGTTGCTAATGGCCAAAAGTAAGTTCTTTATAATTAGAAACCGATTGCACTTGCACTAGTCTTTTATAGATTAGAACTATGCAAGTACAATAAATTTAACATAGTTTTTTTTTACACTTGTAAACTCAAACGTCATCACAATATATTGTTTAAAGAATATTTAATCATTTCGCCACTTGTTGCTACTAAGATTAAAAAGCGAACTTTGGCAGACTAGACCACACCAAAGATACAAAAAATATTATTATACAGAAAAATACTTAGAAAAAGAATTATATCTCAATTGTTTTCTAACAATTAGCTATCCAAAGAGCTTGATTTATTTTAAATATACCTTTATTTGTGGGACTGATGGAATCATTCCAAAGGTAATTTTGGCTATGTATACGTTAATTACATAATTTTATTATTGCATAGTCATTCCCTTTTATTAAAATACAAAAAAGACAAGATATTATTCCATCTTATTTAATTACATTCCAATTTTAAAGCTGGCAACTACTTTATAGCAACTGCAATAGATATTAAATATCGTAATTCCGAATTGTCATTCCTAGCTATTATCGTCTAGTATTGACATTATATTATCATTAAACTAAAAATGTAATTAACATTAGATTGTATTGTAGTAAAATACTCGCATATCAATATTATTCACACTATTATAATATTAATTATATTAAATGAAATCGAATTATGTAAAATATTTAGCTGATTTTAGTCTTAACTGTCACGATAAAAATGTACAAAAAATGTTGTCTATTTTTATGGCTGTAAATATTATTTGAAGTTTTGTTTATCAAAAAATTGTAAAAAGAACAATCTATCATTTCCTATTAAAGCTCGTGGCATTTAATGAGTGATTAATTTAATTAATTACACCTTTTAAATTCAATATATAAGTGAAATGTTTCTACTAAAATTGTAACTTAAAAGTCATATTTTAAACCAGTACACACGTATAAGATACTCACTAAAAATCCCTAACCCTCATTCCATAAGTATATTTTGCATATAAAACACGAGCACTTAATATTTAGTAAACAAGATTTTACTCATAAAATTAAAAAAATATAAACTATATTCATAAACGCCCTATATAAAGCCACCTCTGTAAATATTACACATTCGAATAGATTTTCTTATTTACAAAATACACTATTATACACTTTTTTATTTGTTCACTCATATTTAGTTGGTAATAAAAAAAAACGAACTTTATTTCTACGATTTATTATTTCACAAATTTATTGAAATTGTTAATAAGAATATTATACACTCAAAAAAATTATTGTTATTTTTCTATTGTTTTGATTAGTGATTGTAAATATATTTTTCAAATGTATTTTATTCTTCTCGTGGAAATTTAAATTAATTGTATGTTATTGTATGTAAACCCCTGTAAATATTGTAAAAAATCTTTAAAATATTATGTTAACGTTCCCAAAGATAAACGTGCAATCCTAAGGTCAACATTTACGAGTTATTATTATAAGCAACTGTCACTTGAATAAATAAAATATGATGATGTATAACTTTTGACTTTTATTACTTTTTAAATTAGACAAACCTATTTTTAATAGATGTGTAAAAATTACACTAGGTCTGGCGATCAATGAAGTCAGGATGTTTGTGACGACTTCGATAGTCTCAATTAGCAGTCAATATCATCCAAGTTCGACAACGAGCGACATTGTAATCTGACAGCCTCTGTGGCGAAGCGGTAGAACGTTCGACTGCTGCGCAGGGGGCGCGGGTTCGATTCCCGCTCAATGCAAATATTTGTATGCATTAAAAATTATTTTTGCATTGGGTATTTCTATGTAAAATATGTATGTATTTACAATAAAAAAGTATCTAAGTATGTTTATCCGCATTCTAGATTTCATAACACAAGCTAGTTAAGATATGCTTACCATAGGTCTAGATAGCGTTGTGTAGAATATTGTAGATTATTTTTTAACGATTCATAGTGATGACTTCGTCGGAACTTCATCATCAATGAAGTCCTGAATTTAAGTCGACACCACGAACTATAAATCAGCTCGACCATAATAACACGACTGCTCTGAATAAAATCACTAGTCTATGGTAACCGACGCATTATAATGTATATTGATATTACTAGAGTAATTCTTAAGGAACCGAAGGATACTTTAGTTTAAAGTCTAAGTCACACAGGCTTTATGCGTATTAGGTGCTAATTATCCTGCCCTAATGAACCCTACATTCTTGAAAGGCCTTTTTAAAGTCCTAGATAACTTGAGAAGTTTACGTAGGCTTGGTGGAATAATCAGAGGAAATCTGAATATCGAGCGGTGGGACATATTATAATTTGACTACCTGAGTGAGTGTAGCTCAGTGCCACCATTGTAACAGTTTGTGTCTGTAATGGTGACCCTCTTTCCTGAGACTTTGCAAAGGCACCTCGCCTGATGGTAAGCTAAAGAGCTTACCATCAGGCGAGGTGAGGTCAAGTTGGCGTGTCCTATATAAAAAAAAAAGCTGACCCTCCTCAGCTTCGCCTTGGCATAATTTGAAACCTCATATGACTCCTCCTCCTAGTAAGATCATTAAATAATGTATGGAAATCTGCCAGATTTTTTTTTATACCACTGAGGTGGCAGACCAGCGCACGACCCACCTGATGGAAAGTGGCCACCGTGGCCTATTGTCGTGTGTGATGCCAGGGAAGCCACACTCGCGCTGCCGACTCTGTAAGCACAGAGTCTCTGTGCCGTCAGTGTAGAGGACAAAGCAGCACAAACCTTTAGTCATCCCACTGACAGCACAAATTCTCCAGTGAGTTCTGGCTACCCTACTCACCGCTGGGAACATTTGTGGACAATTTGATCACTGCTCCGTTCTATTAGTAATAGCGTGATGATATACAGTCTAAAATATTCGTCGATAAACTTGCTATTCAGTATAAGTAGATTGTTTCACTACGGACCAGTAGTTCTTGAGATTAGCGCGTTCAACTAAACAAACAAACTCTTCAGTTTTATAATATTAGTATAGATATCTGCAAGTATTGTCATCGTTGAATTGTTCTTATTACATGTAAGTATCTATCTAGCGAACTAATGCTTCACCGGGTTTGATTCCCGAAAGTGGTATGCCGATTCTGAGTTCGATAACTCTCAATATAATTTGCACGAGGTTTGCTACTCGTGACTATTATTCGGGAATTTGTGAAAACCTGAGTCAGAGCTTCGTCAGCTTAACAGGTGTATTGACCTACTAGTATTGTTGGGGTCACAAAGATATTGGTAGGGGTCCCAAAACACCCTTAGAACTAAATTGCATGCGACTCAAAAAGAAATGAAACGCCTGTTGAAAAAGTAATAACAAATTGACGATTGTAATTTTGGAGAAATATAAAAAGCATCTTATGGCCTAAATTTTCAGGGCCAAAGTCAAGCTTAGGTAGACTTGAGTATTTATGGAGAGTATTTATCTACTAAGAGGCCTTATTAGGTTAGTAAAACCCTTAAATATTTGTGCTAAATTGATTGCAGATATTTTGATGTCAGATAAAATAGTATTACAGGCACTTTCATTTTCTGTTTTCTCCTCGGACAAATCAACATTCAAATTACATTTGTTTTTCATACTTTAAAATGGACGCAGAAGTACGTAAGAGTAAATTTAAAGTATTATTTTCTGATGACGCCTTCTTGAAACCAAACACGCTATAGGTTAAAATAAAAGCCTATCAAAATAATTATGCAAATATTGTGGGAGATGTAACACTGATCTTAATTCTATTTCGCCATTATCTCGACGCGGCGAGCATGGGATTTAATATTGAAGGAGTCAGCTCAAGTTACCCTGTAAATGTCTCCGAGTAAGATAAGTATAGTGATCATCTGATCGATCTTCTTCTTTACTATCTTAGCATTAATCTTAGTCGCATCTGAAGCTTTTACCTCGGAATATGAAGTCCGTTTTCAAAGTCAAAGTCAAAGTCTTTATTCGTTGAATATGGTACAAAATGGTGTTTAGGTACATAATGTTCAGATCTCATATTCTGCCGGTTCTGGCGTACAAATTTTACTATTAATCATTAAATTTCATTATTAATCATTAAATATCAACACATGCTATTGCATACCCGTGAAATCGTTGTCACGTAAGTAGACTGGAGCTACATTAAAAAATAAATTATTCCACGACATTCTACACATCGCTATCTAGACCCATGGTAAGTATAGCTTAACCAGCTTGTGTTTAGGGATCTAGAATGCAGATAAACATACTTAGATACTTTTTTTTGTAAATACATACATATTATACGTAGAATCACCCTCATACGTAGAATTAAACACTGTTTAATTAGATTGTATCAGTTAAAAAATCGTCAATATTATAATAACATTTATCATATAGCATGTCCTTTAAATTCTTTCCGTTGCAACAGTCTAACTACGAATTTGGCTGAACTTCGACTGCCATGAAGCGACTTCCACCTGACTTTCACAACCAGTTGGTGATAACGAGTTTTTATAGTTAGACTAGCCGAAATTTTTTATGCCCCAACTACCCTTAAAGACTGCTATGTTGATATGGCAACCAGGAGCGACGGCTTAACGTACTCTCTGAGGTACGACCAGACCAATGCAAATACCAATACCATTATAAGGTATAATAGGGTGCAAATCATATAGTATCCACCTCTCACCATAGGCAGGGAATTCATCCTCACACATTGCGACCTGAGACGGTGCGCACTGTGCGGTATGAAAGAAACTTCATCCCACGCACACTCAAGCTGTGGAATGACCTCCCTGCTGCGGTTTTCCCAAGCGCCTACAATATGGGGTTCTTCAAGAGGGGCATCAGAAGGTTTCTTCATGGTCGGCAGCGCGAGTGTGACACCCGTGGTGTTGCATACGTCCATAGGCCACGGTAGCCGCTTCCCATCAGGTGGGCCGTGTGCTTGTCTGCCAACTAAGTGGTATAAAAATAAAAAATACCAGTAGTAAATGTTTCTCATAGACATTTTTTTTATTACGTCTACCAACCTTCAAATTTTCCATCAAGAACCACACATTCCACAATCAAGACCACAATTAATTACCAGCACACGTGTTTCCTTCCTCTTACAGTCCCGGCTCCTATAAGCGGGGCGTGAAAAAGCATCTGATGAGGCCGCCAAGCTGAGTGCCACCATTGTAACATTACTTAGCGTCTGTAAGGTCACCATTACAGACGCTTGCCTGAGACTTTGCCTTCAGCTTACCATCAGGCGTGGTGAAGTCAAGTTGACGTGTCCTAGATATAAAAAAAACACAGCACATACGTTCCTGCAACTTTTAATTCCGATCCATATTTTTCTACACAACCCTAAATTAATCCAATTAACAGGGTCGGATTCAGCACACAGCGCGTGTTTGTTTGTTTACCATCGATGTTTGCGACGCCATGATCGATTGACCATTAACCTAATGGAACGTTATCGAGCTTTTTTATTACGAGAACTCATTTTTCAAAGAATTTTACCCCCGATTATTATTTTTTAATATTTAATTATTAGTTAATGCTTCGTGAGTGCTTATATTCGTGTGGAGACAGAGAAAGAATACTTGTATCACCAACCCATCTCATCCGAAGGGTATCATAAAAGGAGACTAACGTAAAAATACGCAGATGATATCACTGCGAGAGAGGGAAAACTTGAAATAAAACCCTGTACCTACCCGTCTGGCCAACGTGGAAACAGTAGGATAAAGCCTCCCAACATTGGGAGAGGCCTAGTCCAGCAGTTAACTGCGATGGGTTAGTTGCTTTTTGAGTGCTTACTAGATAATAATATCTATACTTACTCAATAGTCTCTCCTTATAATAGAAAGTAGCTCGCCATTTACTTTGTCCTTGCCATATTATACTTAATAGGTAGTTAAATATATTTGTTCATCTGGCTTCCATTCTTTTCTATAGATCTATAACGATTTTCTTCCTTACTTGGTTATTACCTACTATTTAATACTTAGCTAACAAAAATGAAAATTAACCAAAAATTAACACACGCTGAGGGTCTTTATTGATCACCTGTAAAGATTTTACAAACCTTAGCCGTTCCAAAGCCACCATCAGTAGAGAGGCGTGTACAAAAACATTAAAAAGATTTCAACGAAAATTATAACTATATTATGTCCTCCTTTGTTTTTATTACTTATTTCAGAACGGAATCTCTTTATTCGATGACTGCTCTCCAGCGCCAACTCAATATAAAAATATTTCATCCTCCCTTAAGCCAGATCTGATTATAGAGAACAAAAAAACCTAGTTAGATTTGTACTAAAGCAGGAAGGTTGTCCCACGGGGACGTCGACGCTCGGACGCTAAACGCCTTTTATCACGCACTGGTACGAGGTACCTACCAGCATCAGCTATTGTTCGACAGGGAGGTATTTGGGCGATATTTTTTCTAGAAATCGTTGTCACATAAGTAGACTGGAGCTACATTTAAAAATAAATATTCCACGACATTCTACACAACGCTATCTAGACCCATGGTAAGTATAGCTTAACTAGCTTGTGTTATGGGATCTAGAATGCAGATAAATATACTTGGATACTTTTTTTTGTAAATACATATACATATATTATACGTAGAATCACCCAGACCAACGCAAATATACATATTCATGCATACAAATATTTGCACTGAGAGGGAATCGAACCCGCTCCTCCTGCACAGTAGTCGAATGCTCTACCGCTACACCACGTAGGTCGTCAAATAACAAAACAGTAGGTATGTTATTCTAACTCAATAATTCTTCTTGGTAAACTGGCGTTAGTGACAGATGTAATGTGGTGGTTTGTAAATATTGATTTGTTTAAAAGTCTCCTTGAATTTATGAAATAAAATCAAGTAGTTTGTTAACCTGTAAACCTTTTGAAAAATTAGTAAATACATCAGCAACGTTCACTTTTTCAATCATATAAGACTAACGTGAAATGATAAAAAATTAATTAAACGTCAGTTCATCTGGCTAGGGGGCGTCCTATGTCCAGCAGTGGACTGTAACAGACTAATTGATTGATTGATTGATTTATATTTATCAGTGAAAACTATTGTTAGAGTCAACAATTACTTAGTTAGTTTTCAGAATGCATATTTATAACATGTAGATATGTTTCTATCGGCACATTATATTCTTAGTGGTAACTACATTACAAAGCAATGTTTCATGTATTCGTTTAAATAACTCTGACACCTTTTGTACAATTAACGTGTAGTATTCTGTGACAAAGTTACAAAACTATGTCACACAATACTACACATTAATTGTAGTATTCAGATATTCATAGAAAAGCAAAAAATAACATTTGTTCAAACAATGATTAAACATAACGAATTATGTTTATGCACTTAGTAATTTAGATTCTCACTATTATCGGTTCCATGGTGTAACGGTTAGCACTCTGGACTTTGAATCCAGCGATCCGAGTTCAAATCTCGGTGGAACCTACAAAACTAAAATTTTGATTCATTTATTTCAGAAAAAGTATTCTTCTTTCTATGGATTTTCTTTTTTTTAAATAAGAATTATTAAGAAAGAATATCTTTGCGAGTCCGGCCCTTGTAAGGTCAGCGTCATATATAATTCATATCTATCCACGTGCTTCTCGGACGCAATCAGTATTGTGAATAATTGATGCGCGAGCTCGATGATTGCGCCCCCCACGAGATTGAGAAGATTTGCGCTCCCAAGTACGGTCCTGGTAGATTTATATCATTATTATTTGAAATAACAACGTGGATATTTTTGCGGATTTTGATGAGAAACGTTTGAAAAACAAAACAAACCTTCCTTAAAATATTACGGTTTTCCAGTATGAGAATTTTACATAGGTACAAACGTGTACCAAATAAGAACATTCAAATCTACTTTACCGTAAGCGGTTATCGTGACATTGAGAAGCAGATTGCTTCTTTTTTTTTATTTTATTTATTTATCATTTATGCAATTACATACAGTAAAAAGATTCATAAGCATTTACAAAAAAAAACCTATGCGGTTTATAATCAATCCCTCTGCGGTTAAAAAAAAGTTAAAAAGTGATTGCTTATGATTGCTTTCATAATTATGATCCTAGATCATACACACACTCTATCTTAGCTTTCCATGGACTCACCGTACGAAACACTCACTGTTGTAAGCACAGAACAGTTCCTTTAACTGTTCTGTGGTTGTAAGTGTAACAGCGTCTGAGACTGACCACTCAGACTTGTTTTGGTAATCCTTACAATACGTCAGCACTCACTTTCTCTAACAGCTACTCTACCTTTCAAGATTTTACCCCCCTTTTTTATGTCAGCTTATAATTTTATAGTAAGTAACTTAATCTCGTTCTCACATAACCGTACTGCGATATCTGCATGAGGCTATTTATTTTAGAAAGTTCACATAGGTCAGCCAACTCACGAAGATGAACTGATCGACACATATCTGCAAAAATCGTCACTACGCTTTTTAAAATAAGGTCTAAATTTATATCAACGACTTAATGCATATGATATAATGACGACATCATGATAGCTCATCAAGAGAAAGGGAACTGCAATTTCACAATGTAAGTCAGTCGGTTCCATGGTGTAATGGTTAGCACTCTGGACTTTGAATCCAGCGATCCGAGTTCAAATCTCGGTGGAACCTGATATTTTATTACATTTGTGAAATAAATTTGTGTCATTAATCACACATTGTGATATAAAATATGACGCCATTATGCAGATTAAGTAATTAATTAAAGAATTTGTTTTATCTCTAGTAGCAATATTAATGTTATGCCGATAAAGTTTGGTTGTATAATATTATTTAATGATATGCGATAGTAAAATATGCAAAACGATATGTGTAGCGTGTGTGTCCAAAGGTCGTGGGCTCGATTCCTGTTTAGTGCGATTTGTACAAAGTATGTTTGTTGACACATTTTAGCTATTTGCATTTTTCTGGAAGTTTCTGTGTGCAATATGTAGCAAAAATTAAATAAAATATATTTTTATTCGCATTCTAGAATAAAATATTACTAGTAGGTACCTATGTTGTTAGTTAGCTCTAAATGGCGCTTTATAATACCTGTGTCCTAGATTTATTTTTTCATTATTTATTTTACCGAAATTTCTTTTATTTCACACTTTACCATCTAATTTGTATAAGTCTTTATAAGTGTTAGCATAGAAGGTCATGGAACATATCGAGGCAAACAAATACAGTGGACTGTGATCACTTTCGACTGCAAAGATGTCACTTGGGTGTTTGCAAATTTGCAACTAAAGTGGTATGGAAATAGGACACTTATTAGAAAAGCGGTAGGCAGGGCTATAAAACCCCCGTACCCTTATGAACCATTTGAAAATCATCATCTTGACTTTGTTAAGCGACTGTAGTCTGACCTCAAAATACAGAGAGTACAACCTGCGCCAGAGCCACGTGCGTCAATGGGGAGATACACTACTTATTTATCCCGATAGGTGGCGCATTATCGCTGGTATTGTGTTGCTGTCAAATTTCATACAAATTGTTAGTAAAAAAAGGAAAAATACTTGTGTGGAATAAACAAAGACGCTGTGTAGTGAATTTCAGTGTAAAAAGAAAGGTCCTCATCGTTTCTCAACTGATAAGAAAAGACGGATGCTGTACATTAAATCCGTTTAAAACCAAATACCAATTAGGTACCTCTGCCAGAATATGTGGGGTTCCCACATTTCATAGCCTTTTTTTTTTACGTGCGCAAAATCCCCACGGATACCTCCCCACCGGAGCCGGTGGAGGAGGTTATGTCGGACTCGAACCGACTAAAACGCACGCCGCGCGTGGGTCGCTTTGGTTGCCGAAGGTGAGGTTGACAGGCATATCCCTCGCACCCCGGCCGACCCAGGGCCATCTCTCACGATCTGGCCCTCTTCCCGGGTGTGGGGACTACAGAGTCCCCAACTCGTCCCCGAAAACGGGGATGCGCGCCACGCGCGCCACCGCCGCGGCCTGCTTCTGCCAGGGTGACAAGCGGCTCCACCTGTCACCCCCAGGCCGGCGCTCATGAACCATTTCATAGCTGATGATTTTTTATGTAGGGAAGTATTTATCATCTTCATCTCTTCTTTTAAATTAGCCACTGTCATGCAGGAGCACATTTTAGAAATGCACAAACTTAACTTTTTTTTCTTCTTCTGGCGATTCCGATGTTTCCGCCAATGACTTAGCCCGGGATTTAATTCATAGTTTCGACTTAAAGGAATGTGACTTCTAAAAAAATCTCGGATCAACAAACATAATTATGTATGTACTTTCAATGCAACTGTCAACGTCAACATTGACAAGCACCTCTGACGCAATTACATACAATTATAGACTCTAAGATAAGCACCAGCGGAAGTGACGCCATCTGAAATTAGTTTTGCCTGTATCTCCCCATTAAATAGGTGTACTAGAAGGTTTTGGTAGACTCCAAACATATTTCTACCTAGGTACCTTTCTTTTTGGTCTCGTGTCATTTTTCTCTACCAGTTCCTTATTTTTAAATAATTGTTTAGGAAAATTGTCCTAAAGCTCGTAACAACTGAAAACCACGCAAATAAATACCAATCGCCTAACATAAGATCCGATTAAAAAAATATTCAAAATATAACACGCTTCCTTCCCAATGTCATTTCAAACAACACGAGATCACAACTCGTAAAATATAGTCGATTGAAATAGAAGGCTTGATAATCCGAAGTCGTAACCAATTTCATCACGACAAATATCACTTTCCGATATCGTTCCGCCCCTCCACAATGGCCAACTGCTGCGATCAAATTTATTCAAATTGTGTCTTGTCGCGACCGCACACTGTAGTACCTGCTTTACACTAGATACAAACGAAAAACAACTTTACTATCCCGACTTAGAATACAAAATTGAACATTGAGATAGTTACCAATTTCAAACATTGCAATATATGGATAGATATTCTTATTCCACTCAAAATAACATACGTTTCTTCTTAGCAGAGGTTCACTAGCTCTGCCGGCAGTTGGTAAGGAGTTATCAATTCAAAGTTTGGGTACTAAGGTCTGTTTTTAAATGGGTGAGCAATGCATGTAATATGTATAGGAAAGCGAATAGAAACGTCTGCAGTCTGTTGTATCAAGTGTATCAACGCGCTAAAAGCTAAACTACGTGATGACATGACAATTTTTGTACCTACTTTTTTTTAAATGTGACAAACAAGGATGAGAATTAATAAGTAAAAACACATCTACAAAATATTAACAACAAAATAATATTTTTCATTTAATTTTCAACTTTAAGCATATAAAATATTCTATTATAATTTACAATTAGGTACTTACAAATTAATATAAAACTATGCTAACTATACAATATATACAAAAATGGAATAGAGAACAAAAAAATTATGATATTTCTGAATGATAATTAAAAAAAAGAGTGGATATCCAGTGATTCAATTTAGATCAGCCTCAAAAACCTGAACATCGTCAGTGGTATTTATTATAGGTGGTTGGAGCCCTAAAAGTTTGACATTTTGTACCAATAAAACTGCTGAATTTTGATATCACTAGTGGGTTATGGCAGTTGTTGCGTTGAGGCTCAGTAGAGGTTTGGATAACTTGATTGTAAACTGTAAAAAATACACAAGTAACAAAATGCCATCATGGGTAAAGGATGGATAGGAGGAAAGAGAGAAGAATGGAAATAGTAGAAAATTAACTACTAACTAAATGTGTGAAATATCTTTGCGTTAATCCCATCATCGCATGTAAGGCCTTCACGTCGGAGACCAGAGACCATTTTGCAGCTTTTACTCCACTTCACATGGTCTTGTGAATCCGTGGTAGAAATACTATTGCCACGCTTCTTTTTTACACATTTTTTGTAAATATGTGATTGCTGATAGGGTAGACTGCCTGTACATCAACCACTATTGTAATCTATACGTAAGGAAACTAACACAGAATTATGTAGGTATGTACTTACAAAATATTGGTCTATAATGAAGGTTATTCAATTAAAATGATAGATAGATAAATAATCGTGACAATGATAATAATCATTTTGATAGTACAAAATAGTGAGACCCACCAGTAGCACTACAGTATGGTGCCACGTTGGTTAACGGCTCCATAAGTCTGGATCCATCCGACAGATCATATTAGCCTATTGTTGGTCGTCACACAAACGAGCATTGGCAACGCAAGAGTGCCATTATGTAAATGGGAAGATTACGAACGTCTCGGAACTGGATATTATAATGGGCTCCGAGGCTGCCTGATGCGATTGGACCGGTGTAAGGGCGCGTAACTCAATACGCAACTTGGACGCCCCCAGTGACGGTAGAGATGAGGTGCGAGTCGATGAAATGTTACGATATCCATACTGCACTGGAATACTTCTTCTGTTGTGAGACTTCTTGAAGTGTCTCACGATAATAATATAATATAATATTTATTCATCTCCATAAAATGTGGTAAGTACAAAGGTGACAAACAATTTATGAGCATAAGACAATACAACGACGGGGTTGTGTCTCCCGCGAAAGTTTCTCCGAGGGAGATAAAGGATGGCAGAAATATGATAACTTACTTGGACACGGGAGACAAAGCACATCCACTTTTTGGTGGTTTGTCTTCTCATATTTGAAGAAAGAGATACTAAGCGGGGCGTAAAATGGCATCCGATGTGGCCGCCAAGCTAAGCGCCACCATTGTAACATTACTTAGTGTCTGGTGACCCTCTTTCCTGAGACTTTACCTTTAGCTTACCATCAGGCATGTCCTAGATAAGAAAAAAGAATAAAATAATATTGTGGTGTAATAATTCTTTTAAATATGTTTTATGAGTCACGGCATGCAGTATAATATATTACCTTCTTGATGTATTTGTTTTAACGACATAAATACCTCTGCTGGCCAGCGATCCCGCCCTGGACAGTGGGGATATTTACAAGAAAAAAAGGAACAAGTAATTTAAATATGATTTCTTTTTGTTGATTTGATACCTAAAGAATCTTTGAGTTAAAGTTACTTTATTTTATTAAATTAAATTTCAGTTTTAGTTTTCAGGGATTTCCTTCCATTTTATTTGCCATATTTGTTAGAGAGATTTGATCCTTTTAATTTGCACTCTTGATTGATGATATAAAAATACGTGATGTTATTTTTTCTGATTTTAGACAGTTCGACTGCCGGATTCGACTTTCAAATGTAGGTTTGTGTCTTTTTATAAATAAAAGAATGATCCAAAGCTTTAAGAAGAATGAGCCAACTTAAAGATTTAAGGTAGTTTCCCTCCAGGGCTCGACTTACTTTTTCACCCTGTATAGGTAGAAGCAGTAAATTCTATCGCTAACTTATGATGATGACAAGCTTATAAACAAAATTATAGTTGGTGGCGCATGGCCGAGTGCGATAATGGACTGTATTGCGGGAAGTAGCTAACTGTTCCATTGACGCTTTACACACAAAAGACAGGTGGTCGGGTTGCCGCGGGAGTGATCCAAGCAATGAATGCAACCCGAGAAATTAGGAGAGGATGCACTAACCTTCACGACACACGTGTTTTCATCGCAGCCGGTACACGGATCTTCTCTTCCTTGCTCAGGAGCTGCCGTCAGCATCACTAGATCACTTGAGGAACACACGAGAGGCACAATCCGATCGGTAAAGGTCTATGAAGCGGTAAAAATGTAACAAATATTAATCATTTTTGAGAGACGCGAGCGCGATCCGTCATTACGCTGGCTAGTTCAAAGCGAGACTGAGTGTCTATATCACAAATGGCGGACGGAAGCTATCTAGTCCTATTCTATGGTTAGTGCGGGAGAGGAGACGGGTATAGAAAGAGTGTGTTTCCACGTCAAGAAATACAGCTTCTACCTCGGCGCAACCATTCCCCCCGGCTTGAAGGGTTACCTTCGAAACGACAAATGCGAAACAAATATAAAGTCTAATCTAAATCTAGGTTTGGGAAATAACAACTAAAATATAAACCTAGATTGGAGCTCGTGCCTACTGCTGGCTAGGCAGAGGGCAGAGGCGAACAAACAACACAACGCAACAGTCTCGACCAAGACGAGACGCGACTAGCCAACAACAAAATAAGGGACTCTTCACGCGGGACCGATACAACAAGCGAGTGCTTCTTTTCCTCGGGTGGTTCGGAAACCGTAGTGGGATTGAATTGAATAACTGGCCACCCATCCAACGCGGCATGAATCCAGGACGGTCCACCAAACCACAACGGGTGATCCAAAATTTGCGAAGGAAGCAATCCACGAGAGAGACAATCGGCTGGGTTGTCGGTGCCAGCAACGTGAAAGAGATTATGTGGCGCCAATTCAGATTGAATTTTTGCCACTCTATTAGCGACGAATGTGTCCCAACGATGGGGCGAAGAGTGGGCCCAACACAAAGCGACTGTTGAGTCCGAAAAAGCTAAAATTCTACTAATATTAATGCGACTACTACAAGCATTGGCGATAGAGGTGATCAATCTAACTAACAATAGTAAAGCGCATAGCTCGAGGCGTGCCAGAGAGACGACCTTACGGGGAGAGACCTTTGATTTCGCGCTTATAAGGCTAATTGAAACCTTACCTACATTCGAGACATGAAAGTAGACTACTCCTCCATACGCCCTCTCACTAGCGTCCGCGAAGCCTACTACCGTAACAACACTATGTTGCGATATACCTACATGACGCGGAATTTGTATTTGGTCAAGCACAGAAAGTTCTTTTCTAAAGCGAGCCCACAACTTAGCAATGTTGTCGGGCGCGGTGTCGTCCCAATCACAATTGGAAAGCCAAAGCTCCTTTATAAGTAGTTTGGCGTACAAAACGACAGGAGCTACGAATCCCATTACGTCCCATATCCGTGCCACACACGACAGGATAATGCGTTTAGTACAAGTTTGCGGGGTCGAACTAATTTTCAAACTAAACGTATCAGATGCGGGCGACCAGCTTAAACCAAGCACCTTGTGCGTATCACTTTCATCGAATTCCTTAACCGACGACAATCGGTGCGACGGTGGAATCGACTCTAACGCAGTTTGCGAGTTGCTCGTCCATTTCACGAGATCAAATTGACCAGCCTTCATGAGACTTATAACTTGAGCGGCCGTCTCGACAGCCTCTGCCTCGCCATCTACACTATACACGAAGTCATCCATGTATAAGCCAGTCTCAATGGTGGCTCTCGCTTTCGGAAATGCATCGCCCTCGTCAGCGGCCAGCTGCTTGACGGTGCGAAGTGCGTGAAAAGGGCTAGATTTAAGCCCGAAGCAAACACGATTAAACTCGTAAACCATTAAAGGTTCTTGCGGTGAAAATCTATACAAAAATCGTTGAAACCTACGATCGGGTTTGCGCACTTCAAGGCACAAAAACATTTGTCGAATATCTGCAGAGAGTGCAACAGCGAATAAGCGAAAATTTACAATTATGTCAAATAAATTACCTTGAAGATTTTGACCACAATACAAAATGTCATTAAGCGACACGGAAGTGCTAGTCTTAGCACTGCCATCTAAAACTACGCGGAGTTTAGTAGTAAGCTTATCTTCTCTAATAACTCCGTGGTGCGGGATAACGTACGAAGGCTGGGTCTCGTCAGTGTCCGCAGGCGCAGGTGAGATGTAACCTTTATCTAAATATTCGTTAACAACCTCATCATAGGCTTGCTTTAACTTTGGAGACGCCTGCATCTTTCGTTCTAAACAAAGAAAGCGTCTTTCAGCGGATGCACGGGAGTCCCCGAGCGAAAAAATATCTCCCTTGAAAGGGAGCGCGACCACATAACGACCCTGCTCATCACGAGTAGTCGTGCGACAATAAATCTCCTCAGCCATCTTGTCATCGGGGCTTAGGATTGGTGGGACATTGACCTCTTCAATCTCCCAAAACTTGCGGATGGTAGACTCCAGTGGCGGCTCGACGGTGCAACAGAACGAGGCAGTCGAGTGACTAAAACTATCTATAGAAGCGGGTGCGGAACCAATTATAACAAAACCCAGAACTGTTTCCAGGGCGTGCGGAGCGGGGTACGTCGGTCCCCCTTGAACCTTACGTGATAACTGGAGGTGCGGGAGAATCGAAGCGCCGATCAATATATCGACGACTCCAGGAACAGCGTAAGTCTCATCTGCTAAAGGCAAGTCTTTAAATTTCGTTAATAAAGACGTGTCAACCGGGACGGTAGGCAACTGTTCAGCTATTCTATCTATAACGAGCGAATCCATGTCAAACCAAATATTATTATTAAAACGAGATCTAAACCTTGTTTTAACGGTGCCACGAACAGCTGACTGTAAGCTTCCAAAACCCTTCACCACTGAGCGGGTTGAACGCTTATCAACATTGAAACCAAGACGCCGACAACAATCTTGAGTAATGAAATTACTTTGCGAAGCGCCATCTAACAGCGCTCGAACAATGCGCGGCTTACCTAATGCATCAACAATAACAACGCGAGCGGTCGCAAGACACACAGTAGTGAGTGCAGCACTAGCGGAGAACGAACACAAGGTGACGTCATCCGCGGCGGTCACCGGGCGGGCCGGAGCGCGCGCGAGCGCGGGCTGCGGCTGCGGCGCAGGCCGCCGTGTGTCACCGCTCGACGAGCCAACCGTGCTCACATTGGATGCGGCATTACTATTCTCAAAATGAAGCAAAGTGTGGTGTCTCGCTTGACATTTGCGACAACTATTTCTACTATTACATAAAACAACGCGGTGTTTAGTACCGAGACAATTAAAACAAAAATTATTAGCGCGAACAAATTTATAACGATCACTAGGCGACAATTTTAGAAAACCAGGACACCTGTACAGTTGCGAATGATGAGTGCTACACAAAGAGCAAACAGGTGACTGTACACGTGCTGGTGCGGTACTAACATAAGTATGAGTTGACCTCAGTGACTTCGATGACGCATCTACTTTGCGTGCAGAATCAACAACTATCTTCGCGCCTTCATGTTTCGATGAAGAGCGCTGCAATACTTTTATATGCTCGCGAACAAAACTTTCCAAGTCTTCGAACTTAGGAATCTTATTGCCGCGATGATCCGACTCAAACAAACGAATGGTTTCGGAATCTAATTTCCTTAAACCCATATACAAAAATACGAAGTCGCAGAGGTCATCAATCTTTAGGTTCTTTACGGCGCGAACAGCTGACGCGAAAGTATCTAGAAATTTCTCTAAGTTTTGATCGTTACATGCCGCAATAGATTTCAAATCAAACATCTGATCTAAATAGGCGTTAGCTACCGATCTTTTATCCTCATACCTAGCTTTCAAAGTATTTAAAATTAAATTATAATTCTCGGCACTAAACGTAATTCCAGCGCAAACGGTTATAGCTTTACCAGTCAATTTTTCAACAAGATAATGCAATTTTTCGTGATCTGTCAACGAATCGTTCTTATCTATTGTATTCTCAAAACTATCTATAAATCGACACCAATTGCGAATGTTACCATCAAATTCGGGTATTTGAATTGGTGGCAACTTAGGTCGGTCGCGAGTGGGGTTGGGTCGGTCAGACGGCTTCTCCAAACTCCTCGCGACGCGCTTGATACGACAATACAAATCGTCAAACGACGACAAGGCTTGATAACTCACTGAGTAATCGGGATCCAAATTCAACTCTAAAACGTTGATGTCATGCACTAAGGTTTCGAAATCCGCGCGTAGACTATCTAAGTTTTCTATAGAACACAAGAACGAATCTCTGATGACCAAATCAGAGGTTTTAAGTGCACTATCATAAATCGATTGTACGCGAGAGTAAATCATTTCTTTTTTAGCGTATAAAAGTTTCAATTGAACCTTACCGGTCTTATCAACCTTTGGGGACATGTTTACAATTAAATCTCAGACTAAAGTGCGGTAAACAATAAATATGAAATGACTTAATCCTAGCGGTACAGAGCAGCGAGGCGGCGCGAGCGTTAACTATGTAGGTAGGTAGGTGCTTACAACTGTGAATGCACGCTTGAACAAACGCGCATAGCAACAAGGTCGTACCTACGCGATGGTCGCTGTCTAGATTCAACTATTATTTCCGAGATTAAGTATTGCGTAATATCTATTCAAATTAAAATACTTTCGTATGAATTGGGATGAGATGCGAGCGAGGTAGGCACAGCCACGTGTCTACCCACGCAGGTACTAGGCAAATACGACGTGAGCCGAGAACAGCGTAATTGAAAAAAACAAAACAAAGCCAAATGCGTTAGGTATTACACTGTGCCTATGCACTAGGGTGTCTGAGTATACCTAAGATCTAAGCCTAAATGTCTGGATGCGGGGTTTTCTACTAAAATAACCAGGCACTTAGGTGCGATGCGAAAATTGCGAACTACGATTAAGTGTTGATATGATACCTAACCTATTTATGTATTAGGTAGGTACAATGCGAGCCAGCGGCGAACGGACTACAAATTCTAAGCCTAAGTGTCTGGATGCGGGGTTTTCTACTAAAATAACCAGGCACTTAGGTGCGGTGCGCTCATTCCCATTAGAATAATAACAAAATACGAACTACGGCTAAGAATCCGGCTCGATCCGGACCAAAAAATGGTGTCGCTTGGCCCAACGTGCGCGAGTGGACTGTATTGCGGAGAAGTAGCTAACTGTTCCATTGACGCTTTACACACAAAAGACAGGTGGTCGGGTTGCCGCGGGAGTGATCCAAGCAATGAATGCAACCCGAGAAATTAGGAGAGGATGCACTAACCTTCACGACACACGTGTTTTCATCGCAGCCGGTACACGGATCTTCTCTTCCTTGCTCAGGAGCTGCCGTCAGCATCACTAGATCACTTGAGGAACACACGAGAGGCACAATCCGATCGGTAAAGGTCTATGAAGCGGTAAAAATGTAACAAATATTAATCATTTTTGAGAGACGCGAGCGCGATCCGTCATTACGCTGGCTAGTTCAAAGCGAGACTGAGTGTCTATATCACAAATGGCGGACGGAAGCTATCTAGTCCTATTCTATGGTTAGTGCGGGAGAGGAGACGGGTATAGAAAGAGTGTGTTTCCACGTCAAGAAATACAGCTTCTACCTCGGCGCAACCAATAGTTGTAGAAATTTTATCTATTAATAAGTATTACGATCAAAGTGCAAGTCATTATTGCTGACGCTGCCTACGTACATTTAGTCTTGTATCACATACATACATACAAACTCACCTATATCGCCGGAGGTGGAGAGTATGAAGAGTATGGAGAGGTGAATTAACATCTACATTTCACCATCATTGTATTCGGTCCCACGTACTAGGGGGTGAGCCTATTGCAATTTTTCGGGCACTATTATTGCCTCGAGTCGTACATCTGAGGCGGAGTTTGGGCTGTATATATCTGTCTGATGTTAAACAGCCCTATCCCTCAGTCGCCTTGTACGACATCACATCAGTGAAGTAAATATTTACCTACGTTACCTACCTACGTTATAAAATGCCCGCTGAGTTTCTTGCCGGGGTCTTCACTGGTCGGGTCCGCGTTTCGAACCGGTGCGGTGGTCCATTTTTTAAACTAGCCTTTCATATTTCTTTTTATATTGACGTTTTATAAGTTCCGATTTAATGATCTATGCAGAATAAATGATTTTTGACTTTGACTATATTTTTAATTCCCACCGAAAAAGAGTGATGATATAAAAACCTCATAGGTAGTTGTTATAATATTAAAGGTGAGGACTTAGAAAACTGTCATAAGAATCTAATAAGCTAGCATCTTGTAAAGAAAAATCTTTCTATCGTCTCTTCTAGAGTCAGCAGATATCGATAAGACAGCACCCCAGCCCTCGCCGTCTTGGAACTCCCGAAAACTCTAAACGGATTCGACGTCTCAACTAAGCGACAGTTTTAAAGTATCGCCCCTAACTCGATTCGGATGCTTCGAACTCTTTATGTAAATTCTACCAAGTTCAGTTTGCGGATGACTTGAATTGGTACTGCATACTACTTGAATAAAAATGTGAGGAGAAGTCGATGTTGGAACGAATGTTGGCGGTAAATAATGTTGGGCTGTGTTGGTGTCGTGACAGGTTTGCTAATGTTTGCTTGTTTGTGTATTGGCGTTATATATTGGAAGGCTCGGTTTGAGATATTGATGCAATGTTATGCATGAAATGTAATAATTATTGTAATTTTGTAATATCTAACATAATGTACCTATATTGCAAGCTATAAGGCTAGGAAGATATTTTGAAATATATAAATAAGGCTAACCTAAGCACAATCTGGTACAATATTGTATAATAGTTATTTTAGTTTTATTGTATCTAATTTATGAATATTATAATGTGAATATAAGTTTTATATAAATAAATATTTATGTAAAGTAAAGGTAAAATGTACCTAATAGATAAATACCAATCTGGTGCAATAACTATTTATTGAGAAAGTATTTATCGTTTATATTATTGTATTGCATATATGTACTACTAATGTAAGTATCATTTTAAAGTAGGTAGGTATTCAAATCTCATAATAGGTATTACCACTAAAAAATAAAAGCTGAAGGGGTCGTTCCAGTATCACGTAAGCAGATTTATTACAATTATTTAACCCCCCTCCCCCTTATCAACAAAAGTAACCAAAACTCTTACCCCCTCTCACTATGCTTACGTAAACATTGGTACCTATATGCATATTTCTTTTCATGTTTGTTTTTTAGGGATTATCTAGATCCCCCTTCCCCCCCTTAGAGCTTAAGTAACACTTGAACGGCCCCAAAGTACGTAATTGATATTGTTTGACTTAAGTTTACGCAAATATCACAAATTGAAATAAAACTATTCATATTCGTTATGAATAGTTTTATTTTCTATCGCGATAAGTTTTTAATACCACTCAAGTGGCAGACGGCCCACTTGATGGGAATTAGTTACCTTGGTCTATAGTTGGTATTATTTTATCATAACTTCTTTAAAAATGTTTTATTTCAAGCGAAATATATAATTATATAGTAAAAGAATACCCCACTGAGTCTCGATTGGTTACATACCCCATAGAACCTTTAACATCTTCACCTCGAAGATTTGATTTAGTCCCCCCACAATACGCATCTCACTTACATCAATTTAATAGTTCAAATTGAAATTCAAACGGCAGACGAAGAATCAATTACAATGAGGGGGAAGTCTGAGAAGGGGGCATTGGGGGCATTCAAATACCTCCCCGTTGATAGAAATGTTCTTTAAGAATGTGCGTGTGATGCTATGTGAGCCAATATGTATGGACGTGGGAGGTGTTTAAAGGAACTGCGCTGGTTATCAGCTAGAGGCAGTTAATATATTAGGAGTATTGGAATTTCAAGTGAAAAATTTAGACGCTGTTATTACTTGTACCTAGGTAAGTAAGTAGTATGGATAGGTACCCCGACCACCGGAACCGGTGGGAGAGGTTAAGTCGGACTCGAACCGACTAAAACACACGCGACTGTGGGTCGTTTTTGGTTGCCGAAGGAGAGGTTAACAGCCCTCTCAACCCGGCCGGCCAAGGGGAATCTCTCTCGATCTGGCCCTCCTCGGGAGTGGAGACCGCAGAGTCCGTTGCCCCCTTAAAAATACTTAAGTATCTATTTTAAAAACGATCATTAATTTATACACAATTTTCATCTGTATATACAATTTTATTTGTTAGGCGTATACATATCTCCTTTGCCACGTGTACACATTCTAAAATATATTGTGGATCGTACCAAGTAGAGAAAGGTTGTATTTACCAATTCTCATTAACTTACAAACAAAAATTAAATATTTTCGAAATTTCGAAGCAAATCAATCTTAACCAGAAATTAACTCTTCTTCCTGACTTGGCAAATCAAAAGCTGACGTATATATCACGTATACATACATACATATAATCACGCCTTTATACCCAGAGGGTTAGGCAAAAGTAAATTGACACCCACATTTCACCAATCATTGTATTCAGTCCCACGTAATAGGGGGTGAGCCAATTGCCGTTTTCCGGTTACGAGCCATGCCCCTGAGGCGGAATTTGGACTGTATATATATCTGTATGATGTTGTACATAGATTGTTAAACTCATAACCTAACAACATAACCGCTGACGCTCTACCGCAGTCGGATGAAAAGTAAGAAGAATAAACAGAGTTCATTGATGCTCCCATGCTGTGTAATCACACCCAATAATAACCCTTTCTATATACCCCAACACGCCAATAACATAATAATCGTACCAACGATTCTTTATATCATAATAATAATATCGAGATGATAATAAATTTTATGTCTCTATCACTTAGTGACTTATTGCTTGTCGTAAATAACCAAGGTTTACTTTGTCATTTATTTACGGCGGCGTAAAATTGTATGACAGTTACCTGCGACGTTTTACTGTGGTTATCACTTTTCATATGCTCCGTGGTGTTTTTACATGATTGTATATGCTCATGCTTGTATATCTTTGGCGAGGTAGACAGGTAAGCTCGCGTATTGCCAACATTAAAAATTACATTCATATCAAATTATCTCACTGCCAGGAGCACCTTAGATTGTGCTTCTTCTTTTACTCTGAGCACATCCGCCATACAGAATGCCGCGACCATAATAACAATGTGTTGTGTTCCCTGCGGTGAGTAAAGTAACCAGACCTCACTGCAGAGTTTTTGTACTGTCAGTGGGAAGACCAAAAGCTTGTTCTGCTATATATTTTACACTGACGGCACAGAAACTCTCAGTACCAACAGGGTTGGCAGCACGAGTGTGACTCTCTTGGTGTTGCACACGTCCATAGGCCACGGTAACCACTTTTCATCAGGTGGGCCGAGTGCTTGTCTGCCTACCAAGTGGTATAAAAAAAGAGGAATATTTGGAAAGCTAGCCCCGGGCTCAAAGACGAAGCCTAGGATGCGACTAGGATGACTAAATGATGACTAACTGTATCCAGTTCCATTTAAAAGAGTTTAACCTTTTTAGACTCCGTGCTGGAAATTTTCTGACAAAAAAGGAGAGACAGAGCTTTGATTTCCTCACCGTTAACGTCTGATTAGCCTGCTGTATTTTTAACCACATGGAATAAGGGAGTGAGCTCGAATCCATTTGCAGACTCCACGACGCTCTTGAGAATTCAAGCGTGGGTATAAATTTACAAATATCAGTATTGTGCAGCCCAAATTTTTTAACAATAACTTAAATAAGTTTTGAACTCATCAATGACAATTTTGTTTTAGTTTGTTATTTTAATAAAATATACTAGATGACCCTTTTTTCGCACCCCGGCCGACCCAGTGCCATCACTCACGATCTGGCCCTCTCCTCGAGTGTGTGGAGACTACGGAGTCCCCAACTCGTCCCAGGAAAACGGGAAGGCGCGCCAGGCGCGCCACCGCCGCGGCTTACTTCTGCCAGGGTGATAGGCGGCTCCACCAGTCACCCCCAGGCCTGCGCTCATGGTTCATCGACCTCCGACGCCCGAGTTGCCTTCGTACGCGGGCAGCTTGGCTTGCGATCCGTCGTCGCTCCCGCTACCGCTCCCGCCCCGCCTCTTTCTTCACGAGCATTACTTGCTCGCAGAAGGAGGCGCCGGCCGCAACTAGATGACCCTAATAACGTATAGAAATTTGCCGAATTCGTTGACATTTATGATCACTGCACCGCTCCCTTAAGTAGTAGCGAGATAGTATACAACCAAAAACCTTTGTCGGTAATCGGACTATTCTTTTTTTATAAAGGAAACGTCAATTCGACTTTACCTTGCCTGATAGTAAGCTGAAGGCAAAGTCTCAGAAAAGAATCACCATTACTTACACATACCATGTAACTATGGTGACACTCAGCTTGACGGCCTCATCATATGCTTTTTCACGAACCGCTTAAAGGGCCCGGGACTGTAGGAAGAAGGAAATTTTCAATCCAAAAATTTTTTTCAATTCGAACCAGTAGTTTATGAGATTAGCGTGTTCAAACAAACACACAACTATTCAGCATTATAATATTAGTACAGATTTATACTGAAAATTATGAGGATAATGATTGATCATTCTCAGATAGTACATAACTTTTATTTAGTCACTAGGTAAGTACTTAATACTTAACAGCCATGTTGTAAGTAGCTACAACATATATTACATAAATATAAAAAGATTTTAATCAACCATTGTCTAATCCATTATCCATAGAATAGGTACGGAAAATTAATCAGAATGTTCAACTTACTGAACATCTTTTTAGCATCTTTATCCTATACTACAATCAGCGGTGGCCCCAACCTTTTATTTACAACCTAAAAATATTTCGAATTTTCCTAACCAGAAATTTCTGCTTTCACAAAATATCATTACTAACCCATCTATGATCTCATGCAGTCGCGTTTACTTCACTCTAATTCCATCACCCTTTCTATCATAAAACTATCAATAAAAAAGCACTCCGTACATACTCTCAGAGTAGGCATACTCACAGAATCAAGGTGCGCGAAAAAAATATGTAAAATGTCTGTTAAGGTCTCCTCACACTAGCGATTCGCGTGTGTGTTTGTAACAACGCTATTCAGATGCGTTTGCCAAGCGTGCACCAAGCTAAATGCGATTCTTCGGATTATCGATGATAAAAAAAGTTTTCTTAACATATCGACACCTTTTTAGCAAAGTTATAAATCGGTGTTTTTACAGTTTTATAAGAGAGGTGCCGCGTGGTTTCCGGCAGAGTAGAATTAGGGCTACCCCATCTCTTCCCATGCGGTGTACAAGGCGACTAAGGGATAGGGCTGTCTAACATCAGACAGATATACCTATACAGCCCAGACTTAGCCTCAGATGCATGACTCGAGTCAACAATAGTGCCCGGAATACGGCAATAGGCTCACCCCCTTTTACGTGGGACCGAATACAATTATTGGTGAAATGTGGGTATTCATTCAGCTCTGCCTAACCCTCCAGGGATAAAGGCGTGATTGTTTGTATGTATCGTATTAAATAAAAGCGCGCTTTATTAATTCACAACACAGATTCACAACTTCACCATTGGGGTGACTATTATATTGATTAATTATTGAATGGTTTTATAGTAAACAGTCTGATTATGAGCCGCTGGTGTTAAAATACAAAATACAATTTAATCGTCACATAAATAAATATCCACGTGTAAGATATTCGACAGAGGAATAATAATATCATATAGAATTTGAGCAATTAGATTCCAAGAAAATAACATTGATAATTAAAATCCAACTAGGTTTCAGTAAATGGTAGCCGGTTTTGCATGTGTCTATATCAAATAACAGATATTGTAATATAATTCGAGACTTGCAGTATACTTTTTCGAAGGGGTTGCTTGTTGTTAGACATAACAAATAGAAGTTATAGATAGTTACACTTTATAACCAACGATGCAGCAAGTACAGGTGACAAAGACAAGAAATTTAAAAGACTTTATCTAATATTGCATACTATCGTTTTTTTTTATGTGCGTAAAATCCCCACGGATACCTCCCCACCGGAGCCGGTGGAGGAGGTTATGTCGGACTCGAACCGACTAAAACGCACGCCGCCTGTGGGTCGCTTTGGTTGCCGAAGGTGAGGTTGACAGGCATATCCCTCGCACCCCGGCCGACCCAGGGCCATCTCTCACGATCTGGCCCTCTTCTAGCATACTATCGTGAGCATCAAGAATAAAACAACATTTACCAGTCCATTTATCCAATGGCGTTATACCGTCCGCACTGCAATCGACACTTTTGAAGAAAAACGTCTAGAAGACCTTGACACGAAACACCAAGTACTGAAGCCTCGTCCAAAACCCTCCTACTCCTACACGTATAATTTATCTAGCCAGCTGTACGTCTTGCCATCGTGTCTTCAAGTTGAAGTTCAGCTTTTCAAGCCACATTAGAGCCCATCATAGCGATCAACTAAATATTTAGGAGTAGCCATCAGTAATGATGACTTTTCCACATGATTTTTAATTGTTATTAGACCTTACCGGTTTTGCCTTACGGCATCCTCAAAGTACAAGTGAGTTGTCAATATGTCTAACAATAAATTCCACCTAGTGCCATCCATCAACAGTATAAATTGTCATTTTGTATATGTTTTACACGTAGCAAAAACGCAGCGTTAACGCTCTAAAAACTCGTCAATACAGCAACCCCCTTTAGTGGTCATCAGAGAATGTTTGAAGAGGGAATTTTTTACGACACAAGGCACGCATCCGCATTTTATGCGACATTACGTGACGGCTATAGAAAATCAATCATTCTGTACCATATAGCGATATTTATATTCAAATGTCGTATATTTTTATTCATATTTTTTTGCGAGTGGATAGAAAATGTAGGAAAGAATTTTGATAGCGTATGTTTGTGATGCCGTATCTCGTACATGATGTGTAAGAATTGATAATGTATTGGTAGAGTTTAGGTAGAACTGTCTTGGATCTATAATCTATTAATGCTTTTATTAGATTTTCAAATATTTTGATCAGATTTTTTTCATAGCACTAAAGCCTAAATATTAGTAAGCAGGGCACTTGATGTTAACTAATACATATATACATATAATCACGCCTTAATAGCCGATGGGTTAGGCAGAAGCGAATTAACATCCACATTTCACCAATCATTGTTTTCGATGCCACGTAATAGGAGGTGACACTATTGCCGTCTTCCGGGCACCACTATCGACTCGAGCCTTATATCTGTGCCTGAGTCTGAGGTGTATATATCTGCCTGATGTTAAACAGCCCTATTCCTTAGTCGCCTTGTACGACACCGCATGGGAAGAAATGGGGTTGCCCAAATTCCACACTGCCGGAAACCACGCGGCAGTAAATTTAATGTTATTATCATGTATCTAGCAGCGATTGCCCGAGATATCCTTTTTGGGACATCATTATGTGACGAAATATCGTGCGATTTTAGACACGACACAAATAACCACACCGGCCCAGGCGTGTGGTGAGAAATCTGAGGGTGTTTCCACAACCAAAATAGAAGGGGTACGGTCAAGAACATAATAAACCTATGTTTAATAATTTCGTATGCCTAAAAAATTCGACAAACCGAATAGCTGTATCATAGGCAGCACACATTGCGACCTGAGACGGTGCACACTATGCGGTATGAAAGTAACTTCATACCACGCAAGCTTAACCTAAGAACACCCTGCTGCGCCTACAATATGGGGTTCTTCAAGAGGGGCATTAAAAGGTTTCTCCAGAGTCAGCAGCGCGAGTAAGTATAACACCCCTGATATTGCATGCGTCCATAGGCCACGGTAACCACTTCCCATCAGGTGGGCCGTGTGCTTGTCTGTCACTTAAGTGCTATAAATAAAGGTACCTACTTCATCTATTGAATGTTTAATACAGTGCGGTAATTATAGGGTGCAAATTGTGACGGAGAGGGTTCGTATCCTCGTTTAAGCAGTTATCTAGAATAATTGATTCACAGTCTCTCACAAGACCGCGTATTGCGGCTAAACATGCCATGCTGATTTGACTATTTAATTAGTATATAGATTTATTTACATATGATGGTATTTAATTTCTCAATATATATAAAATACTACATTAAATGAAACTTAAAATAATAAAAATTAGAGTGTTAAATGAGGTCTAACATATTTCAGTCGTTTTAATTTTTGAGGTCTCAAGGGTACTTAAAAAAGAGGTCTAACGAAGGCATAGATTATTATTATGTTTTGAAGAAGGTCGTACAATACACACGAGTACATTACAATCAACTTACTAAAGAAAAAGTAAATCGCGCTTATGATATTTTGCTTGTAAAACATAGGCAGGCGTTCAAGAATGAAATATATCGTAGCGCCTTTTACTTCCTCTTTTGTTAATAAGTACACGTATTCATTATCTGTCTCGTTGACTGTACTCGCATTGTATCCTTTTTTTATTGTAAAACCAAACACTTATCAACCAGCGCAATGTATCTATATTGTTCCTAAGCAAAATATACTAGGTTGCATTAGCATCGCGTGTACAACGCCATCTAGCGGTACCTAACGAAGATTAAGTGCGCGCGGGAGATTTGCACGGCTCCCCAACAATACACCAACATTGATTTGTTGCCGGCATCTGCCGTTTTTATTGCCAATTAAAATGCCATTACATTGAAAAAATAATTACTTATTGTTTTTTCGGTGTGAGCTTTTTGTGGGTAAGAGTACGTGTAACTATTGCTGGACATAGGCCTCCCCAACATTGGCAGAGGCCTGTGTCCGGCTGTGGACTTGGATAGGCTTGATTGATGATTAACAGGTACGTGTATGTGAATTATAGTTTAATTAATTTTATGGGTCGTATACCTCTGGTCACATAGCGTAGAAACAGTAGGCCAAAGCCTCTCAACTTAGGAAGATGACTGTGCAGCGTACCTACCCAAGATAGGAATTGATTGATGTGAATTATAGTTTTATTAATTGTATGGGTCGCCATTGCAAGTATACACAATAGGTAGGGTAATTTAAGGATCCGCCAAGGCCAAGACAATCTCACCTGCAAGACACCTGCTGATGAGCGGACGAGGTTTTATAGCACGCTTTCCTCATTAAGTAGGGAGGTTAGACCGAAGTCGCTTCCATGTAGGTCCTGAAATTATTATTTACCAACAAAATCGCTTGCAAATATTATTGAAACGTCCTAAATTATTGGGAGCCCCGTCCCTCTACTCTCGTAAATGTCATAAACGACAAAATAGAGAATCAGAACAGAGAGTTTCGGTGCCGTCAGTGTGGAAGAAACGATCAGGGCAAGCCTTTAATATTGCTATTGACAGTACTAAAACTCTCCAGCGAGCTCTGGCTACTGTACTCACCGATGGGTACTCAACACAAGGTTATTATAGCCGTGGTATTCTATAGGGTGGAGGTACTTCCCCAGTCGTATAGCTCAATTGGGCCGGGAATACCGTCGTGTCCTACCTCCTATACATTCATCATTCACATGGTAGAATACTACAAAGCGTCAGCCAACGAATTACCTACCACTTATTTAGGCAGTCCTTAAAAAACCTATCAAATAGAATACATATTTGTATGTATTTTTATGTAAATACTTAATGTATTATAAGTACTTGTCGTACAGTACTTCTAAGATATCCACTTCAATTTGTTCAACATAACTCTTCTAAGTAAATCGAAAGCAATTCTCTTAATGGTCGTCGACGTTTGATCGCAAATAAAAATAAATTTACATCGTATCGAGGCGTACGTCGTGTCGCAGTCGTGGTACGACTCCTGTGGGTGTCGTCAAAAGGTCGTATCGCCGATAATTATCGAACGGTTAGTGTGTTGACGGGAGAAGACGTTTAGAGGGTACGAGACGACTACGATATTAACGTTTCGTGACTTCAGATGACGTAATTTCAGTATTGTCTATAATCAATTTATATTTCTTTTAGATTTTTGATTAACGTTTTAATTAGTTGCTTACAGGTGTGTCCAGGGTCTCTTGGTGTTACAAAAACTACACCTACTATTGTAACAAAAAAATGTCTTAAGAGATTATCTTATTCTTTTATTAATTATATTAATGCCTTATAGCCTGCATCTACGAAAATGGAAAGACTTCGTGGAATATTAAATTTTTAGTTCAAAGCTTAGAACTAGACTCACCATTTTAAGATCGACAGCATCTAGAATGATGTCCAGTAACTTGTGGACTTAACTTAATCTTACCTTGTTATCATTCAGATCTAGGTGTCGTAAATTGATGGAGAACAAAAAAGTTTTAGAACCTATACTATCGGCTGATCATGAGCTAGTTTGTGTTTGTCTAGATAGCAATATGGAGTATGTCATAAATTATTATTTACGTACATACATACATATAATCACGCCATTATCCCCGGAGGAGGGTTAGGCAGAGGTGAATTAACACCCACATTTCGCCAATCATTGAATTCGGTCCCACGTACTTACCTAATAGGAGGAGAGCCTATTCTAGTTTTCTGGGCACTATTGTTGACTCAACCCATACATCTGAGGCTGAGTCTGGGCAGTATATATCCGCCTGATGTTAAACAGTCCTATCTCTTAGTCGCCTTGTACGACACCGCATAGGAAGAGATGGGGTCGTCAAAATTCTACTCTACCGGGAACCACGCGGTTATTTCTTGTCTATCTATCTATATAATTCTGTCGTAAAGTCGCCTAGAGTAAAAGTCTTCCAGGTCCTATAGGCCTTAGTCGTAAACGTTCAGTTCAAATTATAGCCCATAACATTAACGCCGTTTGCATACAGGTGCATCCACATGCATATTATGTTATCAAACCTATTCATGTTAGTTCAACTTTATTTAAAGTCTTATATGGTCCCATAATAAATTATTATATTTTTAATTCGTGATAGAGATAAAAAAAAAGTTTAAAACTAATACTCGACTGTTGAAAAACACGCTTTAACCAGCGGACAGCCAAGACGCTATATAATTATATATATAAGATACTTCATTTGTCCAGTTCTAAAAAGTAGTTCAGGAGTTATGAGGGAACATATGAACCTACATACATTCATACATAGTCTGTCAAAATCATAACCCTCCTTTTACTTCGCCGTAATCGGGTAATAAAAACCATAGGATATCTTTTAATTGTACATATGAATCATAGATCCGACTGGCTGATCACCCTAGCAATAATTACAAATAAATTTTAATTTTCAGAATTTTTCTTCCATGACTCTATCATATAGTAGAGTCAAGCCAAGTATTTTGCTGACTCTACGGGGATGATTACTTATTAATTGTCCAATTATTTTTTATACATTATGCCTAGGTTCTTCTAAACTAGACTTTTATCTGGCATTTTATACATTTGCACTATGTGTGAACTGGAGTTTGTTGTACGACTTTGCCTTCTCTCATTTGCAAGGTCTTGAAAATATCTGGGCTGTGAGCTGGTGACTCTTCATATTTATTTATAATCAATATTCATTAGTTAAGCTGCGTGGTTCCAGGCAGAGTAGAATTTGGGCCACCCTATCTCTTCCCATGCGGTGTCGTACAAGGCGACTAAGGGATAGGGCTGTTTAACATCAGACAGATACCTATATATACAGCCCAGACTCAGCCTCAGATGCGGGGCTCGAGTCAACTATAGTGTCCGATATACGGCAATAGGCTCACCACCTATTACATGGGACCGAATAGTTATTGGTGAAATGAGAGTGTTAATTCACCTCTGCCTAACCCTCCGGGGATAAAGTCGTGATTTTATGTATGTATGTATGTAATAATTAAGTTATTTATATTGTTATTATTAACCGATACCAAGACAGGCGCAAATATTTGAGCAAAACAAACAAATAACACGAACACAAAACTAGAGCCAAATTCGCAGTTCATTTGATAATAAACACAACAAATATTTGAACAGTCCGCCCCAAATATGTCTATAATAATCTCATTATTAAATACTTTCAATGTGCCATTTCAAACAAATGTTCAAGAAAAGAACACTGCGCAGCTAGTTCTAATACTAAAACGGCTCAAAGCAATATCTAATATTTTAATATGAGCTTTATCGATAGGGGAATAAAAACGAAAATAGATTGAATTAAACTTAAACACTCAAAAAAAGAATTCACAATTGCAACGTCACCGCATCTCTTTTCATGCTCAATAGAATTTATACCTTACCACAGACGCTGTAAGATTGAAATTTCTTTATATGCAAATGTTGTTGTATTTACAACAGGGGATCGTGTAAGCCGTAGGCCTATTTGTGTCGGTTTCACACTTACAACAATAGTGTCATGATTCGTGATCCCGGATTATCCAGGAACAATTCTGGGATTAGGTCGCGTTGCGGCAAACAAATGGAGTCGGGCTAACGAGTGGTGAAACAAGTGCGTCACTAACAGGGAGTTCGAATTTCGAATGTCTATTGGTGTTTTTTTTTTTGAAAGAAGCAGATGCGTCAATTTCATTTAAATCTGTGTACCTAACAATCATACATTTTGAAACCTCTTAAAAAATTAAGGATTTATAAGTTTCCTATTTAATAACATCACGTTGCAATCACTTCTGCTTCACTTCTCTCTGTAGATTCTATCGAATTATCTCTTCATCCAGGCTCCAATGCCGGTCGCATTCAAAACTAGAATTTTACGTGTAGAATTGCCGTTTAAAAACTCCATATTAAGGAAAATCTGCTCCAGAGCTTCGTCTGTTCATTATTAGATGTAGCCTCTGCAGAATTATATTTTCATCCAAGCGCCTATGTCAGTCGAATGAAATCAAAAGTTTGTTTTTAAGGTAGCGACTATCCTCTGATCCCTAACCCAAGAGGAAAGTTGGCACCAGAACCTTATCTATTAATCAGCAGTTGTACTGGCCTGCTGGTCGCCTACACACATCTTTGGTCAATACTAAAACTATTTATAAAACGAGACCTTATAGAATAATATTCATCAGATAATACTCTTATATATTACTCTTATATATTACTCTTATAAATATTTTTACTCTTATTGTTGACGTTCATTATTTTAAATTTGACACATATTTACGTCGGCATTCTAATATCGTATTACATTAAATTAGACGAGTTAATATTCAATATGTATAAAGGTTGTTAATAATTATGAATTATGGTATAAATAAATCGATGTTAAATTAATATTCTTAGCAAATAAACTAACCGTATTTTAAATTTAATTCGTGGTAGAACATAGTGCACTGATATTAATGTTCAGATCTTTTGTAATACCTATGTTTCACAAATAATAAATAAATGAAAAATAATGACGACTACAATTTTTTTCCGTGCGAAAAATTTCCACGGATACCCCCGTTCCCCCTTCCTCCGAGGCAATGCGAAGGTTATGTAGGACTCGAAGCGACTAAAACGCACGGCATCTGTTGGTTGTTGTTGGTTACCGGAGGTGAGGTTGACAAGCATATCCCTCGCTCTCCGGCCGACCCAAGGTTCTCGATCTGAACCTCCGCGGGTGTGGTAACTATGGAGTCCCCAACTAACCACTAGAGAACGATAAAGGCATCGCCAATGCAAGAAAATTACAAAATTTCATAACATAACATAAACTTACGCCTACATCCCCGAAGGGGTAGGCAGAGGTGCTAGCACCCACATTTCGCCAGTTTATGTTCAGGTCCCAATGTAATAGGTGGCGAGCCTATTGCCATTAACCCTTAATTACCACCTTAATAACCATTAATTAATTATTTAATTTCGAATCTACAAAATCAAAACCCGATTTACACAAATACTAAATTTGTATTCAGTTAGGTTTATTGCATAAAATATCTAAACTTACTAATGATTCTCACTCAGCAAACACTTGCTTCATACATTAAACCAAATGCTATATCTTTTAATCCCATTGTCACGGTGCGTCTAGGGCGATTTAGTCTGATTAATTACCTTACAACACTATGCAAATCCAACTTACAATGACCTTTGTTTCTCATACATATCAGAAGTATTACTACACAGTTAGTAGGTCTACATATTCTGGACACACCGACCAATTTATGAAGAGCTACCGCCCCCCTTTCTGGTCTAACATTTCTTAAACATTTCTGAGCAGGTTAGGAACAATCGAGATGTCTATGGATGTTGGTAATGATTTGTGAGTTACATACAAGGTAAGAATGGGACAATTAAGACTGTTAATGAACTAGCAACACTTGAAGACGTTTTGCAAATGATTAAGTGTCTGCTCTAATGGATCTCTAAAATTGAGTAAGTTCTGAGTTTAGTACTATGTAACTG
Source organism: Eilema griseolum (assembly GCA_963662185.1). Classification (NCBI taxonomy): domain Eukaryota; kingdom Metazoa; phylum Arthropoda; class Insecta; order Lepidoptera; family Erebidae; genus Eilema; species Eilema griseolum. Next base: position 6,128,349 of record OY759233.1, read on the forward strand.
ATAGTCTGACGGTAATAACGATAAATAAAGTTGGAAAACAATGGTGGAAGCATAATATCTATCTATTAGTAGTTAGCATAGTAATTGCTTTGAAATATCATTAAATAACTTTTATGAATATCATACAAGCTGTTGATGTGCCTGTGCTTGTAATTGTATCACCGTACCTGAGGGAGGCGGGAATGAATTTTGAATTTCGAATTTGAAACGTGACGCAAAATCTAGATAACTGAACTTTTAAATTTATTATTTATTTGTTTTAAGTATATCTATGTTTACAGACTAATACATAATGAAAATTGAGTACACAATTAATTTATACATATTTCTAATTAAAAGCCTTCACAGTTAGATATTTAAAAAATAAAAAAAGTAAAGAATGTTATTTGACATACATGAGGTTGCCTATTGTTGCTGGTCAAGTAGAAGTCTTATAATTTTTTTATTCCATTACTTTTTACTTCAGTACAATATATTATATTGATGGTACGGCCAGTCTACTTGGTAGCAGATTCTTATAGTTTTAGGATACCTATGTACACATCTGTAACAACATGCATTAACAATTAATGAAATCTTACCTAAATGGAAACATCTTAACATGCATCTAATTAACTATGTCAATATTATTATAATAATCTAACGGTCTAACACAAAAAAAATGTTTTTGTACGGCAAAGAATCCAGAAAATAAATTCACAGTCGATTTTCCATTACGGTTGTCTTTTCAAACCGCTAACGATTCGTACATCCTTTTCTACAAGCTCTTTTAACTTGAAGGTGTATATATAAATGTGTCTCTTTCGCACTCTAGTGTGAAATCAGTCCAACAAATTAAATCCCGCCTCAGATTATTACATAGCTCAGTGACTGTTCATAAATAACCCGTAGGGAGGAACGCGGGAAATGTACTAACGCGACCGTTACTATGGCGGTTTATTTGAATTTAGAATGTCGTTTTTTTTTTTTTTCATTTCAATTTCAAATCGTCCTAGCTGTTCTTCCACTGATTCATTCAGCAGCATTATAAAAAGCTGCTTAACCAGAAATGTATCTTTTTACATGGATAGTCTTGGAAATAACAAGACTCTGGCAGAGACAGATGTGTGGTATACACGGGGTAAATTTTCTTAATCTCACTTTTTTCAAAACTTATTATTAAGAAAATTGGCCATCTAAAAATTACCTGATTTATTTCATTTGTTTCGTGATCACTACACTATTACTAAGGTAGATTTTCCTCGATTTTGTAAGACTTCTAGAATTCATACCTCTTCTATATTTTGCTTTCAATCTTCTCTTGGCTCTCCCTCTGCGGGTAACAACACGCGAGTGACGTTATTATCACAGAATAAGTGGTATACAAAACAGAATGTTTTTACATTTGTACCTAGTAGTATGACAAAATCTCTCTTTTAAATTGTGATAGTATACACAAAAAATCGGTTCTAATCAGGGTATATAAAATGAAAAGGGAGACGCTGAATACTCAGAGATTCATAACATCTATCGGAAAAACTGACAAGAAATTTTCTTAGCAGCTCCCTTGATAAAGGTGGAAGCAATTGCAGAGAGTGCAATCCTTCTATATGTCTATACAGCTGGGACACTTGTGCCTATAAACATAAAACTGTATAGACAGCATCAGAATATTCTTAAACTAAAAAAAGTCTCAAAAAGATCTGGTTTTATTGATTTAAATTGTGTTATTATCAGAACTAACTAAAGGTGTGTATTAAATATCCGACTGGGATACTTGGGATATGCCTTCGGCAACTTCACCTTTTTTATACAACTAAGGTGGCAGACAAGCAGGCGGCCCACATGATGGAAAGTGGTTAACGTGAGCTATGAACGTGTGCAACACCAGAGGAGTCATACTCGTGCTACCGATCCTGTAAGAACAGAGAGTTTCTGTGACAATCAGGACAAGCCTTTAGTCTCTCCATTGACGGCACAAAAACTCTCCAGTGAGCTCTGGCTACCCTACTCACTGCCGGGAACACAACACAAGGTTATTATAACCGTGGTATTCTGTAGGGTGGAGGTACTTCCCCAGTTGGACTGCTCGATTGTGTCCGTTATACCGTCGTTTTCTACCTCCTAACAAAATAATATACCTCTGGCAAACTATGACACTAGACGGCGTGCGTTTTAGTCGGCTATCCGTGAGGATCTTTCCCACGACAAAAAAAAAGATGTATGCCAAATAACGGAACAATCATTCCACAGGAAGAGGGGAAAACCAAGGCATTAGGATCATATTGAGTACTGTGTTCTTCAAAATCGATGCTGACTGTACTGCAACCTTTCTGCAACTATAGTATATTTATGTACTGCTGGAAATTCAAACGGGGTTGGATTTGGGCGTGCATTCCAGTGCGACGCGAGCGACTCCCGGCTGTTATATTATGTCTGTGATTTATAGCATCGAATTCTCGTCGGTAATTAGTGCGTGCCTCCAACGGGCCCTGCGGCGGGTGGCACGGGGTAAAACTGCAGTTAAGAGTTGTGGGATTAACGAACAGATTATACATGATTTGTAAAGAATTTTCAGTGGATATTTATGTCATCTTTTGAAATAATTGTGATTTACGATTAAGATAACGAACCAGCACTTTTTATTTTTACGATAACACTTATTTCTCATTTACTATTATTTATGTTGTGAAACTATTAACAACATTCATCACCAAACACTTTTGCCCAACCCAAAGTATTTTAGATGTTTTGATCTGAAAATGTTATCTTTTATTCTGTTCACAGGATCAAAAAAGAACTTTTACCAAGCCTACAAAATTAATGAAATAAAACATAGGAACTAAATAAAAATTTGGTTCAAAATTCCGTTCAAGTACTTGAAATAATAATTATATCTAACCCGTTTACATTCGTGGATTTGCAGTAACAATACACAATGATTTAAACATTTTACTATTTTTAACCATCATTGGTTGTTTTAACAGCTATTTTCTCCTATTTCTGAGTAAAATTGAATTATATGCTTACCTAAGTACTCACGGATTAATTAATTAATCCTCACTTTAACAAACTTGACAACCCATCAACTAACCTACAGTTAAACACATTTAACCAAAGTCGACAGAACCAACCACGCCACGGATTACAGGAGATTGAGTATAATCGGACGCCCGGGAACGTCCCATTAATAACCGTACTCTGTTAATTGAACCGGTTGCCGCCAGCAATATTTCAAATATAGAAACGCTATAAAATAGATCTCTAAACGATTGAAATTAATCTCAGATTAGTTGAGCGGTGGTGCTTGACTGTATTCGTTGTTTGGCGAACACTCGGTGGAATTATTTCATTGGAGAATTTTTATTTTTTAATTTTCATTGATACGCTTAGGTGACGTGTGACGACGTTATATAGGCAGGGACAATCCATTTTCTGAGCAATATGTGATAAATCATGGAATCAAATAATACTTGACCCAATTGAAATAAATTTAGGTATTTAAACTATGATGGTCACTCACAATAGCATTTAAATTATCGGTATATTTACCATGTTATATTGTTTTGAGCTCCGTGATCATGGTGCTTGCAACAGCGCCGAAATATCGGAAACTCAAAACAATACGACATGGTAAATATCCCGATAACTTCAATACTAATAAATTAAATTCTCTATATTTTCCTTAAAGTGGGTAAATTGGGTCCTCAGATTATTTATTGAATTTTAGATTGATCTGAAGTCTCCTGTTGTTTGCTGGAATTTACTCTCTTATCCATTGTGGAGGACTTAACTCACTTCCATTGGTAAGTGCGACCATGTTTTGTGGCAAGTGCCTAGGTAAGTTCTAGTCATGCCACTTTTCACTTTGCAGCGGTAGGACGGACAGACTAAAAAGTGCTGTTTCGTTATCTTTATCGTAAATCATAATTATCGAAAAGATTACATTTATTTATATGATCTCACAAACAGGGAAGCTGGAGACGAAGTGACACGACAAAGTGAAGACGCATAATCTGAAAAGTATCCCGGTCCATCCCAGACTAATAGAACAAGAAATAACATAACATAAACTCACGCCTATATCCCCGAAGGGATAGTCAGAGGTGCTAGGACCCACATTTCGCCAGTTTATGTTTAGGTCCCAATGTAATAGGTGGCCATCCTATTCCCATTAACCGGGCACTTATAAACCAGCGATAAATACATAGATAACTTCGAAAAGCATCGAAAAATCATTGGTGTGTGCCATGGTAAATCTGGGATCGAACCCGAGACCTCGTCTCAGCAGCCCATTACCCATACCACTAGGCTACCGCGGTTCTTCTAGGCTACCGCGGTTAGCGGTAGAACAAGAAATATATACGAGTAATATTACATTATGGTTGAAGTGTGTAAAGTTGGTGATTACTGCTGAGGCACCATTGAGACCCGAGTCGCTAGGTGAGAATTTCAAGAGAGCTGACCGGTAATCAACAAAACACTGTATCATACGACGTTTTCCAACAAACTTGTGAGGAAAATAATACTAAAACAGATAATTACCCTTGTAGTTTTCAGGTAGTAAACTTTCCATAACGTTAAGGGCTTCACAACATATATCGGGCAGTGTGCAACATAAATCATTTTCTTCAAATCTAGTACTTATAGTCACTTTAATTAATAATTAACCATAATTTCAACAATGAAAACGAGTTGAGAATATTCTCACAACATATATCGGGCAGTGTGCAACATAAATCATTTTCTTCATATCTAGTACTTATAGTCACTTTAATTAATAATTAACCATAATTTCAACAATGAAAACGAGTTGAGAATATTCTCACAACATATATCGGGCAGTGTGCAACATAAATCATGTTCTTCATATCTAGTACTTATAGTCACTTTAATTAATAATTAACCATGATTTCAACAATGAAAACGAGTTGAGAATATTCTCACAACATATATCGGGCAGTGTGCAACATAAATCATTTTCTTCATATCTAGTACTTATAGTCACTTTAATTAATAATTAACCATAATTTCAACAATGAAAACGAGTTGAGAATATTCTCAACTCGTTTTCATTGTTGAAATTATGGTTTTATTATCATTAACTATATAGTTAATGATAATTTATCGCAATAGCGAGATAAATTATGAAATTAGTTTTTCTATGCGCGCTTCTATCTAGCAAACGGTCATAGACTAAAAGAACAATGTTTCTTTTTTTCGGAACGTAGAAATTGGAGAAGTTAAAGTTTACGCTCCAGTAAAAATCATATTGAATAATATCCATTTTATATTAAAATCGCTTACCACACTTAATTTTTTTTTAAGCTTGGTGGCGCTTGGCAGCGTGCGGTAATGGACTGTATTGCGGGAAGTAGCTAACTGTTCTATTGACGCTTTACACACAAAACAAGACAGGTGGCCGGGCTGCCGCGGATTCGATCCAGGCAGTGAATGCAGCCCGAGAAATTAGGAGAGGATGCACTAACCTTCACGACACACGTGTTTTCATCGCAGCCGGTACACGGATCCTCTCTTCCTTGCTCAGGAGCTGCCGTCAGCATCACTAGATCGCTTGAGGAACACACGAGAGGCACAATCCGATCGGTAAAGGTCTATGAAGCGGTAAAAATGTAACAAATATTATACATTTCTGAGAGACGCGAGCGCGGTCCGTCCGTCTTTACGCTGGCTAGTTCAAAGCGAGACTGAGTGTCTATATCACAAATGGCGGACGGAAGCTATCTAGTCCTATTCTATGGTTAGCGCGGGAGAGGAGACGGGTATAGAAAGAGTGTGTTTCCACGTCAAGAAATACAGCTTCTACATCGGCGCAACCATTCCCCCCGGCTTGAAGGGTTACCTTCGAAACGACAAATGCGAAACAAATCTAAAGTCTAATCTAAATCTAGGTTTGGGAAATAACAACTAAAATATAAACCTAGATTGGAGCTCGTGCCTACCGCTGGCTAGGCAGAGGGCAGAGGCGAACAAACAACACAACGCAACAGTCTCGACCAAGACGAGACGCGATTAGCCAACAACAAATAAGGGTCTCTTCACGCGGGACCGATACAACAAGCGAGTGCTTCTTCTCCTCGGGTGGTTCGGAAACCGTAGTGGGATTGAATTGACTAACTGGCCACCCATCTAACGCGGCATGAATCCAGGACGGTCCACTAAACCATAACGGGTGATCTAAAATTTGCGAAGGAAGCAATCCACGAGAGAGACAATCGGCTGGGTTGTCGGTGCCAGCAACGTGAAAGAGATTATGTGGCGCCAATTCAGATTGAATTTTTGCCACTCTATTAGCGACGAATGTGTCCCAACGATGGGGCGAAGAGTGGGCCCAACACAAAGCGACTGTTGAGTCCTAAAAGCTAAAAATTACTAATATTAATGCGAAAATTTACAATTATGTCATTAAGCGACACGGAAGTGCTAGTCTTAGCACTGCCATCCAAAACTACACGGAGTTTTAGTAGTAAGCTTATCTTCTCTAATAACTCCGCGGTGCGGGATAATGTACGAAGGCTGGGTCCCGCCAGTGTCCGCAGGCGCAGGTGAGATGTAACCTTTATCTAAATATTCGTTAACAACCTCATCATAGGCCCGCTTCGACTTTGGGGACGCCTGCATCTTTCGTTCCAAACAAAGAAAGCGTTTTTCAGCGGATACACGGGAGCCACCGAGCGAAAACTTGCGGATGGTAGACTCCAGTGGCGGCTCGACGGTGCAACAGAACGAAGCAGTCGAGTGACTAAAACTATCCATAGAAGCGGGTGCGGAACCAATTATAACAAAACCAAGAACTGTTTCCAGTGCGTGCGGAGCGGGGTACGTCGGTCCCCCTTGAACCTTACGTGATAACTGGAGGTGCGGGAGAATCGAAGCGCCGATCAATATATCGACGACTCCAGGAACAGCGTAAGTCTCATCTGCTAAAGGCAAGTCTTTAAATTTCGTTAATAAAGACGTGTCAACCGGGACGGTAGGCAACTGTTCAGCTATTCTATCTATAACGAGCGAATCCATGTCAAACCAAATATTATTATTAAAACGAGATCTAAACCTTGTTTTAACGGTGCCACGAACAGCTGACTGTAAGCTTCCAAAACCCTTCACCACTGAGCGGGTTGAACGCTTATCAACATTGAAACCAAGACGCCGACAACAATCTTGAGTAATAAAATTACTTTGCGAAGCGCCATCTAACAGCGCTCGAACAATGCGCGGCTTACCTAATGCATCAACAATAACAACGCGAGCGGTCGCAGAACGAACACAAGGTGACGTCATCCGCGGCGGTCACCGGGCGGGCCGGAGCGCGCGCGAGCGCGGGCTGCGGCTGCGGCGCAGGCTGCCGTGTGTCACCGCTCGACGAGCCAACCGTGCTCACATTGGATGCGGCATTACTATTCTCAAAATGAAGCAAAGTGTGGTGTCTCGCTTGACATTTGCGACAACTATTTCTACTATTACATAAAACAACGCGGTGTTTAGTACCGAGACAATTAAAACAAAAATTATTAGCGCGAACAAATTTATAACGATCACTAGGCGACAATTTTAGAAAACCAGGACACCTGTACAGTTGCGAATGATGAGTGCTACACAAAGAGCAAACAGGTGACTGTACACGTGCTGGTGCGGTACTAACATAAGTATGAGTTGACCTCAGTGACTTCGATGACGCATCTACTTTGCGTGCAGAATCAACAACTATCTTCGCGCCTTCATGTTTCGATGAAGAGCGCTGCAATACCTTTATATGCTCGCGAACAAAACTTTCCAAGTCTTCGAACTTAGGAATTTTATTGCCGCGATGATCCGACTCAAACAAACGAATGGTTTCGGAATCTAATTTCCTTAAACCCATATACAAAAATACGAAGTCGCAGAGGTCATCAATCTTTAGGTTCTTTACGGCGCGAACAGCTGACGCGAAAGTATCTAGAAATTTCTCTAAGTTTTGATCGTTACATGCCGCAATAGATTTCAAATCAAACATCTGATCTAAATAGGCGTTAGCTACCGATCTTTTATCCTCATACCTAGCTTTCAAAGTATTTAAAATTAAATTATAATTCTCGGCACTAAACGTAATTCCAGCGCAAACGGTTATAGCTTTACCAGTCAATTTTTCAACGAGATAATGCAATTTTTCGTGATCTGTCAACGAATCGTTCTTATCTATCGTATTCTCAAAACTATCTATAAATAGACACCAATTGCGAATGTTACCATCAAATTCGGGTATTTGAATTGGTGGCAACTTAGGTCGGTCGCGAGTGGGGTTGGGTAGGTCAGCCGGTTTCTCCAAACTCCTAGCGACGCGTTTGATACGACAATACAAATCGTCAAACGACGACAAGGCTTGATAACTCACTGAGTAATCGGGATCCAAATTCAACTCTAAAACATTGATGTCATGTACTAAGGTTTCGAAATCCGCGCGTAGACTATCTAAGTTTTCTATAGAACACAAGAACGAATCTCTGATGACCAAATCAGAGGTTTTAAGTGCATTATCATAGATCGATTGTACGCGAGAGTAAATCATTTCTTTTTTAGCGTATAAAAGTTTCAATTGAACCTTACCGGTCTTATCAACCTTTGGGGACATGTTTACAATTAAATCTCAAACTAAAGTGCGGTAAATAACAAATATGAAATGACTTAATCTTAGCGGTACAGAGCAGCGAGGCGGCTCGAGCGACACTCGGCAGATAGGTAGGTACCTACAACTGTGAATGCACGCTTGAACAAACGCGCATAGCAACAAGGTCGTACCTACGCGATGGTCGCTGTCTAGGTTCAACTATTATTTCAGAGATTAAGTATTGCGTAATATCTATTCAAATTAAAATACTTTCGTATGAATTGGGATGAGATGCGAGCGAGGTAGGTACAGCCACGTGTCTACCCACGCAGGTACTAGGCAAATACGACGCGAGCCGAGAACAACGTAATTGAAAAAAAATAAAACAAAGCCAAATGCGTTAGGTATTACACTGTGCCTATGCACTAGGGTGTCTAGTATACCTAAGATCTAAGCCTAAGTACCTAGATGCGGGGTTTTCTACTAAAATAACTAGGTAATTAGGCGCGGTGCGAAAATTGTGAACTACGATTAAGTGTTGATATGATACCTAACCTATTTATGTATTAGGTAGGTACAATGCGAGCCAGCGGCGAACGGACAACAAATCTAATCCTAAGTGTCTGGATGCGGGGTTTTCTACTAAAATAACCAGGCACTTAGGTGCGATGCGCCTATTCCCATTAGAATAATAACAAAATACGAACTACGGCTAAGAATCCGGCTCGATCCGGACCAAAAATGGTGGCGCTTGGCAGCGTGCGGTAATGGACTGTATTGCGGGAAGTAGCTAACTGTTCTATTGACGCTTTACACACAAAACAAGACAGGTGGCCGGGCTGCCGCGGATTCGATCCAGGCAGTGAATGCAGCCCGAGAAATTAGGAGAGGATGCACTAACCTTCACGACACACGTGTTTTCATCGCAGCCGGTACACGGATCCTCTCTTCCTTGCTCAGGAGCTGCCGTCAGCATCACTAGATCGCTTGAGGAACACACGAGAGGCACAATCCGATCGGTAAAGGTCTATGAAGCGGTAAAAATGTAACAAATATTATACATTTCTGAGAGACGCGAGCGCGGTCCGTCCGTCTTTACGCTGGCTAGTTCAAAGCGAGACTGAGTGTCTATATCACAAATGGCGGACGGAAGCTATCTAGTCCTATTCTATGGTTAGCGCGGGAGAGGAGACGGGTATAGAAAGAGTGTGTTTCCACGTCAAGAAATACAGCTTCTACATCGGCGCAACCAAAGCTGGTATGTGTTCAATTTTATTATTAAATAACACTTAATGTATTTTAAATCTATGCTAATATTTATATTAAAATATTAGCATAGATTTACGATACGATACGATAGACGAGTTCTCGGGTTCGATCCCAGGTTACCATGGCACACACCAATGACATTTCGATGCTTTACGAAGTTATGTGTGTATTTATCGCAGGTTTATAAGTACCCGGTTAATGGCAATAGGCTCGCCACCTATCACATTGGGACCTAAACATAAACTGGCGAAATGTGGGAGCTAGCACCTCTGCAAACCCCTTCGGGGATATAGGCGTGAGTTTATAATAATATAATATTTACATTAATAATAAATAATAATTAAATAAAACAAAAGTTAAAATGCATCGTGGAATTCCTCCGCATCGCTTGCCTCTTGGGGTAGCGTTGTCAGAAGACTGGCAGCATTGCTACGTTGTATGGCAATGCTTATTTTCTGACCTAGGAAGAGGCCAGCCCTCTGGTCACGAGAAGCATCGACCATACGTCGGCGCTTGGGCCCCACGAACCCAACGTTTCTACTCCAAACGGCATAAATTCATAATCACTAATGAGATTAGAATACTTGCGCCGCTTAAGAGCCTCTGCAGAAGTTGCTGCAGCACCAGCACCAGTACAGCCAGCCGTGCCAGGAATATGGGTAGGGGCAATGGTATCGACGCATGTTGCGTCCCACACCAGAGTCCTACCCATTCTCCATGACATTAATGACATACCATCCGGTCTCTTGCCATCGTCGCGCGCCAAGCCGTTTGAATTTCTTATATAGATACCACCATATATTATATACTTACTGAAATTCGATTATCTTCAGCAAGTGAGACAGAAAAGTCATGTAAAATATATATGTATGTAAAAAATCCTAGTGTGTAGGAGAGCTAATGTGATTGCGCTCAGGTGTGCACGTTGAGTATATTGCGGAATGGCTGAGAGCGCTAAAATGTAGCATATTTGGAACAACTGGAAGAGTCCTCTAAGAAATATCTCAACTGAGTATTCGGAGCCCAGGGTACTCTTTCCAGCTTTTACTCATGAATAGAATAGCATAGAATTAGTAAGTACCCCTAAAACAGTACATAGAAAATGTGTACGCAGTGAGATTGTGTCTTTTACATTACGTTAACTAAACTAAGTTTTAAACTTTCGCGTTCTTTTTCTCTTTTTTTACGTGATAAAAATCCCTATAGATAACATCCCCCCCCTCCCCATCCGGCTGAGCGTCCTGCTTCTGCCTCGAGCGTGATAGGCGGCTCCACCCGTCACCCCCAGGCCTGCCCTCATGAGGGGTGGAGGTCGTTCTTCGACCTCCAACGCTCGAGTTGCCTCAGCTTGGCTTGCGATCGTCCTTCGCTCTCGCTGCCGCGACTTTCGTGTTCCTTGATGTACAATAATGTTTACGGGAATTAACGTGTGAGTCTGTGACCACGGTCGGTGTAACCTGATTGGAGTGTATGCATGTACCTACCTATGCCATGATCGCGTTAATTCCCGTAAATATTATTCTAAATTACGTTAGCTGTTAACTTTTCCATTACTTAACATAACGTATGCAAAATACACAGTATGCTACTGTCATAAATACTTGTTTATCTTATTTCTCTTTAATGTTTTCAATATGTTATCTATATAGACTCAATCATCTGTATTTAGGCTGACTTAACTCAATTTGAAGGATAAAGATGGATGTATTTATTAGAATTATGGCACAGTAAATGTTAAAAATTCATCATATTTATCATACTGCATGTGTCATTGGAGCTGTGAAAATATTCACACTTTTCATAATGTCATTGCATTCATAATGTCACCTCTAAGCAATTTTTTTATTCTTTATTGAGTTTACTCTGTTTTATTCTATTCCTATACTCTTCATGTAAGTAGTCCTCTTTTCTGAGACTTCCTGTGACTTCTACTTTCAGCTTCAGGCGAGGATAAATCATATTGACATGACCATTATAAAAAAGTAGGTAGTTCAAGTTTACGCAGACTTAATCGACACACAGAGGAAAGTTTGTACGTATACGTCCCACTTGTAGATCAGATGACATACTGAACCTATCTGATATTAAGATCGTTGGTGTCAGGTATATCCATAGGTGTGACAACCAAATTGCGCTGCGTATTTAAGTATTTGAGTAAATACGCTGTTGACATTCATCGCGTAATGTGATAGCTAGAGTAATATCACGTTAATTTTTAAACTTTAATCTATCTAGACTGCCTGACTAATTTATCAACACACAGCTTCTGGTGTAAGCGTTCCTCTAGCTAAGGGTCAATCTCTAGATAAGTCAAATCAATAGAAAGTATGATTCTTAAATCCTAAGAGACCAAACTCCAGTCTAAAAAACACAAACTTTAAATACAACCGGGAATGGCTAATGCCATAATGATGATGATGGTAACTTACAGTTACTAGAGTAAAACTCGCCGAGATATTTACCATGTTTATTATTTCTGCATAGGTCAGACGAAACGTACTGTCTCATTCCAGATCAGGGAGCACATCAGGGCGGTCGAAAACAACGAACCACAGAAATCGGCTACAGCTCAGCACCTTTTGGACCAAGGGTCAAATCACTAGATTGAGTTACACAACTCGCAGATTCTCTCGGCAGAACGCCGCTATATACCCAGAATGGTGAAAGAAGCTATTAAAATGAAAAAACACAAGAACTTCAACCGGGAAGATGGGTTTCAACGAAACCTCCTTTATGCGCGTTGAGTATTTTTCGTATAACATTTTTGTTGAAATGGAAAATAACCATTGAACCCTTATTGAACCATTACGAGATGTCCTCTTGTGATTGATTTTGATAATTAACATGTGAGGTGAAGAAACCTCTACTTATAAGTCTAATAATCTTATTTTTATAATATATTGGCCAAGGTTTTACTTTTGTCGACAATCCCGGAGTTTTATCTTTTTCTCTCTCGCATCTGCAGCGATTCCTTACATTAGGAATGATACAGCGTCATTTTACCGCTCCCGATCATCACATCGCCTCGCTATATAAATCATTCTGCTGTCGCTTGCTATTGGATTAAGATTTCCTGGCTCCGATGTATTGGTGCTCATCTCGCAAGTGACGTCACAGCATTGATGTATGAATTTCCCGGGAGATGGCGCTGATGTTTTAACTTATTACGTATTGAAATGTGTTGCGTTTGGGAGTCGGAAGTAAGCGATATTATTAAGATATTATGTTCGACTAGCTTTCAAACACGAATGGTTATTCCTTACTATTCCTACTTATCTCGAAACTTCTGTAAAAAGAATTTACACAGTATTCTAACTACTAACGACTTCAAAAGTTTACTTCTAAAGAAGATAGATAAATGTAGTGATAAGTAGTTTCAACTTAGCGTTTAATTCCTGTTTTTTGGTTAGGTACTATTAAGAGCAACAATACCTAATGATTACAACTGAAATCAATTATAGAAATAAACTGCGTTATCACGTTTCGCTCAATGAACTTCATTACCTATGTATCTAAACGTGATAACAAAGTTCAGTTTCTATCATTTATTTATTTAATTAGGACAGTCATTGGTTAGGCAGCCGGAGGATTAAGCAGAGGTGAATTAACACACACATTTCACCTATCATTGAATTCGATCCCGCGTAATAGGGGGTGAGCCTATTGCTGTCTTCCGAACACTACTATTGACTAAAGCAATGCATTTGAAGCTGAGTCAGGGCTGTATATATCTGTCTGATGTTAAACAGCCCTATCCCTTAGTCGCCTTGTACGACACCGCATAGGAAGAGATGGGGTGGCCCAAATTCTGCTCTGCCGGGACTGACGCGACTTGCGGCAACAATGTTACACATATGCTTACAATAGGTACTTTAATGGTTGTTTAACCTCCCAAGACAGCCACTGCATGCTCAATTTATTGGTCGAGTGCAAGATCTATGCAAGTAGACTATTTCACACAAACACAAAATGAACAAAAGCTACATTATAGATGATATTCGATCTTTAAGGTATGCGAAGTGTGAGACCACCAGAAACGCCGAGGTAAAAGCTTAGGATGTAACAAGGAACCACGCTAAAATACTAATAATGAACTGTTAGAAATTTCGATCGGATTAGTTCGACCATTGTAATGGAAGACTAAAATAGATTTTCTAAATATTCAATTGTTAGCAGAAACGTTTTTTTATTTGAAACCTGAACCTCTCAAATCATTGTTAAAATGCCTTTCAACGGACTTGAGTAAAATGTTAAGTGAAAATAGCTCGTAACCCCTCCTTCACCCCTTCATCTAAGTGTTAATCCCAGTGAATGATTTAAAATTTCATTCAATAGTTTGAGCGGAGTCATCAAAAATCAATGTTTAAAAATGATTGCAGCATCATGCATTGGTTCCGATAGTTCGTACGAATATCGGTAGATGAATATATGTATAGAGAAATTTAGATGGTTTCAGGCGAAGGGTCGGTGGCTTAGTGGTCAGAACGTTCCCCCCGTAAGGGAAAGATCGCGGGTTCGAATCCCGCCTGGACTGATTCAATCTTAATCGATTTGAATAGTTGGGATACTAAATGCTTTAAAATTTCATTCAAAATACTTAGTCTAAATACAAAAAAATACTTGAGTAGCATGGTTGAGCGAACAGCTCATTTCCAAGCTTGTTATAATCCAAGTATTATTTATAATAGCCACGATCCGACAGAATATTTGTATGCATGAATACCCATATTCATGCAGACAAATATTTGCACAGAGTGGGGATTGAACCCGCGTTCACTGCCGCCACTACAGAGACTGTCGTAACCCCTAGTTTTATTTAATTTCTGCTCTTATACAACAACTAAAGTATAAAAACTATTAAACTATAAAACCGATATAGTCCAGAACAGTTAGAAATCGAAAAAGTTACTCCCTGGGTACACAAGTAGTTGTGATACCACCTCCCAACATCGTCTCTATGTAATCTGTTTTGTTAGTGATGTGACTGAACAACACGAAATCGTATCTTGCGTTTAAAAAAAAAGAAGAAAACTTTCATCCTGCTACGATCCTGGCACACATATACCTTCCGTTTTTGTTACTATAATAATTATTTCCTCAGGATCTGATTGGCTTACCATCTAGTTACACCTAGGCACTCGACCCTTCTAAGCATCTCTTTCTCTACCTTGGTCCCTCTCACTTCATCTTCTGCCATTTCACAATGTTGTACCTTCCGCTTTTAGTCTAACTCCACATTTTGAATGCGTTGGAGCCGAAAACGCGTCCTCCCTTTCGATCACTAATTGTTTTCCTGGTTCAAACAAATATAACTTTATAAATATAGTTACTAAGAATTACATAACCTGTAGGATTTTTTTAATTTTTGTTGTTTCAAAAAAATATTACACGAATTTTACGCACCAACATTACATTTATTTTTATTTTTTTCATACCACTTGGTTGGCAGACAAGCACACGGTCCATCTGATGAAACGTGGTTACCGTGGCCTATGGACGTGTGCAACACCAAGGGTGTCACAATCGCGGTGACAGCCCTGTAAGCACAATAGTTTATTATGTTGCAGCTAAAATAAAATATTTATGTATGAATTCATAATTACGTAACCGTTCGGGGCTTTTCGCGAATAATCATGGAACTTACTATTTCTGGCGATGTTTCGGATGCCTTGCAGCACCCGTCACGATGACTTGACTCTCAAGTCGGGACCAATGTCAAACAGAAATAGTAACTTCCATGATTTAATCGCGAAAAGTCCCGAACCATTGTATAAATTATAAAATAAAATAATAAAAAATATCGATGTGTCGCAAAACATATCGATATCGAGGTCGTGTCCCATCACTAAAGTAAATATTTTATTAAAAGGGCGGTGTGGTGCATCATCAGTCTTGTCGCGCAATATTGCGCGCAAGACGCGGGACAAATCGTTCTGTGCGGTCGAAGCCTAAAGCAGTTTGTTGCGCGAAGTGACAGTGGGTACAACTTCGATTCTGGGTAGAGTAGCCTTTACATTGTACTTGTACTATGAATTTTATTATTATGTTATTATTTTGTGCTATCAGTAGGAAGACCAAACCCTTGTCTTGATTTTGCATAGAAAATCTCTGTTCTTACAGGGTCGGTAGCACGGGTGTTACTCCCCTGGTGTTACTATTGTTCATAGCTCATGGTAACCACTTTCTATCAGGTAGGCCATGTGCTTGTCTGCCAACCAATTGGTATAAAAAAAGAAAAAAGACTTGAGAATTTGATATTAATTTCAACTGAATACCTCCTCATACTCATGAGAAGATAACACTGACAGATGTTGTCCGTCTGTGAAGTGATTATATAAGGGTTCAAATTTTTCCTTTTGAGGTACGGAGTTCTAAGAATCAATCAATAAATCCATTAGACTATCGCAGTCCACTGCTGGACCTATGTCCTATGCCTCTCCCAATGTTGGGAGGCTTTGGCCTACTATTTCCACGCTGGCCAGACGGGTTAGTACATGGTCTTATTTCGAGTTTTCCTCCTCTCGCAGTGATATATTCTGCGTATTTTTCCGTTAGTCGCCTCTTACGACACCCTGCGGATGAGATAGGATGGTGATGCTTGTATTCTTTCTCCGTCACCACACGAATATTAAGATTTTAAGAATATAAATCAACAAATATTGATAAAAGTGGCTGTGATAGAATGGATGCGGAAGGCGGAGGATCAGGTGCTATAGCGCATATTAAATAAATTAACTAAATATTTTAAGGCATTCTACGCAGCGCTATTTAGACCGAAAGTAAGCAAAGCTTAACTAGGTTATGTGTGTTGTTGCCAAATGAACACCGATGGCAGTTATTACGGATAGTTAGAGCCCTAAAATAATCCAACAGCAGGTCCAACTGCAACTGCAAAATATCGAAGTTCAGTCAAATACGCAATAAGACTGGTAAAGCGGACCCCAGAAACCGAGTTGAAAGCTTTGGATGCGACTGGGATTACAGCTAAGATGAAGATTAATGATTGCCATGTCCAGAGACATGACCGTATCTGAGTCAGTTCACCGTCAGGAAAATCAAAACATAATTCACATTGAGCAATCGAGCAGTTCGACTGGGGAAACACCTCTGCCCTACAGAATACCGCGGCCATAATAAGCTCGTGTTGTGTTTCCAGCCGAAATATTTGTGCTGACCAAAGACTTGTCCTACTTTGTCTTCCACACTGACGACACAAAAACTCACTGTGCTTACAAGGTCGACAGTGCGAGAGTAACTCCCCTGGTATTGCAGACGTTCATAGGTCACGGTAACCACTTTCTTTTAGGTGAGCCGCGTGCTTGTCTGCCACCTAAGTATACATTTGATTTGTTATGCTAACCATAGATGTAAGAAAAAATGTTACTTACAAATTGCACCCTGTTACCATCAATAAAATGATATCACTTATTTCTTTTTAATAAGACATGAAAAAAATAAATTCAGATTGGCCAATAAGCTACTTAAAAAAATCCTCAGAGTAAAGCTACAAGGAAAAAATGTATGAGACAAAATGAAGTAGAAACGTAGTCATGTCCAAATCTCATTTGTCGTGGCTCCCATAGATTACGTCTCAAATGAAAAGTGGGTATTTTCTAAAGTTTTTTTTCATCCCTCAGTCGTAAATACTTGTCGGGGTGACAACCATTCCGAAGGCCCTTGACTGATTTGTTTGTGAAACAAAAAACCCTTTTAGGTGTCGTGGAAATTAGTTGCTTTTTCCTGTATGTTCTGTTTACTAATTTTGTTAACTGTGGATAGAGATATATTTACAGGATTTTTTTTCATGTTTTTAAATGTATTTTACCATGATTCAAGTGCCAATTAGCCGCAAACAAGGCTTGTACCACACTCATAATACTGTGCTTAACTTTGGAGCCATGAATCCGCTTTTCTACTCCTTTCATCATCATCATATTTGCGTTAACCTCCGTAGTATCCGAGGCCTGCACCTCGGAGTCCGAGCTCTGGTTTTTCCAGTCCTAAAGCCTCGCTCCTCCTTTCTGTGTTCGTTTTATTTTTTAACTTTTACGCTAACGATGACAGCGTCATCCATCTGGTCATCCACGATAGGAAAGCCGGAGCCAGCTCAATCGAATGGCAGATGTATCTATTGACTAGTAGTTGTAATTCGCTTGGCTCCAAAGAAGTTGGTAGGTAAGACCTCGGAGGTATAACCTGCAATAAGTTCTTCAACATTGGTATTTCCGGCTTTCATAACTCTTCTACGGGAAATGCTAAACGTCATGTGATGTATGTTTCCTTGTTTGCAACGTTTGTTAGAGTTTAAAAGGAAAATCCAATTGTCATCACTGTTTACAAATGAATTTCGACAACTTAGTAACAACCTCATTGTATGCAAAGCAGTTCGCGTTAACTGGTGTGTACTACAGACAGAATAACTGATTGTTTTTAATACGTAATATATATTGGGCCCGATATCAACTGTGTAATTCTCTTATAATACAGCGCCGTGCACAGCGCTGCGTCAGCCTTGATTGAGACTGTAATTTATTGGTCGGATTTGGTGGCGTCACTGGAGATAGACCAATAACAATCTTTATCAAGGCTCTCACGGCGCTATGCTTAGAGAATTGCACCAATCAAATTTCTTCCCCGTTACCTGTGGGGTGAAACAAGGGTGTGTTCTAGCGCCCACACTGTTCGCCATGTACTTTGCAGTAGTAGTCAGGGACATCCATCTGATCAACCACGAGAGGAAAGCCGGTGACAGCCTCATCCAACGGCAGATGTATCTACTGACTAGTAGGTAAGGTTCACTCGGCTCCAAAGATGTTGGTAAGACCTCGTAAGTACCTATGCCTGCAGTAAGTTCTTCAAGTTTGGTATCTGCGGCTTTCATAACTCTTCTATGGGAAATGCTAAACGTCATGCAGCACAGCACAGCAGGACGCGATTTAGTTATTTAACCTTATGCACAGTAACATTGTACAAACGCGGACTTAACGCCGAATGTATTTATCTAACAGTCAACCTTAGGGGGATGCAGAGATATTGAGGTGCAGGCAAATTAATAATAATCTAGGTATTAAGATACTACACAGATATATAATAGTGTGTATTATGGTGAATTCCATAAGAAATTCATACATATACTTTTACATATATTACTTATATATTCATACTAGCTGTCCCGGTAAACGTCGTTTTACCATGTAATGTTAAGGGTGGACAACCCTTAACATTTAGGGGGATGAAAAATAGATGTTGGCCGATTCTCAGACCTACTCAATATGCTCACAAAATTTCATGAGAATCGGTCAAGCCGTTTCGGAGGAGTTCAAGTTCGAACACCGTGACACGAGAATTATATATATAAGATAACATACACATAAGCACGCCTTTATCCCCAGAGGGCTAAACAGAGGCAAATTAACACCCACATTAAACAAATAATTGTATTCGGTCCCACGTAATAGGGGGTGAGCCTATTGCCGAATTCCGGACACTATTGTTGACTCGAGCCATGCATGTAAGGCTGAGTCTGGGTTGTAAATATCTGTCTGATGTTAAACAGCCCTATCCTTTAGTCGCCTAGTTCGACACCGCATGGGAACATATGGGGTAGCCCAAATTCCAAATTCTACTCTGCCGGGAACCACGCGACTTAATTCACACCTATAATATATAGTTGTATAATATATACTTACGTAAATTTATGTATACTTAATGATAACATATATATTAAATTGAAGTTTTATCCGTTATTGGGCCTAGGGGCTACTGTAGAGCTGATGTACTTTGTACTTGAACGTAGCACGGTTGGCGGTCATTCTGATTTGTAGAGGAAGCGCATTTACACTTCATAATTCTATTATATGCTGCGTTTAGTAGTATTGAGTTGTAGTCCGGGTATTCTTTCTCTGCCTTTTGATGTGGCCTGTACGTGACCTTATAGGAGCGAATGACGTCTGACATCTCTACGTCAGATTTCTTACGAAAGTATCTAAGCTCAAAACGAAGGGAGATATGTAAACTACACTTACCATATAGGCCGGTGCAAATAACGTTAAAAATAAGTAAAATAGGAAATAATTAATAACAGCATGAGTATATATATCTAGTGATAGGTCACAACACCAGCGAAGTAGCGATTTCATAAAAATTCCGAAACATCAGGCCCGTACGATACACGAACAAAAGATGTAGCATTTGGATATTAGACCGGTGCAGCGGGTCTAAAAATGTCACTTTGATAGAATCGTATTAGGATAAAATATGAGTCATATTTAAAATAGTAAAAAGGTCACATAAATTCTGCTAGGATAAGTGACCATTTAACGAATTTTAAAGGAATCGATCGAGATCTACTGGCAATTCATAAAGTTACTAGTTTTTGGTGGAACGACCTTTTTAGACCCCCAGATAGATATATTAGGGCATTAATCAATAACAGCATAAGACCTGTTGTAAATGAGAGGAAATATGTTCAAAACAGGGTGTAATGGGTTGCATTTTAAAGATGAAAAATTATTTGTAACTGTTTGCCGTGAAACTAAATACTGTTATTAAATAATTCCCTAATATATCTCTCTGCGCCGCCGGTTCAATATTCAAATGTTACATATTTTTTTGTATCGTGATGGCATGTAGTTTCGAAATTTTCATGAAATCGCTACTTCGCTGATGTTATGACCTATCCCTCCTCGCCACAAAACATATGCTGTTGTTCTCAAATTCTTGGAAACATTTGAGTTTATTTATTATAAATTGTATCCATGGCGTAACTAGTATGCAGTCAATAAATCTTTAACATTCTTTACTACACTTGAACAAATATAACATGGTCAATATGTCTGTGACGTATAAGCTACGTAACGGCTGGTATTCATTATAATATATAATAACATTGTTTGATTTTGTAAATGTAAATATTATTATAAATTTGACTCGCATACGATTAGTGTAGTTACTTTACCATTGAGTTTTATTTAAATTACTTACAGAGACAACATGTCCTTGATTGCCGTGGGTCCCGGCAAAGTAGAATTTGAACCACCCCATCTCTACCCATGCGGTGTCGTACAAGGCGACTAAGGGATAGCGCTGTTTAACATCAGACAACCATATACAGCTCAGACTTAGTCACAAGGCTCTATCTAGTCAACAATAGTGTCCGGAAGACAGCAATAGGCTCACCCCCTATTACGTGAGGCCGACAACAATGATTGGTTAAATGTGGGTAATAATTCACCTCTGCCTAACCCTTCGGGGCTAAAGGCGTGCTTATATGTATGTATGTTTGGCGATTTAGATGTAAAAAAATAAGAATGTAATTTTCAGTTTAGGTAAATTCGCGGATCGCAGAAATTGGTCGCCGTATCCACGACCAAGGCGGTGACTCCCGCTCCGGGTCGTTCCTGGGGCAAAGGATGGCCATTGCGATTCAGCGAGGCAACGTGGCCAGCTTCATGGGCAGCTTTGCGCCGGGAACGATACAGAGCGGATTGTTCGACACGACATAATCACGAATCTATTCTGTGTATTTTTGTTTTAATATTGATATTCCGAATAAAAATAGTTTAGGTAATTCAAATTTATTATTCTTCAAGTGACCATTATTGCTGAGAAGTAACCATAACGTCGGGTTCAGTGTAAATAAACAATCATACCAAATAAATGGCAACAATATCCCTTAATAAATAAAGTTTCAACAAAAACCTTAAACCGGCTTCAAGGAATACAACAGAAACTTCGAAAAGCGAAAAATAAAAAAGTCCAGCCCGAGAGTCATAATTTCAATTGATTGCATCATAGTAGTTCAGGCACAGCAAACAAAGTAGACACCGAATCGGCTTTGATATCGCGTAACAAAGATACATAAAAATAAAAATTATAACCTCCTCCTCCATTTGAAACCTTTTGAAGTCGGTTAAAAATTGTTTTGTATCAATGAGTGTTATTCGCGTTAACTTCTAAAAGTATCATCACAAAAAAAAATCATAATACAAATCGTATTAAATGGAGTTCAATTATGTAAATAAAGATCTAATATATACTATTTAACTAACTACTTTAGATATTTCATGTTTAATTAAATCTATTATAATATTTACATTACTAGAAAATAATAATAATTAAATAAAACAAAAGTTAAAATGCGTCGTGGAATTCCTTCGCATCACATGTCTCTACAAAAAAATCAACATAATGCTAAGATACAATTTCAACTGCAATATCATTCATCGAAACACATTAATACATAATAATAATACATTTATTTACTCAGAAAATGGTCCATTCTGTTAGTTTACATAAATCTTCGAAACTAATGTCAGTATTTAAGCTAGGGCCCCCACTGCACTACCGGTTTATGTAACCTCAGCCAATGCAAGTATGATCAAAAGTGGGTTGAAGTATCCTGTTTAAAAAAACGTTTACATGTCAAAAATACCTCGTGAACTAAAAACCTGGCCCACATCTTTTTCCAATAAGACGGCCAAAAATCAACTGTCGTACTTTCCAAAGTTCGTTCAGTCAAGGATGGAAGTCCAAGTGACTAGAAATGGGTTATGATAAAAAATTCAAACACGTCAATCAATATATGAGTGTTCTGCGGCTCCGGTTGCGAGGCTTCGAGTTTTCATATTTCATATTGCCACCTCTACGAGACTTAGTCTAGGAGACAGTAGGCACATTTTCTGTTATTTTTAATTATTTGCATCTTCTTCAAAACGATTCTACATATGGATGGCTTTAACTTAAGGTGCAATAAAAGATTTGTGAAGATAGAAGCAGATGGTGAACGGTGGTATCTATCTACTCAAAAGAAAGAACAAAAGCCCTGTTGCTCGTCAGTTACACAATGAAGTTTCCAACAATTGTACGCGGTAGTTGAAACTATCGAAAAAATTACGGCGTACTATATAGTACGCCGTATTTAAGCAATGGCATAATATCATGAACATTTTATGCTTTACAGATAGGTATTGATAAGTTTTAGTCTGTCACTGTTACTGGGGCTATACCGTCTAGATTAGTGAGCACTGACTCATGATGTTTAATATCGCTGCATCGGTGATAATAAGAATACTTTTGTTCGCATTAACACTCTCCGAACGAAACGACTGACAAACCATGGCGCAACGATTGCGGTTGAAATCTTGAATTTATTGGTGTCAAAATACATTACATTCAAACCAGTCAAAATATATTCTAAGCAGCGAGAGAACTTTCATATCACAATACAGATTCCTTATTTAGGTAATTCAATACTTGGATGTGTATGACACCAATATTCTGATTCTGTAATTTGAATATTAGTAAAAATATTTAACCTGTTACCTAGCTCCTGGCCTACACAGTGGGTATATGTAGTCCCGTTCGGAATATTGGTAAAAAACAATATTTTATAGCGGTCGCTAAGCGACTCTGCAAATATATGCCCGTGGACGTCGCGCTACCAAACCTACAAGAGATTACAAGTAGAGGGTATATCTTAGGATTTTCCATTTTTTTTCTTGTAGCTGTATTTAACTTCATGTTATGTTACTATTTAAATGTTCGTGTACACCAGACAATAGAATACAAGAAATATTTTATAGCTGATAGAGTCATCCCCTGACTAGAAAGCCTACCTCGACTAAAATAATCTTCCCATTTCATGTCTACTTAAGATGACAGTTAGTAAGCAGTACGACAATCAGGGTGGTGTTTACATGCGTGTTTTTTTTAAATCCCCTTAGGTGCCAGACAAGCACACGGCCCACCTGATGGGTAGTGGTTACCGTAGCCTATGGACGTGTGCAACACCAGAGGCGTCACACTCGCGCTGTCGATCCTGAAGAAACCTTCTAATGCCCATTTTGAAGAACCCCATATTGTAGGCGCATGGGAAAACCGCAATAGGGAGTTCATTCCACAGCTTGAGTGTGAGTTTCTTTCATACCGCACAGTTGCGCACCGTCTCAGGTTGCAATGTGTGGGGATGAATTGTTTCATGGAGGGTTTTTGTACTGTCAGTGGAAAGACCAAAAGCGTGACCTGCTTTGTCTTTTACACTGACGGTACAAAAACTCTCAATGCTTGCAGCGCGAGTGTGACCCTTGGTTTTGCACGCGTCCTTAGGCCACGGTGACCACTTTCCATCTGGTGGGCCGTGTGCTTGTCTGCCACCTAAGTGGTATAAAAATGATACAGTTTTTTATGAATTTATTCCCTTTTCTCTCTTACCTGAAAGAAATCCTGCAAATTAATCGTGCATTGATCGCCCCACCTGAATGAAATTTTATATTATATTTGCCTCAGATGAAATTTCCCTAAAGAAGCTTTTGTCGGACGTAATGCCATCGACACAACAAAAGAAGAAAAAAATTACTAGAGTCACAACAGTGCATAGCGTGGTAAAGCTAGTGTTAAATAGAAACAGACGGACTTATCCGACATCAAACTCTGAACCCCTTGTATACAGCACCACATCACATTAAATATTGACAAAATAAAAATGTAAAATGTCGGACGACGTGCCCGTAACCGGTAACCGCCAAGGAGCCATTCCATTTCTGAATGTTAGCCCGTCAATAAATATCTTATAGAGTTACAATGAGGGATAAACGCTTAGGGATCAGTCGCCACTTCCCGGGATCATTGCGATCTGAGTTGTTCGAATATGGACACGAGTTTTTTAGGGTTAAGTTTTGTACTTCATTTATTATTTATTTCGAGTTCTAACCGTCATTGGGTAAAATAGTGAAGGGTGTATATCAATCAGGAATTTGAAAAATGTCTGAAATGGTTTTATGCTGTTTTATGGTATTTTTTGGAGGGTTAGACAGAGGTTTTTTAATTAACACCCACATTTCACCAATCATTGAATTCGGTCCCACGTAATAGCGGATGAGCCTATTGCCGTTTTCCAGGCCCTATTTTTGTCTCGAGCCGTGCCGGCCAGCTATATATATTTATCTGATGTTAAACAGATGCCTTAGTCGCCTTATACGACACCGCATGGGAAGAGATGGGGTGACCCGAATTCTTGTGTT
Source organism: Eilema griseolum (assembly GCA_963662185.1). Classification (NCBI taxonomy): domain Eukaryota; kingdom Metazoa; phylum Arthropoda; class Insecta; order Lepidoptera; family Erebidae; genus Eilema; species Eilema griseolum. Next base: position 6,153,222 of record OY759233.1, read on the forward strand.
ATGTTGGACTTTACCGACATCCGTGTGGTAACGGAGAAGAATACAAGTATCACCACCTCATCTTAACTGAAGGTTGTCATAAGATGCGACTAACGGAAAACTCGAAATAAATCCCTGTACCAACCTGTCTGGCCGGAAGCCACGCAGTTTGTAGCTTCAGCTTCAGCCGCGCGGTTTCCGGCAGAGTAGACTTTGGACCACCCCATCTCTTGCCATGCGATGTCGTACAAGGCGGATAAGGGATAGGGCAGTTTAATATCAGACAGATACATACAGCTCAGACTCAGTATCAAATGCATGGCCCGAGTCAACAGTAGTATCCGGAATACGGCTCTACATATATTTCGTGGGACCGAATACAATGATTGTTGAATTGTGGGTGTTAATTCACCTCTGTCTAACCCTCCGGGGATAAAGGCGTGATCATATGTATGTGTGTATACATCATTCACTCACATTGTACCTACTGTATGATATAGTCCAGAATGGATCGTTAGTTCATTTCCACAATGCCCAAATAAATTAAGAAAGCCTATAATTGTGATCACTTTATGGTCAATTGACTCCACAGCTAACTTAGCCCGCGGGCTCAGTTGACCACTGTTAGACATTGGTTGACTCGACCGAATAAATTCACAATACATAATACAGGTGCAAATGCAGAGAACATACAAAAATAACTTTTCAAAGAGCACAGCATCTTTTTAGCTCAAATCTAGGCCACGGTTACTGGAACAAAAATAGCGCGAAGAGAAAGTTGCTCGGATGTGGATCTGTATTTTTGTCTGATCTGTATCGGTTCCATGGTGTAACGGTTAGCACTCTGGACTCTGAATCCAGCGATCCGAGTTCAAATCTCGGTGGAACCTGATATTTTGGAAGTTGAAGAGGTATTTTTGTAAAAAATGTTATCGTTTAAAGAAATATTAGCATAAAATTTGCCGAAAAAAATCTTTATAATTATGTTTAGATGTAAATTATCAGTATTTTATTACCCTTTTATGTAATAAAAGAGTAATAAAGATTAATTTATCATTTTAACAACATTTTATTGAATTGGGCTTATCTGACCTCGTCACTATTAGTATATTCGAGCAATATAATTTGACTTTGTGACTTAATGACTTCTATCTCAAACAATAAACCGTGAATTGAATCCAATTTTTATACTAGGTACCTACTGAATTAACGGTCCGTATAAAAATGTGAGCTATAACAATAATTTTTATATCGTCTTTAATATACATACATATATGTGTGTATCTGTTTAAAGCAAAAAAACAATTTTGAATTCTCCTCATTTTTTCGGCTTCACAATTTTCGATAACCTTTTTAATACCTAATGATTTGAATTAGTTACAATGTAATTAATATTTTGACGGAATGCTTGTAGACACAGTATTAATGGCGTAGCGGTAGAGCATTCGACTGGCGGGTTCGATTCCCGCTCAGTGCAAATATTTGTATGCATGAATATGTATATTTGCATTGGTCTGGGTGTTTCTATGTATAATATGTATGTATTTACAACAAAAAAAAGTATCTAAGTATGTTTATCCGCATTCTAGATCCCATAACACAAGCTAGTTAGGCTATGCTTACCATGGGTCTAGATAACGTTGTGTAGAATGTCGTGGAATATTTATTTATTTATCTATTATTACTGTGTTGCAGACCTAGAATTTGATAAGTTCACATGAAGATTTCATGGGAATTTAAAAAATTATATCTATATTTATAATCCTTCTGAGTTCTGCGAGCAAGTAATGCTCGTGAAGGAGGCGGAGCGGAGCAGCAGCGGGAGCGAAGGAGGATCAAAAAGTCAAGCCAAAAGTCAAGCCCCGCGTACTGAGACAACTCGAGCGTCGGAGATAGATGTATGACCTCCTCTCTCCATGCGCGTTGCACGCCTCCCCGTTTTCGGAGACCACATTGGCCGGGGTGCGAGGGATGCCTGCCAACGTACACAACCTCCGGCAACCAACAACGTCCCCCAGACTTCGGACGTTTTAGTCGGTTCGAGTTCGTCTTAAGCTCTCCTATCAGCTCCTGCGGGGAAGGGTATCCATGGGGATTATTCGTACGTAAAAAAAAGTTCACATGAGTTAGTTTTTCGTGTGGTTTGACCAGTATATAACCTGCTTGGTATATGTATCTATACTTAAAAGTATAACCGTTATTTTTTTAACAATTTGTTTAAACTTGTGTGAGGTAACACTCATTATAACTAGTGTTATCACATACTGTAGCAAAAAAGATATCAGTGGCTATATTTCCTATTTCTCAGTTAAACAAAAGACGGTTCGAAGTTCATTAGGTAGGTACAATATTGTTAATAATAATATAATAATATGTAAAAATAGTTGATGATGCTTCTGTTTCGTAACTTCCGTTGGCATATAAATAATATAAATGTAGGTTGTGCTATCGTAAGTGATTTTGTTGAAAACAATTTAGTATAATATAAGAACTTTCTAATATATGAATATACCAAGATTCGTGTCTTGAAAAAATAAGTATTTATATAATACTAGCTTTTGCCAGCAGCTCTGCCTGCGTGGATGTCGGTTATCGCGAGCAAACATAATCTATGTCCTTTCCCTAGGTCTAATCTACATACATACATACATACAAATAATCACGCCTTTATCCTTGGAGGGTTAGGCAGAGGTGAATTAACACCCACATTTCACCAATAATTGTATTCGGTCCCATCTAATCTACGTCTGCACGAAATTTCATCAAAATTGGTTCAGTGGTTTGGACGTGAAAGCATAACATATAGACAGACAGAGTTACTTTTGCATTTGTAAATCATCAATCAATTACTAAGCTAATCGCAATTCACTGCTGGACATAGGCCTCTCCCAATGTTGGGAGGCTGTGGCCTACTGTTTCCACGCTGGACGGGTTAATATAGGGTTTTATTTCGAGTTTTCCTTCTCTCGTAGTGATATCGTCTGCGTATTGTGCCGTTAGTCGCCTCTTACGACACCCTTCGGATGAGACGGGGTAGCGATTCTTGTGTTCTGTCTCCGTCACCACACGCAGTTACATTATTATTATGGAAGCATGGATCTGTCCTCAGATAAATTGAAATTCAGGACTAAGTATCGTTTTAGGAAACGGACATTTAATTAAGTTTAGGGATTTTGGTAGCTCTGGGATGCTCTCCGAGAAGCTTCTGAATGACGTCTTAGAGTTGAATCGCTTTAATAACGCCCTGCTTATGATCGTGAAGACGCTCACCAATCGATTTATTCAATCAATCAATTAGCCTGCTGGACATAGGCATCACCCAATGGCAACGGACCCCAAGAATTGATACACAACAGGTGAACTCTCCGCGAGTTAGTTGAACCATCAAGCTAAAGGTCAAACCCCAAACTACATCTATAAATCCAAAATCAAAAAAGGGAGGAGTCCACCAATATATCATGACACTAAACCAGCGATATAAAAAACCTTTGCTAATTACCATATATTCACTCATATCGTCTGGCCGCGCCTTCGAATTAACTGATTGCTTTAATTAAAAACGAACTCTTTCGTTCTACAACAGTTGAACTCCTCGGGGAGTTCGTATAGACCGTAAGCATGCGGATTAAAAATCTATTTGAGGTCGGTTGCACCATAGTAGCGGCAGGTGTAGGGTTAACTATAATTATTTGGTGAATATTAATAAAAATGACTAATACTTTTTTTTATACCACTTAGTTGGCAGACAAGCACACGGCCCACCTGAATACTATTACTGTATACTACTAAATATACATATTTACAGCCAAAGAAACTAAACCTGCTGTAGTTTTCCCAAGCGAATACAATATAGGGATCAAGAAGGGCATTAGGTTTCTTCAGGGTTGGCAGCACGAGTATAACACCCCTGGTATTGCATACGTCCATTAGGCCATGGTAATGACTTTCTGTTAGGTGGACTGTGTGCTTGTCTGTCACCTAAGTGATACAAAAAAAGTGTTTGCCATCGCAAATCAGTTTTATTTATTTCACAAAGACACACACACAAACTTTACATTATTATTAATAATAGTAAAAACTTAAGAGTATCAGTAGGCACGAAATATAATGTGTGATAGTTCTGTCTGTGTGTGTTAACTAGGTATATATGAAAAGTCCTTCTGCGAGCAAGTAATGCTCGTGAAGGAGGAGGCGGGGCGGGAGCGACAGCGGGAGCGACGAAGGATCGCAAGCTAAGCTGCCCGCGTTCGAAGGCAACTCGGGCGTCGGAGGTCGATGAACGACCTCCGCCTCCCATGAGCCTGGGGGTGACTAGTGGATCCGCCTGTCACCCTGGCAGAAGCAGCCCGTGCGCCTCCCCGTTCCTGGGGACGAGTTGGGGACTCTGTAGTCTCCACACCCGAGGAGAGGGCCAGATCGTGAGAGACGGCCCTGGGTCGACCGGGGTGCGAGGGATATGCCTGTCAACCTCACCTTCGGCAACCAAAAACGACCCACAGGCGGCGTGCGTTTTGGTCGGTTCGAGTACGACATAACCTCTTCCACCGGCTCCGGTGGGGGGTATCCGTGGGGATTTTGCGCATGTAAAAATAAAAGGTATATTTCAAAGGTCTTTAGTCTGTTCCCATGTTTGAACAGTTACAGGGTTTACAGCAAGCAAGCACAATTACCTAAACTATGAGTGGCTAGAATCATCAAAAGTTCTTCGAGCAAGGGGAAAACCATCAAGCGCTTAAATCACATTCAGATGTCGCGAAACGTGGTTCAGTTTACACGTAACTATAGGAGCCGCGTCAATAGTGACGTCATAGTTACTCGCGCGTCATTATGTACCATCTGGACAACGACTAACGACAGACATCACAACCAATGAAGACCCGAGGTTAAAAAAATACAAGCGGCTTTATCACCGGAAGGTTAGGTGAATTAACACTCACATTTCAACATTCATTAAATTCGGTACTCACCCCACGTAATAGGGGGTGAGGCTATTGCTGTCTTCTGATCACTATTATTGACTCGAGCCACGTATCTGAGCCTGAGTCTGAGCTGTGTATATCTGTCTGATATTAAACAGCCCTATCCTTTAGTCGCCTTGTACGACACCGCATAGGAAGAGATGGGGAGGTCCAAACTCTTGTGTTATGTCAGTCTTTACCGATATCCACGTTGCGACGGGGCATCCGTGTGGTTACGGAGAAATAATACAAGTAAACCACCCCATCTTATCTGAAAGTTGTCGTAAGACGCGACTAACAGAAAAATACACAGACGATATCACTGCGAGTGAAGGAAAACTCGAAATAAAACCCTGTACCAACCCATATGGCCAGCGTGGAAACAGTAGGCCATAGCCTCCTAACATTGGGAGACGAGTATATCCAGCAGTGGAATACGAATACTACGATAGGCTATTTTATTGGTTGAGACTTCACCGATTATGATTTAGTTGTCCGCGATGGACACAAAACTTCAGAGCGTGTAGTGATGCAGATTTATTATTAGAAAGATCTTAATCAAATTTAAAATCTCATGTTAGTTTGATCACAATCAATTTAGTTGAATCGGAAATAATATAACTAAAAATCGCCACAATCGATATCCAAGCGGTAATTTTACAGTCAAAATAGATATTGTAACCTAACCCTTAACCGCTACTACATCACGCCACTCAACACAACTAAAGCTACACCTATTCCTGTCAACCCTAGCACGTTAACCCTTCCGATTACTCGCGATGTTTATCGCGCGGCACTCACGCGCAGCCCACATTACCAGTGAATTATTATTTCTGATTAATAAATTGTGTGTCCCCGGAGACGAGCCGTGAGGTAGCGTCACGCCTTGTGACTTGACAGGACAGTGTTGCCAGTGTAATTATATAGAAAACGACTAAAAGTTAATTTGTTGGTACAGCGTGAATCTAATTATAAATAAATACATTGAAGTACCTATAAATTTGTAATCTATACTACGAGTAATATTATAAAGCTGCAGAGTTTGTTTGTTTGTTTGAACGCGCTTATCTCTGGAACTACTGGTCCGATTTGAATGATTCTTTCAGTGTTGGGTAGTCCATTTATCGAGGAAGGTTTTAGGCTATATATCATCACGCTACCACTTAAGGGAGCGGAGCATTGACAATAAATGTCAACAAAGCCGGCAATTTTTCATACATATTTTGAAGACTAAAACATACGGGCTCAAAGGGATATGAAGCTTCAAAATATACCCCGGGCGAAGCTGGGGTGGGTCAGCTAGTTTTATATATTTACTATTTTTTAAAGAATATTAGTAAACAAAATTACTCAAATTCCCGTTAACCTTTCCAGCTGAACTAGTTAGTAGCAATGTGCCAGTAGTGGGTTTTGTTGATAGTGTAATGGCCAGTATTCGAATCCAGGACCTATCGGTCGTAAGACCTACTCCTTAATCACTAAGCTACCAATACTTAAAGGTGCCTTGTGAGGATAGGTTTGCATGATACTATTAATGTGTGTAATCTACAAGCATTAAATATAAAAGATTCATTATTTCTATACATTTTTTAATTTCCTTGTATATGGGTCTGTGTTTTTAGGGGTAAAATGGCAGTTAGTAAAAGTCACAATAAACGAATTCAAATGGAAAGGTTAAGTAAAGGGATTTATACCATACCAATTATCGTATAGTATCGATTATGGTATGGTATTATGGTTTGTTAATACATACCCTAATATACAAGACTACGAATATTATAAATATTTGTGAAGATATTTAGATATTTTTTTTTTGATTTATTATAATATATTTTTCAAGCTGGCAACTCTTTTCAGGCTTGTCACGCCGCCGTCACACCGTCAATTACGTTATTTGATGCTTTTTCATTAAAGTAATACGATCCCCTAGAGGCCCAGGGCGGGACTGGGTTAGTTGGGTGTGATCGACGCCCGAAATATATTGGGCACGTATTTAGTACCTATTTACATATAAACATTACCTGCAAGCACTTTGGTTACTGGGGTTTATTTCTATGATTTCGATTTACCTTAGAATTAATGCTAAAAAATTTAGAATTATATTTTAGGACACTACTGTGACTCTAGGTATAAATTGCCGATATTTACTTCATTAGACCTTCTTTTTTCGTGTTATCTATTATTCACTAGCTGGTAGGAGGTAGGACACGGCGGTATTTCCGCCCAATTGAGCAGTCCGACTGGGGAAGTACCTCCGCCCTACAGAATACCGCGGTTATAATAACTTCGTGTTGTGTTCCCAACGGTGAGTAGGGTGGCCAGAGCTCACTGGAGAATTTGTGCTGTCAGTGGGAAGACTAAAGGCTTGTGCTGTTTTGTCTTCTACACTGACGGCACAGAAACTCTGTACTTACAGGGTTGGCAGCGCGACTGTGACTCCTTTGGTGTTACAAACGTCCATAGACCACGATAACCACTTTCTATCAGGTGGGCCGTGTGCTTGTCTGCCACCTAAGTGGTAGAAAAAAAACTGGTCCCCGAAAAACAGACTCACCTAGTTTGTGGATAGCCTAGCGATGCGAGCCACAATCGTTGCTGTTTTGGATTATCCTTAACCTACCTGTAACTCGTAGTAACTATTTATTAATCTGTGCAGTGCCACAGTGGCTGTTGCGGTTACGTTGTATTAATCTCAAGTGTACTTAATTGTTACTTAGTGGATAAGTGTAACATTGTAATCTTATCATAAATCAATAAAGTTATTTTAAATTAAGTACCTTTTTTTTTCATTTTCATTCATTCATATAATCACGCCTTTATCCCAAAAGGGTTAGTCACCTATTATTTTCGTGCGAAAAATCCGACCGCACTCGTCGGTTCGAGTCCGACATAACCTCTTCCTCCGACAGAACCGGTGGAAGAGGTTTTTTTTATACCACTTAGTTGGCAGACAAGCACACGGCCCACCTGATGGGAAGCGGTTACCGTGGCCTATGGACGTATGCAACACCAGGGGTGTCACACTCGCGCTGCCGACCATGAAGAAACCTTCTGATGCCCCTCTTGAAGAACCCCATATTGTAGGCGCTTGGGAAAACCGCAGCAGGGAGGTCATTCCACAGCTTGAGTGTGCGTGGGATGAAGTTTCTTTCATACCGCACAGTGCGCACCGTCTCAGGTCGCAATGTGTGAGGGTGAATTCCCTGCCTATGGCGAGAGGTGCGATGATAGAATGTAGCTACGGGCATCATGTCAAACAATTCATCTGAGCACAAACCATTGTGTAGGCGGTAGAACACATACAGTGAGGCAAAATCCCTCCTAAGGCTAAGAGGTTATGTTATGTTGGACTTGGATCGACTAAAACGCATGCTGTCTGAGGGTCGTAAGTTGCCGGAGGTGAGATTGCCGGAGGCATATCCCTCGTACCCCGGCAGACCCAGAACCATCACTTTCAAACTGCCCCTCTTCGGGTGTGGGGACCACGGACTTCTGCTAGGGTAACAGGCGGCTCCACCCGACATCCAGGCCCGCACTCATGTGGGACGGAGGTCATTCTGCGACCTCCGAGGCCAGAGAAGCCTTGACTCGTCGCGGACTATGCGGTTAGCGAGTCTCCTCCGTTTCTGCTCCGCCGTCTACTTCACGAGCATAACTGCTCGCAGAAGGAAGGAAGGCTCGCAGCCCACGTAACCGCGAAGCACATCATCGCCGTGAGCAAATATCTTATATTGCCTAGATATTATTTTTGCATAAAAACATCTAGATGATTTTTTTTCATTAAAAAGGTCGTGATTTTTTTATCGTCAAAACTTTGATGACGATGCTCGCCGTCTCTTGACGTCATGAAGCACATGTTAAAATAAACAAAATAACACACACGTGTACCATACCATACTTCTATAGTAAACAAACATAGTACCTATTAATTTGACGTAGTTATATCAAGATTCAGATAATTTCAAACATTTGTACTCATAATGGAATCCAACATGTCTTCGTTTTCAGCCCACAAATTTATTTCGGTTACAACCCAGACGTTATTAACTTTTCTTGGAAAACGGAAACATCTTACCTATTTTTTTTTCATGTTTGATTAATTTCTAATGAAAAAGTTAGGTATATTTTTAATCTAGGACACGCCAACTTGTCTTCTACTCGCCTAATGGTAAGTTAAAGGCAAACTACATTACTGAGTAATGTTACATTGGTGGCACTCAGCTTGGCTGCCTCATCAGATTATAAGATATCAGAATATCAAAGAAGGAATATCAGCGGTATTAAAATAAAACCAATTTGTAAATTCGCATGAACTTTTAAAACTGAAAACATTTTAATTTGTATTTTCTGTACCTACCGCCAAATATCCTACTCATCAATTCCTACGTCTGTTATTTATTACATAGGTAGATATCACAATCGATCTATGATAAACGATAGTCTTTGTTTCTTATGTCAGTAGGTACAATATAGAGTAAATATATTTACAACTAGTTATAATACAATAAACTTTTTATCACATCATTGTTATTATTACCTACTTATGAAAATATTGTGAAACAATCGTATTTTTAAATCATGAAAATAATAAAGCCTTTTTATTATCTGAAGCACCTAAGAATTTTTTTTTATCAATATTATAATGTTTACCGAGAGTCGATAGATTTGTAGATTGTGTGAAATATTGTGTACTTTGTCATGCTTATTTTTTAAATGTACACACGTATTCATACGTATTCTATATTTAAAATGATGAATAATAGAAAATTTCAAGAATTAGTAGTTTTAGCTTGATAAATACACAGCTTATAGAGTATTTAGTTTTTATCTTATTTGATGGAAGCGCAGATAAAATGCCACATTATTTTTAGAATAGATAATACACGACGTAGATCAATATCCTTAATTCCCATTAGGTTTAAAGAAAAATAAATCTTTTCATTATTTTGAAAGCATAACCTGTATTACGTACCAACGTAATTATTTCAAAGTGATGTCATAATTATGTTTTAATACCACAATAGAAATAAAATAAATCAGTTAGTTATAAATTTAAAATTAAGAAAAATAAAAAGCCGGTCAAGTCCGAGTTGAACTCGCACTCCGAGGACTTATGTTGTATAAACCGCAATATATTTTTATTGCAATGAATTAGAAGTTAAATTTCTGCACAGTTTTAAGTTTTAAGTCTAAGTGTGCGGTATGAAGGAGGCGGGGCGGGAGCGGCAGCGGGAGCGACGAAGGATCGCAAGCCAAGCTGCCCGTCGGGCGTCGGAGGTCGATGAGCAACCTCCGCCCGACAGGTGGAGCCGCCTGTCACCCTGGCAGAAGCAGGCCGCGGCGACGGCGCGCCTGGCACGCCTCCCCGTTTTCCGGGAACGAGTTGGGGACTCTGTAGTCCCCACACATCCGAGAAGAGGGCCAGATCGTGAGAGACGGACCTGGGTCGGCCGGGGTGCGAGGGATATGCCTGTCAACCTCACCCTCGGCAACCAAAATGACCCACAGGCGGCGTGCGTTTTAGTCGGTTCGAGTCCGACATAACCTCTCCCATCGACTCCGGTGGGGAGGTATCCGGGGGGATTTTGCGCACGTAAAAAAAAAAAAGTGTGCGGTATGAATTTTAACTTGATACGTGATTTTATGTACAAGGGTTCTGAATTCCTCATACTCCATCCTCTTGAAATACGGAACCTTAAAATTAATAAATAGCTATATAATTTTCTTTTTTCTTGATAATTGTTTGGGTAATCAAATGGATAAAAAGAAATAATAGGTATTTAAACATTTCAGAGCTTATAACTTCTATTATGAGCCAGACAGAGTTTGTTAACGCGAAACGTTATTTTCTATGTTTGTCATGATGATCGGTAATGTTTGAACTTTAGGTACCTCCTATAAAAACATAAACAGTTAATAAATTCTGATAAAACTAAAAATATAATTTCAATACTCATGGGTTTTGCCTCCTTCTTGCTGCAAAAAATTCTATACATAACAAAAAGAAGAACAGGTTCCACCGAGATTTGAACTCGGATCGCTGGATTCAAAGTCCAGAGTGCTAACCATTACACCATGGAACCGAATTGGATGAATGTCAATTGTCGAAATAAAGTATCACATTTTATGGTTGGACAAAAATAGAATTTTAGTACATAGATACTTAATATTATTCAATAACACGGTATCAACTATCAACATTATTGACATTATAAAATTATGACTAAAGCAAATTGATTGATTCTTGATTGTTATTTGCGCAGTGTTAGCAAATTTTAATTACAATTAAACTTGCAATTAATCCGACTGCTGTCTAAAAGATCGAAACAAGGTTGACTCTACTATAGCCATAAGGTCTATTTCTATTTGTCACAAAATTCTTTGCCGTGCCGTACCGACGTGCCGTACCTACCGTCCACACGATTCATTTCTTTTATGGCCCTTTGGCCCTTTCTTCCCAAACTGCGTTCATCCAACCAACCCACCCTACCCATTATAAAGTAAACCATAAATAGGATTCACATCAGGATGTGGTTTTGTTACTTCGGAATTGGCACAATATGGTTTTGTGGTCAATAGAACTTAAGCGTCGTGACGCCGATTACGTCATACTGTTTCGAATGGATAATGTTTTTTTTATGGCATGACTTTCAAATTTTACGAATGGCCAGTACTTATATGAAATATAACGCCCAACATGACCCACGCAACTAGAGAAGTACCATAGAACTAATATATTAGTTCTGTGATTTTAACCTTGCCTCGTTTATTTTCTTACGAGCAATCTCATGCCATGTCCGTTCCTATACAGATCATAAATGCCGGGTTAAGTCTCTATTTTTTATGTTGCATTTCATCATCATCAAAATAAATCTTCTATCTATCTTCAATTCAAATACCACAACTATAAAAATAAAAAATAAATAAAAGCTTCTTTAAAACTTTTAACAAAGACACTGTCCTGTCAGAGTCTGTTTTTTGGGAGGTTTATAGATTTGGAAAACTTACATAACTGGGCCGGCAGTCTGTACATTCGTCGTTAATTCTTATCTTACGAAATCGTAAGCAAAGTTAACAACAAAATTCGGTTTCTTTGCGTCAAACCCAAGTCTGTACATTTCGAGGTAGCGACTAAGCGAGCAATAATGTATGGGGGATGCAAGTCTCTACATGTATCGGTGCGAGTTAACGACGGTATTTGGTACGGTGGCAATATTAGCAAGTCTCGACTTCCAAGTTAACAAAAATTGTCGGTTTCTTAACAAATTTCGTCGTAAAGAATGCGAGCATTCTTGAAGGCCCGCAAAGTAGTTAACGTCGTTAACTATTTGTTATTATTTGTCCACATTTTGTTGATGTTTTTAATAGAATATTAAATATGAAATTGGGCAACATTGAGGAAATAAGTATTATATATTATAAATGGAAGCTAATTTGGTGAATTTAGTTGAGTTTCAAGTTATTATTTGGATGATAATGATGTTTTATTGTTCAATTTTACATTTTAATAATCTCTAAGGTTATGAAATGGATGATAAAATACAATTATAAGATGATGGATGTTTATTTAGTGAATTTGGTTGAGCTTTAAGTTATTATTTAGATGATAATGATGTTTTATTGTTCAATTTTACATTTTAATAATCTCTAAGGTTATGAAATGAATGATAAAATACAATTATAAGATGATGGATGTTTATTTGGTTGAGCTTCAAGTTATTATTTGTTAACTTTAGGTGATATGTTTATGTTATATTGTTAAATTTTATGTTTCATAATCTCTAAGGTTATGAAATGGATGACAAAATAGAATTATAAGATGATGGATGGTTATTTGGTTGAGGTTCAAATTATTATTTGTTGACTTTTGGTGATCTATGTATGCTATAATGCTCAATTTCATGATAAAATACAATTATAAGATGGTGGATGCTTATTTGGTGAACTTGGTTGAGCTTCAAGTTATTATTTGTAGACTTTTGGTGCAATGTGTGTTACATTGCTCAATTTCATATTTAATAACTTCCCAAGGCCATAAAATAGATAATTATATTCTGATGGATGCTTATTAGTAACTGTCATGTTCATGTTTGTAGGACTAGTAACTAACACAATATAAGTTACTGCAGAGTTCATACAAAGATTATCGGTAGGTAGTAAGTAGATTTCTATATAGGTAAATTAAATAAAACATATATATATATATATATATAGGTTCATATCTTGTGCATTTATTACTTCAAAGTACTTAATACAAAGAGTTTCTATTACGTTTTTACAGACAATAAAATTTTCTCAGTCTTCATTTTGTAACATTTTGTTATGACTTCGGCTATGGGTATCCTCTCCTCAGGCTTGAGTTGAGTGACAAACAACGGCTGGCATCTGCAATGAAAAGAAATAGATAGTTATAGGATTTATTTATTTATTTATTTATTTATTTGAACTTTTTGCACAAAACAGACAAGTATTGTACAAAGGCGGACTTAATGCCACAGGCATTTTCTACCAGTCAACCTTAGGGTGATGCAGAGATATTTATATCAAAGGTAGGTGCACGAAGTGTTGTGGTGATAGTTCACTATGTTTGGTACACAAATAATAATTATATATAATAAAAATTAATGGAAAATAAATAAATAATAATATATCCAAATATGAATATATACAAACATCATAAACTACATACACATATAGACCAATATATACATAGATATATGCATAAAAATAAATATAAAAATTAAAAAGAACATATATATATATATAAAAATTATATATATAAAATAATTAATTGTTTGCCAACTATGGGTTGCTGTAAAGCTGGTGTACTCTGGTCTTAAATATGAAACGGCTTGTAGACATTCTGATTTCCAGAGGAAGCGCGTTCCATAAAAGAATAGACTGGACCAAGAAAGAAGAGTGGACAAGGCTTGTCGTGTAGGATTATAATATTTTCATTTCGTTCGCTATTTCATTTGGTTCTATTAAAGACAGTAAATCCCTAAAGAATATTACTTTTGGGAAAGCTATGTTCAGTTTATTGCAATGACAGCTTCTGTGGGATGGAGATATTCAACTAGGTAACCAGCAGGAGGTTTTGAGGCAACAAATGCCTGGCAATGGGGCTCCCACCAGGTCCAGGTAAAGAAAGTAGGCTTGACGTCGTGGAGGAAAAAAGCCGAAGGCGGACCCTGAACTGCGAGGTAACAATGCAATCAGTATAGTATGTCTACACAAAGATGATGATGACAATGTTCAATTTCCGTTCAGTGAAAATATGTATATAAATCAAATATATCTATTTGCAATGGTTGTCTACAACATCTATAGGAGTCGTTATATATGGCAAAAGCCCGTACAGAAGGGCTAACCATCTATCCGGTTAACAGCTTCTCTGCTGAAAGGATCCACCACTTGAGCTTGAGTGACAGCTGCTGGCATTTGTAATGAATAATAATAGATAGCAAAAGGATTATACAATTTTCCTCTGATATAAACTGTAGCCTCATGGATACAACCTTTAGTTCCATGAAAAGCAGAAAATGCCTGCAGAATGTTGGTTTGGGATTGTTAGTTTATATTATAGTAGTTACTAATTTGCAAGTGCATAGCACACATCTAAGTATGAAAGAGAAGAAACCACTTCCTACTTCACGTAGAACAATACTGTAGTGTCTTGCATGTAAGTTACATATTTGTGTGTCAGTGGGGTATATATATATATATTATGTACTACTATGGTACTCGCAAGGTTACTTGTACAATAATTACCATTTTCAAGAACTGGGTCGGCACATTCTTGTAATATGGCACCTCTGAAGTGTTGCTGATGTATAATTTTGGCCACTTGGTTGACTTGCAGTTGACAAGGCGAAAACAATTGAAAATAATGTTTCTGAATGATTCTCTGGGGCAGTGGAATGCCACAGATGTCCACCATAGTGTCAGTTCAGTGTAATACACAGTCTTCAGTGTATACTTGTCGTTAGGCCAAGGGGCTGGTTCATCATTGGGGTCATCGGCCATGGTTCTAGTGGATATCCATCATCACCTGTGGATTAAATCAAAATATAATATATGTTATAATTGTTATATTGACACATTGACAGCCTCTGTGGTGTAACGGTATTAAATGCAGCTGCTGCTTTGTGCAAATATTTGTATGAATAAGGGTATTAGCATTGGTTTGCTTGTGCGTCAGAAAAAATGTTAAGCCGTTGGTTGCAGTTAACATGTATGACAGTCATTATATAGGAGAAATAGTCCACACAGAAAGGGTGATCACTCGTCCTGTCAACAGCATCCCCACTGGCAGTAATAGTATATTGACATATGAGGTGTTCAGTTATTTGACTCAAAACTTACCAAGTAACCATGCATGGTGGTCTCCGTTATTAACAAACGTCTTCATGTGGCATGAACTGGGGAATTTTCATATGATATATGTGGCTATCATGCAGAGCTCCTGGCCATCGAGCATTTATATTGAAAATGAGCAGAATAGTGTCACACACCTAAAATGATAAAAAGCACATAAATTATACAATTACAATATATTAAATGAGATGAAGTACTTCTAAATAAATAATAATTTTGAATTAGATAAATGATAAACAATGTACAAGTTATACAATGAAACTTACATAGGACTCCACAGAAAGCCCGCAAGGGCGTTTTCTTTCAAGTGATAGCGCTATTTCATCACCAAGTTCTTTAAACATTGCCTTTGTAATGCGATACAATGATAGGAATTCACCATCAGCCAAATTCAAATAATTTTCACTAGCGCGCAGAATCCATGCACCTTGCCGTCGCATTACCATTTCCCGCTTCCCGCCTATATTCTAGAGTAAACTAATTACATGCTAAACACGCTTCAGCCATATTTCTCGTATTTCCCTACAACCTCCAAAAATATTCAATTCTTTTTTTTTATGTCACTACTCACTTGTGTCAACTTGCCATGTCAGAGTCTATGTTTGGTCTATATATATGTACAATAATCTATGGTAAGGGTGTTGTGAAAAATCAATCAGCGGAGAGATTTTTCTGTTTGATGAAATTGTACAGTCAAAAAAGATACAATTACAAATTCATAAAGCATAATTGTACGAACATAATAAAAATGTCAACAAATTACACAGTTAACCAAAGAGAATCTAAGGGTAAGAGTGACGAATTCTATGCTTGTCTATGCTATTAAGGTACTATCCGAGAATTTGTTAAGTTAACGACGAATTTCGGTACGGCAACCGACAAAAATCGTAACTTTAAGTACAGACTTGGGAATTTCGGTTAGTTTGCGTCGCTACGTAGGGGAGACCAGGGATGAACGTAACAATTTTCATATTTTACCTAATATCTCACATACCTTTCGGAATTTCGAAATCTCAATTGATATACCAGATAAGTTGGTCTTTCAGCTATATTTTAGCTTTAGAATTAATGCGACAGTTATTATATATTTTGATGAAAACGATTATAGAAAAAGAGTGGAATCTGTTACAACCATCCCTACCCCTAGGGTTGGTTGTAACAATACAAAGGGATGATTGTAACACTGCAAATAAAACCAAATATACTTTCATAATCAACATATTTATTTATTATCAGCCTTTTAGGACTTACATTAATATCACAATCATCAATAATATTAATTATTTCTAAGAAACATAGCAATCTTCTTAATTAATCAACATAGTTTAAAAATGAGATCTAATCGGACAAACAATTATGGCACACATAACTTAATTCGTTTTTAGTGCATTCTACATGGGCCCATCGTTTACAGTCTAGGCATTGCACCCATTTTTCGCTTGGCCTACTGTTTGAAAAAGATTCCACACAAACTAAACAAAAGCAATCATCATCGTCTGAATCACCACTATTTTTCTTCTTTTGTGCTTTCTTTTTGATAGTTTTCTTGACAGCTGAAGGCTTACCCTTTCTTGTATCTTTGGCCATCTGAAAAATTGGTTTCTTAACCACTTTAGATCTTGTCTTTCTTTCTTCTTCGTCTTGAATCTCTAGTTTGTTTGGTGTGTCAGTCATTATTGCTGTTTTTCTACATTTTCTTCCCTTTCCATTATTCTTCCTGGGTCCTGCCTTTGGCAAAGGCTTGACTACGTAGGGGCTAAACGTTGTTGTGACGTCCTGAATACTGGCTGACGAGGTAGATGGAATGGGTAAATTATCAGACTCAGAATTATCAGGAACCGTTGTTGATGGCAAAGCCATTGGTGCCATGATTAATTCAGGAGAATTTCTCAGCGGTATTGGCATAACAGGTGGCGCCGGAGAAGCTAACAAGGGTGATTTTGTTGATGGTGTTGGTGTGTTTAGGTCACGTTGTAAAGGTAGCAAATCTTCTGTAGACATTGTTTGAATGGACGGTGATGGTGAATTGAGCGTTGCTTCAACCTGACGGCTTGTTGATGGAGTCGGGTCTGCGTTTTCACTGGGGACTGTAGTAACTTGCAATGGTCTATCAGTAACGGAGCTGGGCAAGAAGTCGATGTCGGAAAATACTTGTGTATTGACGGGCCATATCCCTGTACTCGCAAAACCCGCCTGTATGTTTCGCGGTGTTACTGCAATTGGAAAAGAGTCTCGGACAATACTCGGTATGTCGTAAATCGTCATAACTTTTCCAGGGTTTGATCTCATCCAGTTGTCACAGCATGTGTTGACGGCTTTTTTCAGAGGTCCAAATACACTACGATCAAGCGGCTGCATCTTATGTGTGCAGTGCGGAGGGAAAGTCAAAAGGATTATACCAGCGTCTCTGCAAAAATCAATGTTCTTCAATGCTATATGGGAGCTGTGGTTGTCCAAAACAAGAATGCATTTCTTTTCTTTAGATGGCCTCGCGTGAGTCTTGAAATGCGTCAAAAATATATTGAAGTCATCTTCTTGCATCCAACCACTTCCATTCGCACTTCCAACTGACCCTTGCGGGGCATCACGAATGAAATGATCCTGAAACCTCTTTCGAGGGAATATGAACATAGGAGGGATACTATTTCCAATGGCATTAACTGCAGTAGCCACTGTTACTAAAACACCACGCTCTGCAGATGTAACTGAGCTTACTTGCTTGGTGCCTCTTCCTGCTATAACTCTATTAGGTTTTTGCACTGTTGTTATGCCAGTTTCATCCATATTCCATATGGCTGATGCTGTATAATTGTCTCGTCCTAGAATTTCAGTATAATTTTTAAAAAACAGTTCAACATTATTTTTATTGAAGCTTGTAGCTCTAGCAATACTTGTAGCTTGCGGGGCTCTTATGGACAATCTTGGATTACGGCCCATAAATAACCTCAACCAGTCATTCCCAGCACATTTATTTGAATTCCACGAAGCTGGAATTTCTTTTTTATATTTGATGGCCAATTGAAACGCCAATGTTTTCACTTCTTTGGTTGACAACCCGTAATTAATTTGGGAACAATGAAGTAAATACTCAGAAAGTATTTTTTCTTCCTCATCATTAAAAACACGCCTCTTTGATACATAGCCTACTTTTGGAAGACTAGTAGAACCTTCTTCTTGCATTTTTTTCTTCTTTTGTACATATCTATATAAAGTTACATGACATAGCTGATATGACTTCGCAGCGTCTCGAAACGGTACGTTTCTGAGAAGTACTTCTTCCGCAGCCAAATCAATTATTTCTTGAGTGACTAAGCCTCTGTCAGTCGTTCGTTTGTGTATATTAGGCATTCTGGAATGAGAAAATAAATCTATAATACTTTGAAATACAAATAAATACAATAAGGTGCACTTTAAGATACCACAATCATAATAGGGATGAAAGTAACAAGTTGTTACTTTCATCCCTATCTTAAAATTTTCCCGAAATGGACAAACACATGCTCATAACCTTCAAAAATTGTTAGACAGATACCATTTCAAACACCAAGATAGTAAGATGGACAGTTATACTATAATATTAACACATAAAATGTCAGCTTAAGGTAGCCACAATAAAAAAAAACACACTTGAAAAATACGATCAAAACTTACTTTGTTGTTATTTTTTCGGCATTGACTCGCTACGTCCACAACCTGACAGCTCAGCGCCGTGAGCGCAACTGAGGCAAGGGGGGGGTCAAAATCGTGCATATTGGCGATACGACCGTCAATGCAGCCAACATAATTCGTTCGGGAACTCACTTGTTACGTTCATCCCACGTTACTTTCATACCTGGTCTCCCCTACTTAACATCCGAATTCGGTCGCTATCTCATGTACAGACTGCCGGCCCTGGTGATAATAATAAAATTTAATCACCTCTTGCAACACAAGAGACAAATTACGTGTTGGCAACCCTTCAAAAATTCAAAAAATAGGTAAATTGTCGTCATATTGTATGGCTATACCAATAACGTTAGGAATAAAATTTATCATTTTGAATTAAATGTCAAACCGAGTGGAGATGCAACTGCAGTTTCCTGTAATAAGATACAATTTTTTTTTTTTTTTTTTTTTACGTGCGCAAAATCCCCACGGATACCTCCCCACCGGAGCCGGTGGAGGAGGTTATGTCGGACTCGAACCGACTAAAACGCACGCCGCCTGTGGGTCGTTTTGGTTGCCGAAGGTGAGGTTGACAGGCATATCCCTCGCACCCCGGCCGACCCAGGGCCATCTCTCACGATCTGGCCCTCTTCTCGGGTGTGGGGACTACAGGGTCCCCAACTCGTCCCCGGTAACGGGGAGGCGCGCCACGCGCGCCACCGCCGCGGCCTGCTTCTGCCAGGGTGACAGGCGGCTCCACCTGTCACCCCCAGGCCGGCGCTCATGGGGGGCGAAGGTCATTCGTCGACCTCCGACGCCCAAGTTGCCTTCGTACGCGGGCAGCTTGGCTCGCGATCCTTCGTCGCTCCCGCTGCCGCTCCCGCCCCGCCTCCTCCTTCACGAGCATTACTTGCTCGCAGAAGGAGGCGCCGGCCGCCCACGCATCCGCGCAGCGGACCATCGCCGCGAGCAAGGTGGAGAGCGTGAGAACTCTCACTCCCAGGGCCGCCACAAGCTCCCGCCTCGGCGTCTCCCACGCCGGACACTCGGTGAGCGTGTGCGGACCTGAGTCCTCGCTCGCGTCGCAGTGATGGCACTCGGACGTTGGCTCTTTCTCCATCCGACGCAGATACTTTCCGAAGCACCCGTGCTCGGTGATCATCTGCGTCAGACGGTACGAGAGGCTGCCGTGTGGCCTCTCTAGCCACTCCCCCATGATGGGTCTTACCGCCGTTACTACGGCGTGCCCTAATAAGATACAATTTATAGATATCGCAAAATATGAAATTGATAGGTGCATATAAAGTGATTAACAATTTCAACACATGCGTTCATCGGTTCCATGGTGTAATGGTTAGCACTCTGGACTGGACTCTGAATCCAGCGATCCGAGTTCAAATCTCGGTGGAACCTGATATTTTGCCATTTTGTATTTTTACATTTATATTTATTTTTACAGTATTATATTAATATTTGTTCAATATTTTGTATTTTTTTTAATATTTTGTCAAAAAAATCGATAGTACTTATTTAAATTTATGTGAACAAATTAATTATCTCATTTATAAATTAATATAATAAAAATAAGAGTGAATACCTACCTGGAAAACCCACTTTGAGACACTTGAGCATTTTTTTAATATTTACAACCACAATTACTAATATTCCCTCTATCCCCTCCAACAAAGCTAAATTGCTTGTGGTAGGAGTGATGGGTTCACGTCGGTAGTGTAATGGCCAGGATTCGAACCCGGGTCCTCTCGACCGTTAGGCCGACTACTTAACACTGTTCTCAATTTTATTGTACCTGGGAATTACTTTTTACTTTTTAAAGTAAGGAGTCATTTTAATATACAGGTAACTAGCTGTCCGGCCCCAGCTTCCCTTCCTTAGCATATAATTTTGAAACCTCATATCAACCCTATACTTACGTAGTAACTATTTATTAATCTGTGCCTATACGCCCGCAATTTTTATTGAATGTCTGAATATAAGTAATTTAGATATTTATGAAAACATAATGTTACAACCTCCGTGGCGTGGCGGTAGTGAATGCGACCGCTTCGCAAGAGGCGCAGGTTCGATCCCCGCTCAGTGCAAATATTTGTATGCATGAATATGGGTATTTGCATTTGTCTGGGTGTTTCTATGCATATATGTTTATATATATTAAATATACATATATATTTATAAAAAAAATTAGTCTTCAAACAATGTATGAAAATCTGCCGGTTTTGTTGACATTTATGATCACTGCTCCGCTCCCTTAAATAGTAGCGTGTTGACGAACAAATCAACTCTTCAGTTTTATAATATTAGTATAGTATCCTTTCTGTACAAAAACGTGTCAACACATAAATATCACACAACAGTTCATAAGTCATGCCCTGGAACATAATAAAAAATAGATTGAAAAATAGTCTAGTCTAACTAAAAATAATGTCAGCTAATAATGCCTCTTTTAAAATACCTATTACAGGTAACTTATGTTTATGGTAAACTTATGTTTTTATAGCCAAGTACATACTTTTGAATGAAATCTTAAGCATATTGTGCTAACTAGTTAAAATCGATTAAAACAGAAAAAATTTAAGCGCCTGGACCGTATACATTTTTTTCTATCTAAATCTATTTCAAATACAGTAGAACCTCGTTAAGTCGAACCTCGATAAGTCAAAAACCTCCAAATCTCGAAAAAATGTTTTGTTCCCTTCCCTTCAAACACCAAAACCTCCATTACTTGAAATCTTGACCCTCTGTTAGTCGAAATAATCACCGAGTCCCTGCAAGCCATTTTGGTACATATTTTCACTCTATAACTCGAAAAATTAAATTTGACCTCTGTATCTCGAACATAGCAACGTTTTATTTTACAACCTTTACAACTTGATCATTTGGAATTTATTACCTCTATTGTTCGACCAAAAATAAGTTACCGACTTTAAGAACTTGCCGAAATGTGGGTACACTATTGTTTCTTAGAAAACATTTTAGGAGTATACGATAATAAATTTATGACTCACGTAAACACGTGTTTGCTTGCTTGGTGTCAGGTGTTCAATTTTGATTTCCTTTGAAATTTAGCTAAGCAAGTCATTTGTTTTCGACTTAAATACTGTCAGATGCAGTTTGGTTCTACTGCAATACACATCAATTAGTACAACAGTTAACAAGAGTGCTGTGAAACGTAAACTAAAAACTTTGAGTCTTGCTGAAAAATTAGAAGTGCTCGAAGCTGTGAAGAGGTATCAAAAAAAGAAAGATGTTGCTGAACAACTGCTACTGCAACTGCTTTTCTGCTCTTTATAGATTAGACAATGCTATAGATAGAGAACAACCAAATTATCTAAAGCAAAAAAAAATACTGACTTTTTTTAATGCCATATTTTTTATTTTAAAATGATTTGAAATAATGTTGATTTATAATAAATAAAAATATGTTTTTCACCTCTGCAAGTTGAATTTTTATTTATTTTACCTCTCTAACTCAAAATTTATAAGAATAAACCTCAAACTCTTTATGTCGAATCAAAATCCGCCTAAGTCGAAATCCTCCATAAGTTGAAAACTCTATAACTCGAAATTTTTGGCGTCTCCCTTGATGTTCGACTTATAGAGGTTCGACTGTACATACTTACTTATTATGGAGTTTCTTAACCATCCATATGCATTTGGATCGAATCCAAATGGATTACAAATTGAAGTGATTATAAGTCCTGCAAACAAAGTTATTGAATCGCTATATCAGTTAATCGCTGATAAACAAAATTCATATGCCAAATGGTCCAAATGGAAAATTTTATGACAGGTACAGTTCCGTACAAAAAGACTTTAAATAAATGTAACACGAAGAAGTAACCATTAAAAAAGTAGTAATTGAAAAATAACAAAACTCAAAACTTACATTGTATATTGTATATTTAACTCTTTTTTAACGTAGGCACAGATATATCAGAAAGGTTAGTTGTAAGTTTTAGGTTTTTAGATTATACTAAGCTTACAAAATTATCTAGTGGAAGTATATAAGACACTCTTCGTCAACAAGAAAATAACTGATGATCCTCAAGTATCTGAACAGATTTTCATAATTTATGGCTAAGAACCATCTCTATTCAAAACAAAAAGAAAAGCGAAACCTCATTCCGAGATCATCCTAACTGAGCGAAATCAGTCCAGCCGTTTTTTTTTTTTTTTTTTTTTTTTTTTTTTATATAGGACACGTCAATTGGACTTCGCCTTGCCTGATGGTAAGCTGAAGGCAAAATCCCAGAAAAGAGGGTCACCATTACTTACACATACCGTGTGACAATGGTGACACTCAGCTTGACGGCCTTATCATATGCTTTTTCACGCCCCGCTTAAAGGACCCGGGACTGTAGGAAGAAGGAAACACGTGAGCTGGTAATGAATTCCAGGCCTTAATGGTGCGACAGAGGAAAGAGTCTCCGAACCGCTTGGTTCTTGATCGGATGTTTTGCACCGTGTGCGGATGACATCTAAGACCTGCACGCGTTGTCCTGTGTAGGAAAGGGGAGGGTGGGACTAATTGGAAGAGCTCATCAGAACACTCCCCATGGTACAGACGGTAAAATACAGCCATGGACGCAACATCTCTACGCAGCTGTAAAGGTTCTAGGGTGTTCGTGATCTCGGGATTCCCAATGATGCGGATCGCACGTCGCTGCAACCTGTCGAGAGCATCTAGTAAGTACTTTGCTGAACCATCCCAGAGATGCGAGCAGTACTCCACACAGGAGCGAATTTGTGTCTTGTATAGAAGACACCGCTGCTCCGGCGTGAAAAATCGTCTCACTCTGTTCAGGACTCCGAGTTTTCGTGAGGCTGTTTTGATGATGCTTTCGATGTAGTTTTTGTTATTTAGGTTGCAGCGAACATCCATACCTAGGATATTGAGATTGTCCTGCAGCGGCAGTGGCGTGCTCTGAAGAGTGGGGAGGGGAAGGAAAGAAGATACTTTTGCTGTAAACGCACATGCCTGCATCTTCTTGGCATTGAACTCAACCAGGTTCTTAGAGCCCCATTGAGAAATGTGATTCAGGACCCCGTCAAGCTCAGTGACAAGAAGCTGCCTTTTCTCTGCGATATCTGACTGCTTGGCCGCTGGATGTCCATGATAACTCCCATGTAAAGTGCTATCGTCTGCATAACAATGAACATTGCCGGTAGACAGCATGTCGTTGATATGCAGAAGAAAGAGAGTGGGTGATAAGACGGACCCCTGGGGCACGCCAGCATTAACCTGCAGAAACTCTGAAGCTCGTCCGTCACAAAGGACGCGAATACGGCGCCCCTGCAGGAAGCTAGCAACCCAGTTGCACAGCCTAGAAGGCAGACCAAAGGCAGGTAGCTTAGAAAGAAGCGATTTGTGCCAGACTCTATCGAAAGCTTTGGCGATGTCAAGACTAATTGCCAGTGACTCGCCGTGCTTGTCCATAGCCTCACCCCAAAGATGGGTAACGTATGCTAGAAGATCACCCGTTGACCGTTTCGGTCTGAAGCCATATTGCCGGTCATTAATTAAGGAGTGATCCTCTAGGTGCCGCATGAGCTGTTTGTTAATTATATGCTCAAACACTTTGCACAGCACTGAGGTGACGGCTATGGGTCGATAGTTGGCAGGCTCCGAGCGATCCCCCTTCTTGGGAATCGGCTGAACATTCGCCTCTTTCCAAGGCAAAGGCACTGTACCCGAACTGTAGGATAGCCGGTACAGGCGCGTAAGCATTGGAGACAACTCCGCTGCACATTTTTTCAAAACTACCGCTGGAATACCATCCGGACCACTGGCTTTCCGGACATCGAGTGATTGCAGCACTGCACGGACATCGCGTTGCCTGATATGGATATCAGGCATCGCGTGGTCACTGTCGGGTAGTGTTGGTGGCTGCGTACCACAATCATCGATTCGGGAGTTGGCCGCAAAGAGATTAGCCAGCAGATTTGCCTTCTCTTGCGACTCATGGGCCAGGGATCCATCAGGGTTACGCAGCGGAGGCAGCGAAGGCTGACAGAAGTTGGCTTGCACGGCTTTAGCCAGTCGCCAGTAGCCACGGCTTCCCGTGGGATGCATCACTAGCTCTTGACCAAGCCGCGCTATGCGCAGGGCATCCGCTCTGACATAGGCCCTTCTACAGACCTTTGTGGCTCTGTTGTACGCTGCCTTGAAGTGGCCCAGATTGGGATGGCGCGTGGCGCGCGCCCTTACCCAAGCGCGGTACGCAGACTGTTTTTGTTCAACAGCTTCCGCGCACTCGCGCCCGAACCAAGGGCGCACCCCGCGGTCACCGGTGACATCGGTGTATGAGATATAGTATTCCATACCCAGACCGATCTCACCGGCGACAGCAGTAGCACAATCCGATGGGTTCTTACCTTCAAAGCAGCGCTCAACCCACGGGATGGACGCAAAATAGTCACGAAGTCCATCCCAGTCCGCTGACGAGTAGTGCCAGAGACGCCGCTTCCCCTGCACGCGTCGTGGGGGCGCCATAATAGGCACCGTGGAACAGACCAGGCAGTGGTCAGAGTTGCCTAACGCGGCTCGCACCGATACACTGTACCGGTCCGGATCACTCGTCAGCAGAAGGTCTAGCAGAGAAGGTGCTTGGCCCGACCTTCTTGGTATCCTAGTGACCTCGTGCACCAATTGGGTCAGGCCGTGCGCCAGAGCAAATGCGTGGGCGGCTCTTCCCGCATGGTCTGTTTTGGAGGAGCCCAACCAGATCTCGTGGTGGGCGTTAAAATCCCCCAAAAATACCATTTCGGCATTCGGAAATCGCTCCTGCGCATCATCTGCCGCCTGACTCAGATATTCAAAGAGTCGAGTTGTCTCAGCATCTCCTGTATGGGAACGGTAGAGGCACACATAGATCTGACTCGTAGGGCCATGGTCTACGTGTACCCAAAGGACGGAGAAGGATGGGTCCTCTAGGCAGCGCAAACGGCGACAGCAAACATCCGCCCTAACAAACACGCACACCCCGGCTTTTGCACGAAAACTTTCCTCAAGAACATAGCCAGGGTAGAGCAAGTAGGTCGTGTCGTCAGGGCGGTGTATTTGCGTCTCCGTTAGAAAAAACATGGCAGGTTTCGCCGTCTCTAGGTGTTGGTGGACGGCGTTGAGGTTTGCATGGAGCCCACAGATGTTAGTGGACTCCACCTCAAATAGCAAGCTTTTGGGAGTGTGACGAGCCGCTGTGTTGCCTTTTTCTATAAATTGCGCTGCCATGAGTTTGGGTGGGAGAAGGCGTGAAAAAAAGAAGTGATTGCCGCCGCAGCACCGTGTGACAAAGCGCGGGATATTGGTTTTATCTATGAATGTGAGGCATGGCGAGAGCCGACGCGCCGAACGGAAGGGCCCCCGTACCCCCCCGAGTATGGTCGCCGGGCTCCCAAATCCGGTCACCAACCGGCACGACGAACCATATCGGAATTATGCGCGGCCTGGTGAGGCAGCCTCCCAAGGTGGTTAACCCCAGTTGGGCCCCTGTACTATACCGCGGGCGGCCAGCGGCACCACCGTTTCTACAGGTCTCCCTGTTCGGCGCATCGCCCCGCGCCATCCCCACTAGACTACGCCAAGACCCACTGGTCCCACTAGTGCTGCGACAACCACCACCTCTGCCCGGCTATGCACATGCTGACCCCTGAACACAATCCAACCGAGATTGAATTGCTATGGAGGGTTTTTCGCAATAGTGCACGGTGGTACCTACCCGGTCGAAACTTGAGACAAATTTGTGCCACCAAGTTTCTACCACCAGGAGTTTAGGAGCAAATATGCAATAGACAAACATACAGGTGCGCGAACAAACAGGCTTTCGATTCCGCTGAAGCAATACCACTGCATACCACAGACTCTACAAAAAATGGCATAAATTTTACACTTTTTTTTAAACCACTTCATTGGCAATCAAGCATACGGCCCACCTGATGGGAAGTGGTTAACGTGGTCTATGGACATGTGTAACTAAAGGGGCGTCACACTCGCGCTGCCGACCCTGAAATATACTTTAAATTTTGGACTTTAAAATTAAATGAATTTTTTAGCAGTGTCCGTCTTATGGCAGTGGTTTTGCTTAAGCAGAATCAAGGTCCAGGTCAAACTCGTAACCCTACGTTTACCGTTGGGGCGTAAAAATAGTTTGGATGAGAAATATTTTAAGGTATATGATGCCTTGTTTTATATTTACATGTTGGATTCCTTATTGAATTTTCTGTGACCGACTGTACTCAGTAGTTATGGGTTATCGTGTGAGTTCGAGTGGTTTTGTACCCATTACCTAATAACTACCGTGACAAGTGGTGTAGGCACAGACACTAATGTCACCATTCTCTTTTGAGTAAAGCGGGACTTTATATTACATTTGAAACACACTAACTAACTGGAATAATTTATGTGTAACTTATTGTATGACAAAACAATCAATCAATTGGTATTTAAACTATCAAGGTCAAAGAATCAAAGAATCAATTTCATTTATTCAGTTTAGGCACACAAAGAGCACATATGAACGTCAAAATTTTACAATTGGATATGTCAAGAAATAATATAAAAATATTAAATAATTTAAAAATAAATCATTGGAAAATGATGCTTTCGCTGGTTCGGTATGTTAGTTCTACTGAGAAGATACCAGCAAGAAACTCAGTGAACTACATTAGAACTAGATTAGTCACTCACATTAGTATTAAAGTTATCGGTATATTTATTTACCATGTTGTTAATGCTTCACGGAAAATATCGTAGTTCAGCCAAATCACAGTTAGACTGGTAAAGGCCACAGACTCCGAGGCGAAGACTTCAAATGCTACTTCGGATTAAGGCAAAGATTAAGAAGATAAAGATGAAGTCCATCTAGCTAAGAGGCGTCCTACCTTCTGTTTGCCCTCTCGCGGTCTCCATTCGCGGACTCATTGACTCCCACACTCATTGGCTCTCGGTACGTCGACAAATGTGACCAGTGCACTGACAGTTGCTACGGACGTGTGCTACACCAGGCGCATTACGCTCGCGCTGCTGACCCTGAGGAAACCTTCTAATACCTCTTGAAGAATCCTATATCGTAGGCGCTTGGGAAAACCGCAGCAGGAAGTTCATTCTACAGCTTAAGTTTGCGTGGGATGAAGTTTCTTTCGTACCGCACAGTGCGCATTGTCTCAGGTTGCAAAGTGTGAGGATGAATTCCCTGCCTATGGCGAGCGGTGCGATGACAGAATGTAGCTGTGGGCATCATGTCAAACAATTCATCTGAGCACAAACCTTTGTATATTGTGTATGCTTATTCTGTATAACAACACAAAATAGAACATGAACGAAATCTAAAAAATTTCATATTGTGTATTTTATTATTTTTTAATCAATTTTATGCGTAACCTTACACGTACGTATGTGATTGTAGTCGGTTCGAGTAGAGTCTGTGGTATCTGATCTAAGGAAATTTCTGTACAAAAAGGAGCCCTGAAGATGTCCCGGCCTTTTTCTCTCTATTTGCGAGGCTAGAGGGGGCTATGCTCTGCCCTAACATTCAATCTTATTGCGAATATCAATTAGTCATAAGGAGCTAGGTTTGAACTCTGAACCGTGTAGGTTGAGTGAGTCAGATTTTACCTAGTTCTGTTCACGGCGTATGACTTATGGAGCCGAGTTATCATGTATCTATCATATCATCATGATATTTTGATACCCTGGTATTTTGCCAAGTTACAAACAAATTGATAATTCTAAAATCTTTTTAAATAATATTTAACTTAACTACTATACAGGTAAGCCGCGTTGTTTCCGGCAAAGTAGAATTTGTACCACTCCATCACACTTCCCATGCGGTGTCGTACAAGGCGACTAAGGGATAGTGCTGTTTAACACCAGACAGATATATACAGTCCAGACTCAGATAGATAGATGCATTACTCGAATCAACAATAGTGCCCGGAAGTCGGCAATAGGCTCACCCCCTATTACGTGGGACTGAATTCAATGATTGTTGAAATGTGGGTGTTAATTCACCTCTGCCTAACCCTCCGGGGATAAAGGCGTGATTATATGTATGTATGTATGTATGTACTATACAGGTGATTGGGCAAAGGCTCACAGAGGCCACAGGTGACTCCCGGTCCGGCTCATTCCTGGTGCAGAGGCTGACCATCGCAATCCAGGGTGGAAACCCAGCAAGTGTGATGGGCACCTTTGCACCGGGAGCGATACGGCGCAAGTTATTCGATAAGTGCAAAAAAAAATATATATTAAATTTATTTATTTAACTATAGGTACACAATTAATATCATGGTCTTTCGAATAATGATTTTTCATGAGAAATGATAATGACATCCCTCTTTAATGAACTTGATTAAAAGTAAAGATCCGTTTAGTGAATCAGAGCTAAAATTATTTCAAATGATGTAATATAATTATGATTTCTTTGTCAATGTCACTATAGCTAACACTATATATGATAACATGCTAATAATATTTTGATTAGATAATAGATTGTACCTACATATTCGTTAAAGATGTACATTACTGATTTTGCACCTAGCAGGTTAGTTGTGACGCCAACGACCCACGCAATGTATATGCTATTACAAATAATGTAATCAAGTCGTATTACAGGACATTGAGATAATTCAGAATATATTTAAATTCACAACTACATTGTATTATGTTCTATTTACGTGCAAATGTCTACACGTGGTCGAGTAATATAATTTAAATTTATACCTACTTACCTAATCCAGCCGTATGTTTTGTTTTGTTGTAAGTAATGTAATATTATTAATATGTAAACCTACATATTTATTAAAGTCTTAGCAATTAGTAAATAAAAATATATTTAATTCGAAATGGCGACCTTTGGCTTTTACACAGGTCTTTAATCTGTTTGGTAACGAATTTATGGATACGCATTGTTTCCAAGGGAAATTTTGACTCTGCTTGCTTTAGAGGAGGCCATGTCCTCTAAAACTGACCATAATTCGTAGTCTATAGGGTTGAGGTCTGGGCTAGATGAGGTCCAGTCTTCAGCTCTTATAAATTCCGAAAGTTGGTTTCTAGCCATTTCTGAGAGGTTTCACAACATGATCCCAGAGTATCTTGATACACTTTGGCTGAAGTTTCCACTCCATTTTCACAAAACTGTAGGTTTGTGACTCCCTGATAAGACACGCCCCACCAAACCAGCACTGACGCAGGATGATGACCACGTTGTACCTTTCCGACTACTTGAGCAGTTTCTTTAGAACTGCGAGAGTACACTTTATCATTTTGCTTAGTTGTAGTGTTCTTCAATTGTGAAAGTTTTTTCGTCGACAAACGACTATCATCGATATCACATTGCATTCTAGGCTTTCAGGATTGGGAGCCCGGGGCCAATGGTTTTTTTTTTACTAGCGCCTTAGACCCCGTTGAAGCCTAGGGGGAGGGGGAGGGGGGGGGGGTCAATAGTAATTATGAGAGCGAGTCTGACCTCAACTAGAGCGAATCCTTTGATGAAAGCTAGTGCCGGAGCCTCGTCAGTTAATTACCAGGTTAACCGGTTTGCTGGTGAGACAAGCTGTATTCCGAAGATCTTGGTGAAAACCGATACACCTAAGAACTTAAATTTAAAGGTCAAAGGCTTATATTCAAGTCAAAACGTTGGTCTACCATCTTATCAGTGCATGCCTACACATAAGTAGTTTGAACTGCTTTGTGTTTTCGGCTTAGGATAAGATAGTAGTATCTCACATGTTAATACTTATAGCTTATCTTTATCTGGTCTTAAGATAATAATTCATATAGTAACACATGATAATATTGTGTAATTTATAATATTACTCATTTAATTACCATATTAGGTATTGTGTGCCTAAATCGCCTCCCGCCAGTGCTAAGATTGCCATATCTTTACACTGCATATAAGTGAATATCCCAGAACCTTAATAGGGGTTCCAATCTATGTCATTTGGGGAAGGTTTTCTACCCTAACCACAAAATAGATAATAGTACTACGCCCTAACTGTCAATCAATTAGCCTATGGCAGTTCATTGCTGGACACAGGCCTCTCCTAACGTCGGGAGGCTCAGGCCTACTGCTTCCACTCTGACCAGACGGGTTAGTAGTGTTTTATTTCAAGTATTCCTTCTCTCGCAATGATATCGTCAGCGTATCTTTCCGTTAGTCGTCTCATACGACACCCTTCGGATAAAATGGGGTGGTAATACTTGTATTCTTTCTCCGTCACCACGCGGATAGTGGGCTAACTGTGACGTGGCTGAACTTCAATATTTTCCGTGAATTGACTTCCATCTGACTTCGACATCCAATTGGAGATATTGAAGTTCTATAGTTAGAGTACTTCGCCTTTTTAGGGCTCTAACTATTAGAAAATAACAAACCGGATCGACAATTTAAGGTGCTCTTAAAAGCAAGGAAAATGCAAATAGCAATAAAAAAAAATGCGCTGGGTATCAGACAAGTTCATTACAGCTACGCCACTGATATTGTCCGTATTAAGGCGCAATACACACAAGGCATACTTAGTTACCTATCTAAACAATCTACATAGTACATTTGCATGCAACAACTTCCCGAGGATGTGCCTTATATTGACGAGGTACTTTATCTACGTGACTCGAATCTGTCCGATTGTTCGTGCAAGTATAGCGACATTACTAATGTGAGTATGTTGAGATATTGATTTAGGTAAAGTTAGCTTAGAACTGTATTTTAAGTGCCTACCTATCTCCCTACATTCATATGAAGCAAAGGAATATGACTTGATCAATATTCCAGTACTTTTCGCCCTTTTCTTTGACAGATTTCATAATTTATTCTAGTTATAAATCGAGATTCTGGACTGAATAGGTATCATTCTGAAAAACGCTCCGCTATTCTGTAAAAAGTAGCAGAAATTGGGTATTTTTTTTTAGTAATAGTATATTATGATACAAGTATGTAAAGTTGATGATCGCCGCTAAGGCACCATTAAAAGAGACGAGGACGATAATCATCAATTTACACGTGTTTCATACGACATGCTCAACACACTTGCGAAGAAGATAATACTACAACCGAAATGTACCCTTGTAGTTTTCAGGTAGTAAACTTTCCATAATGTCTTCATGACTAGTAGGTTGTCCCAATTCAATTAATAATTAAATATAATTTTAATAGTGAAAACAAGTTGAGAATTTCTGCCGCCATAGCAGGAAAAATTATTTAGTTTTCCTATGCACACATGTAGCTTAGACAAAAGACTAAAAGAATGAGGTTTCCTTTTTTTCGGAACATAGAGAATGGGACAAATAAAGTAGGTAATCACTTTTTTGTATCAAAACTTTTTAAGGACAAATCAACTCCACTTACAGAATTAAAAAAAAGGAAAAGTCACAGTTTGATTATAGGTGTCATTATGTGCCTAATTGAACTGAAATTAGAGTCACTTTATGAGCAAGTGTGTTGAAAAATAAATTATTTAACTGAGCATATTAAACAAACAATGGGAATAGAGCTGTTGAATTTGCTTCTGTTCTTATTTTAATATTTTTATGTAATTTGACCATTAAATATTATGACGTCACAATAAATAATTTCATGCAAGTTTCCTTATAACTCACCTCACGTTTAGTAAAAAGTCACTAATTTGACTAAACAGTCAAATACCCTATTATAAAATTATGTAAACTAAGCAATAATGCAATTATATAATCAATTAATTATAATAATCTGACTTTGACATCTGATTTAAAATAGCTACGAGTACTTATATTAAAGGTAGGTATTTTTTAATACTTTCTACGTTATTAGATTTAAATCAGTAATACAAAAATAAAGAAATTTATTTTTTATCACTTAGGTGGCAGACAAGCATATGGCCCACCTGGTTACCGTGGCCTATGGACGTGTGAAAAACTAAGGGAGTTACACTCGCGCTGCCAACTAAGTACAGAAAGATTCTGTGCCGGTAATGTAAAAGACAAATCAGGACAAGCTTTTGGTCTTCCCACTGACAGCGCAAAAACTCTCCAATGAGCTCTGGCTGGAACACAGCACGAGGTTATTATGGCCGCGGTATTCTGTAGGGTGGAGGTACTTCGCCAGTCGGACAGCTCAATTGGACGGAAATACCGTCGTCGAAATACCTCCTCGATTTTAGGATTCATGATTACGACACAATAAAAAAGCATTCCTAATTTATATTTTATACCACCGCATGTCAGAGTCAGCCTTCATCATCATTCTTCCTTATCATTCGGTAACGACACACAAACGCATATTTAATTACAAGTAATCGATTACTATCAGGTGCAAGAGCCATGTATTACCTACAGTATATAAAAAAAATCCCCTGCACAGAGGTTGCAGTGACGTAAAGACCTTTATTTTTGAATGATCATCGGACATCCGGATTTCAAGGCGAGTCTATAATTTCCTCACAAAAAAAACCTCGGTTAACTGTACGATTATATAAGTTGTGTTATGCAACAGTGACGTCGCGAGATAGGACGCGCAGGGGAATTACCTGGTACAGTGAAAGGTGTAAACTGGAAAGTTGATAATTGGGTCGAGGTTTCGAATTTCAAAATGTAATTTTGTGTGAGGACGTGAAGGTATTCATGGTCTCAATAATAGCAATACTATATACGTAGGTACCTGTTACTGTTACTGTAAAGCGTGCTGTACAAATTGGTCCAGCAATTATTATTTACAAAATAAGTTTAAAACTAAAACCCGACTACTGAAAAATCACGCTATAAAAAGTAGTAAACAAGAAAATATCAAGGATAGCCGTGGTGATTAACAAAATAATACATTCTAAGGTTAACACACGAAAGATATATTTTTTATACTACTTAGGTGGTTGACAAGCACACGACCCACCTGATGGGAAGTGGTTACAAGTACTGGTTAAGCCTATGGACGTATACAACACCAAGAGAGTCACAATCGTGCTGACAACCCTGAAAAAACCTAAAGCCTCTCTTGAAGAAACCCATATTGTAGGTGCTTGGGAAAACCGCCGCAGGGAGTTAGTTCATTCCAAAGCTTGAGTGTGCGTAGAATGAAGTTTCTTTCATACTGCACAGTGCGCACCGTCTTAGGTTGTAATGTGTGAGGATGAATTTCCTGCCTATGGCGTACGGTGTGATGATAGATTGTTGCTGTGGACATCATGTCAAACAATTTATCAGAGCACAAACCATTGTACAGGCAAAGTCCCTCCTAAGGCTAAGAGGTTCCACACTACCTGCGAGTATAGGATTGTCAACCAGCCTCAACGCCCGTCTCTGCACCGAGTCGAAGGGGTCAAGCTGGTAAGTAGGCGCTCTAGCAATAAGGTGACAGCAGTACTCCATGTGGGGCCGGACCTGTGCCTTATAAAGAAGGAGTTGCTGCCCCACAGTGAAGTACCGCTTCGCCCTGTTAAGTAGAAGGCAGTAGAAAACACACAGCGACGCAAAGTCCCTCCTAAGGCTGAGAGGTTCCACATCACCTGCAAATATGGGATTGTCGACTAGTCACAAAGCTCGTCACCTAATCGAAGGGGTCAAGCTGGTATGCAGGCACTCCGACATAAAGATGATATTTCTAGTACCACCACGTACTACCTAATAGTCTAACGGTATTTAGAGGCACCGTAAGGTAAACCACTTACCGTCAAGTGCACTTTTTCTAGCTTAACACCTTCTTAGCATTATTTACAAAGAGTCTGGGAGTTTGGGACACAAATTCTAGGGACACTGTGTCCCTAAGTGTACCTTCAAATTTATTTATTTTTTCGAAGACGTTACGGACACCAATATAAAACGATAGTTTTGTACAGTCGGGTGGAAAACTTCTAGTTGTTTTCAATACATAATAATATATTATAAACTCATAAAATTATGAGTGTAGTACGAGCGAAAACGCGCTAACAATGTCGATGAATAATAAAAATAGCTTCTTCTTCTCTTCTTATTCTTCTTTTCTCTCTATCTTCTCTATCTTTTTTATTCATATAAATCTGTCTTGCTCTTTTACTGACCACCTTTAACAAACTTAATATTGATTTTAATATTTGTATTTTTTTTTAACTATACATACTTTGTGCTGCCTTTGTATTTACATATTAAAAAGAAATTGGTTGTTTACTCATAGGACTTATGAAATCTTTAACAACTGACAATGTCTTGAACGTCAAATCCCATAGATTCGTCATTATAATGTACAATACGCCGGTCAATGAATTGCCATTGTCTAGAGGTGGGGGGGGGGGGGGGGGGGACAGACAACATAGTATAAAGGCAAGCGCACACGTTGTTCCTACGGGCCGGGACAGATTTTCTTGAACAGGACAGATTTTCTTGAACAGGACAGATTTTCTCGAACAGCTCATCCTGAGATCATTACGTTTTTCCCCTACCCTGCTCCTGCCTCTGGAACTTTTACCTTTTTATGTTACTAATCTTAAAATATTACTTAGATGTTATTTTTGCCATATCGCATACTAGAGACAAAAAAATATTATTGATTGTTAATTTACAATAATGAAAGCGAAAGTAGTTCAAAAAGTGAATAAATAATTATTATTAATACCCATTCTAATCATAATATCAATATAAGAAATGTTAAAACGGCTAATCGTTTGTTGCCTGTTTCGATTATTGACACAATCGATTTGAGTCACTCCAACCCTAGACTACAACCTACAACTGTCATAGCGGGCCTTTTATTTTGTGATTTCTACAATTCACCAACCAGAACGAAGTATTTTTTACTAGTACTTAAATAGCTAGACAAAACCGCTCACTTTCAACCGTGACCTGCCAATCACTATGGGGATTCCCTCGAGCACGTGATTGTACAATTAAATTCACATATAATAGCTAAACATAATGCTATGCGCACGCGCTACGTACATGAACATTAAGCCTTTTTTAAGCATTGTGTTCAAACATAGTTCATTGAACTATAACTGTGTAAAATTAAGTATGTGCCCAATAAACCAAGTGTCACAGTCAAGCTGGAAAAACTTATTAAATACCAGTAGATTTTGTACATGGTAGAGTCAATGTCAAAAATTATTTATTCTGTATAGACTATTATATCGGCCATTATTATACCCTAGTCCCGGTAGAGTCTGGCTGACTCAACCGGGAATAGGGTAGTGTCCTGAGTCATCAAATTCTTACCAATACTACTTAATGTCTTAGTATTTTATCTAAATGTAGTAAGAACTAAGATACACTCCATAAATTTTGAATACGCGCCAGCGCACTGTGACGTCACCACGTGCCACGATTTTGTATGGAGCGTTTTCAGGCGGCTCGAGAAATTGAATTTTTAAAATCTTTAAAGCTATTTGTCATAACAAAGTTTCACTTTTACATTTCATTAAATTATTGTAAAATGTACAGCTTACTATAATAAAAAATAGGACACAACCCTATTATCATCCTCTCTCAAAGATCTCCCCACTCATATCGGTGCCGAAATGGCGCGGCAACAATGTCGACAGCGACACGACACGTCGGCGACACAGTGGTGACGCGACGGTGACACAACGACGACGACGCGATGGCGACAACTGTGATACTCAAAAACAAACTTAAATTAACAATTGCGTTAACCGCATTACAAACCGCGTAAATAAGATAAATGTATTTGGTTTAATTTTAGCCTCACGTTGTGTTGCCGCCGTGCCGTCGCCCTGCCGGTGCGGTCTTGGCCTAAATATCAATATCAAGGACCTGCTACATTTCTTTTGATTTGCGAGAATAATGCCTTTCATAATATGTTTCTTGGAAAATGATTCACTATTGCCGTAATGTAAACATTGGCTCCGTACTTAAAATAGTTAAAATATTTGAAAAATACAAATTATTATGTTTCTTTTACAAAAAAAGTGCTTGATGATTAGCAAAACGTCCAAATAATGTGGAAAAGTGTTAACAGTGACTCGCAATAGTGAACAAAGTAATATATGCACAGGGAAGTTTAAGTTACAGTTCAGTTATGGGAAGTACCTAAAAGTGCAAAAACTTATAACAATCTACTTTATTACTGGTAATATCTGTCCGTACTACACACTTTCAAACTTAACTCTGTGAAAAAGCGAGAAATGCTTGAATCAAAATACATATATTCAGATTGAAACAGTTAAATTCAAACCAAAACAACATTTTCACAGTAGCAAGAAAGACCCAATATAAGAAAAGGTACGGTAACAATAAAGACCTAAAAAGTATATGACCATAGTAAAGTAGAAGAGCGAAAAGGCGCTTTTATATTGGGTACGACACGATAAATCGGTATCGTACAACTGTGACGTATGCATGGATTTGATGGTAACGACAGAAATATAAAAGCGGTAAATAATAACCAATAGCCCAACTTCAACATAATTAATTAAGAATACATAAAATTAATTTGTCAAAGTAACTGCTTCACCGCTGGGGGTGCAAAATGGAAGACATTAATAATATAACACTAAGAAGACCCATAGGTAAATTTACATGCAGGGACACCGTAAACATGGGCGACTTCCTGGAAAATCCTGACACAGAGGAATTATTGAGTACAAGTTTGGATGCTACCTGTGCGATTACGTCGTACAAAGATGAAATAAAAAAAGAAATGAATGATCTTAAATCTATTTTACAGAGTACACAAAATGAATTAGACAATGTTATACTAGAAAATATGGATCTAAAGAAACAAATAGCCCACCTGACTCAGGAAATTACGATGCTAAAACAAATATGCCAGAGCCCCTTATCTTCACTTCGAAAAGCGCAGCAGTCTACAAGGAAATTAAGCGCCAGGCGTCGACTGACGGACTCGTTTAGCGTCAACACTCCTCAATCACAGAATCCTGTACAAATTCAGGGTATTCAAAATAAAACGGAAAATTTATCCACCTCTGCCGAAGAAAAACCTAAATCACCAAACAATATAGCTCCCGAAAACTTAATTATTCCCTTATCTAAGCGCTTACAAGATGATGTAAAAGTCACCGGAACGTATTTGAACCAGCAGCCAATCAGGAAACACAAGCTATGTATTCTAAGTGCGAACAACTCTAACAATATAATATCAATAGCAAGAGATACCTTCAATGATAATTATGAATGCTGTCATTACATTACGACAGGTGGCAATGCAGAGCAATTATTGAAAAGCATGACTACGAAACTTGAAGATTACACGATGGAAGACTTCTGCGTTGTTCTTCTGGGAGAAGATGATTTCAGGAGGACAAATAACTATATGGACACTATCTTTAAAATACGAGAAACTGTAAAGGACCTAACGTATACAAATGTTATTATCTGTTTCCCCTCTTACAAATATAATAATAACTGTAACTTATTCAATTGGAGGGTGGAAACTTTTATTAGCTTGTTAAATTTAGACGTATTAAATCATGGATATGTTTATCTATTGGACAGTAACCTAAATTTAAAGTACGACAACAGCATGTTTGACAGACGCTCTGGTAAAATAAATAACCTGGGTATGCGAGTTATACTTCGTGACTTATTAGGCCTTATGAATAAGGTAAAAATGTATAACAAATGTGATTATAGTCTACATTTAACCGAGCTTTTTCGAGACAAATGACATGTGTATCGACGTGTGTGGTGAACTGTTGGAACACACACACAGTGAGGATAGGGTAGATATTCTAAATGACCCTAAATCTGAACAATTGCAACGAATTTCATTTTTTCATCAAAATGTGTGTGGGTTACAAAGCAAAATAAATGGATTTGAGGTTTATTTAAACGACCTCAACAAAGAAATACATTACATATGTATAACGGAACACTTTTTAACGAAATTATCGGCGCCGTCACTTTATTTCCCACGCTATACACTCGCTTCATGTAACACACGAACTAACAAAAAAAGGGGAGGTTCTCTAATCTTGGTTCAATTAAATAGAAAAACGGAAGAATTACAAACTTGCAAAAAATTATATAAACAGGATGTCTTTGAAATATGTGGTGTCCGAGACTGTGACACAAATTTAAATGTAATTTGTTTATATAGAATTCCTGATAGCAAAAATTTTGATGAATTTATGGTGAAGTTCGAAGCATTGTTACAGCACTTTTTGAATAAACAATGTATAATATGTGGCGACTTCAATGTTGACCTTTTAAAGACTGACAGTGAGCGGCACTCATTTCTGACATTAATTAAATGCTATAATTTTGAATATTTAATCAATACTTATACTTTTATTAGGAATTCAATAATGTCCTGTATTGACAACATAATAACAAATATTCCAAGAGCTAATATTAAGAATATAGAAGTAGATCACAATGGACTATCTGATGGACATGCTGGATTATCCTGTACGGCTATGACAAAATCTACAACTCAAAAAAACAAACAGCCTAATCACATATGTAAATACATAAGGTCATATAGTGATAAGAATAAAATATTGTTTAGGAATACGCTGTTGAACGCCAATTTGAGTACAGGTATAAATACTTTCATAAATAAATTTAATAATATTCACTCTACGAGTTTTCCATTACATTATAAGAAAATAAATACTAATAAAATTGTAAACAGTAAATGGATAACGAAAGGAATAAAAGCATCTAGCAAATTTAAACGTGTGCTCTGCTGCGTTAACAAGGAGCATTGTGACGATACAATCTTAAAATATAGGCAAAGGTATTTTCAAATTTATAAAAAAGTTATTAAAAATGCAAAAAAGAATGTAGTCAGGAAAGAGGTAGCTAATGCAGTAAACCCAAGTAAAACAATTTGGAGTATTGTAAATCGTCGCAAAACCGCAAAGAAGTGTTTCAAACAGCAAAATCTCGTTTTAAAAATTGATAATAGAATTATTGATACACCCCAACTGATAGTCAACATATTCTCAGATACCTTTGCAAATGCCAATGTGTTATACTCTGGTGATCACAGTGGGGTAGCAATGAGATATTTAACTGAAAATATCGGTAGAGTAGAAAACTCCATGAACTTCGACCCTATTTGGCCAACCGAGATATTTGGGATGGTCAAACAAATGCCGTCTAAAAACTCTACAGGTTATGATGACATTCCTCTGTCAGTATTTAAAGAGAACATTGATTTGCTAGCTGAACCAATTGCTGAGATGTTAAATAAATGCGTTGATATGGGGGAGTTTCCTGATCAATTTAAGATAGCCAAGATTTTGCCAGTATTCAAAAAGGGTTGTAAAACTGATCCCGCTAATTACAGACCAATCTCATTATTACCAGTATTCTCTAAAATATTTGAAAAAATCATGAAAAATAGACTCATAAGTCACATGAATTCGAGTAACATCTTAAATTGCAGGCAATTTGGGTACCAGAAAGGTATAGGGACTTTAGATGCTATAGATACATTGATAGGGGATGTAGTGGGTCATTTAAACCAGAAACGCAAAGTGGTAGGACTATTCCTTGATCTCAGTTCTGCATTTGACACTGTTGAGCATGAATTGCTTATAAAGAAACTGGAGCACTATGGAGTACGTAATAATGTTCTACAGTTGTTCCAATCTTATTTATCAAACAGGAAGCAGTTTGTTGAGACAAAAGTGGTCATAGAAGGTACAGAAAAATCGTATAAATCTAAAGCAATAATAATAAGGAGAGGGGTGCCTCAAGGATCCGTCTTGGGACCTATCTTTTTTAACTTATTTATAAATGATCTGGCGGATTACGTTTGTAATGAGATTCCTGACATGAAACTCGTGCTCTTTGCTGACGATACAAATGCAATAATTTCAGGTGATAGCATTGACGATCTTGAAACCAAGGTTAATACTGCATTATCTACTTTTGAGAAATGGTTTGCAATGAACAACTTGAAATTAAATATGACTAAGACAAAGTGTATGCTGTTCAAATCTACGTCAAAATCTAATGTAGAATTAAGAGTAAAGTCCCTGGGCACTGATGTTCATGTGGTGGATTCGGTCAGATTCCTGGGTGTTCAACTTGATACCATGCTAAATTGGAAAGAAGAGTTATTGGCTATAGTTAACTCCTTGAGCTCTGCTTGCTATGCCATAAGG
Source organism: Eilema griseolum (assembly GCA_963662185.1). Taxonomy (NCBI): domain Eukaryota; kingdom Metazoa; phylum Arthropoda; class Insecta; order Lepidoptera; family Erebidae; genus Eilema; species Eilema griseolum. The sequence goes on from OY759233.1 coordinate 6,194,234, forward strand.
AGTTTAAGAGATGAGTTAACAATCGAACAATTAAAAACTGTGTATTTTGCCCTAGTTGAATCAAAACTTAGATACAGCATATTGTTCTGGGGAAATAGCTATGAATATAATATCGACTCAGCTTTTGTTGTGCAAAAAAGAGCTATACGAACCATTGTACGCATTAGTCAGACTGAATCATGTAAACCTCATTTCATTAAACTGAAAATTCTGACAGTGCCATGCTTATATATTTTAGTGCTGTTGACGAACCTAATGAAAAACTTACACAAATATGAAACAAATAGTGAAAGAGATTTAAGACTAAAAAGTCGCAGAAAAGACTTAAACAGTGTAATTGTGCCAAAGCTCAATGTTGTAAAGCATAGTTCAGGGGTACAGGCTGTGAAGGTCTTTAATAGACTCCCCACTGAACTGAAAACTATTACCAATGTCAATATTTTTAAGCCAAAGCTAAGAGAGTATTTATTAGAAAAATGCTATTATGACATTGATGAGTTTCTGAATCATAATGATACATAATTTTAAATTCATTATTGAATTGATAATTTTAATTTATTTAGTATTTTATTAATGAATTTTAACGTGACATAACCATTGAAATTTCACTTTTTTGTAAACCTACTTCAATTTACTTTTTATCTAATAATACTATTGACATTGTTGTTGATTTTGCAATTTTTATTTTTTTATATTTTATTGGGTTTTGAATGATAATATCACATAACTTGGAATTGATTATTATATTATTTTATTATTTTGTTGATCAATTTTAACATGACATAAGAACGGTTGACATTTTACATTTTTATTGATTTGCATGTATTATTATTATCGAAATTTTTGACATTTTTATTGATTGCTATGTATTTAAATTGTTATAATTTCTACACGAATTATGTTTGTTGAGAAATAAATGAATTGAATTGAATTGAATTGATAGGAACCAAAAAAATTGTAGGGAGTCAAGAAATTTAATGAGCGTTTGAAAGAGAGCAAACACCATTAGGGCGCTTATATAACCGCATCTCCCAGATTCGATCCGTTATAACCAAAATGGTTGATAGAGGCATGGAAAAGAGGAGAGGGCCAGATCGAGAGAGATGGCCCTGGATCGGCCGGGGTACTAGGGATATGCCTGTTAACCTCAACTTCGGCAACCAAAAACGACCAACAGGCGTCGTGCGTTTTAGTCGGTTCGAGTCCGACATAACCTCTCCCAACGGCTCCGATGGTGGGGTATCCGTGGGGAATTTCAGCATGGAAAAGAGGTAGATAAATAGATGTATTTTGGGTATTTTTTTAAGTAATCTAATAAACTGAGGGCACATAAAATCTCTGTTCTTACAGGGTCGGCAGCACAGATGTGATTCCACTGGTGTTACACACGTTCATAGGTCACGGTAACCACTTTCCATCAGGTGGGCCATGTGCCACCTAAGTTGTTAAAAAAAAAACCTAATTGTTGCCTCTGTAATATAATGGTCACGTAGCTTAGTCACTTTGATCATGTTTTCCTTCCCTTCAGGACCTAAGCCAAGGAGGACACTCTAACGCACGTTGTCATGGTTTTCCTCTTGGGGTGTCATAAAAACTAAGATAAACCAATAAAAAGCAGTAGCAGAGTGAAACCCTTTGGCTGCAAGAGGCTCGCCAGCTAATAGTAAGACCAATACAAACGCAGTACCTAAATATTAGCTAAACACATTAGACACCTATATGTAATATTAAGCGCACGCGCAGCGTACATGCCCATAATGTTTACAAAAACAGTCATTAGGTAGGTACTTGATCGATAAACTGCCATTATTCGTCATTCGTTTATCTTTGTATTGCCATTGAATTAAGGTAGTTCATTGATCTTCTATGAATCAATTAGCCCATCGCAGTTCACTGCTGGACATAGGTCTGTGAGGAGGCTCTGGCTTCCTTTTTTTTTTATACAACTTAGGTGGCAGACAAGCACACGGCCCACCTGATAGAAAGTGGTTACCATGACCTATGGACGTGTGTAACACCAGTGGAGTGACATCCGTGCTGCCGACCTTGTAAGAACAGAGTGTGCCGTCAGTGTAGAGGACAAAGCAGGACAAGGCTTTGGTCGTCCTACTGACAGCACAAAAACTCTCCAGTGAGCTCTGGCTACCCTACTCATCGCTGGGAACACAACACGAAGTTATTACAACCACGATATTCTGTAGGACGGAGGTACTTCACCAGTCGGACTGCTCAATTGGGCGGAAATACCGCCGTGTCCTACCTCCTTTAACTTAATGTTTCCACGCTGGCCAGATGGGTTGGTACAGGGTTTTATTTCAAGTTTTCCTTCACTAGCAGTTATATCGTCTGCATATTTTTCCGTTAGCCGCCTCTTACGACACCCGTCGGATGAGATGGGGTGGTGATACTTGTATTCTTTCTCCATACTGATGAACTAGTGACTAATGAAGTAAATTATTCTAAACAGATACGCGAAAAAAATGGTTATAATATTAACCAAAGTACAGTCAACGACAGATATCGATAATTGTTTGTGGAGGTCAGATGGTAGGGCTTCACGGAAAATATCACAGTTAGACTGGGATGATGACCCCAAATAAGTTGGGAAAAGGCTCAAAGAATGATGACTTAATGACAGAAAGAATATCATCGTGATGTGTGATGATATTCTGTCGATCCGTCAACTGATGAAGTGGTTCTGTCAATTCAATTATCTGAAACCACGTGATGTTCTCACAGATAGTATATTGATATACTAATATTATTAATTATTTGTGGGTGTTAATTCACCTCTGCCTAACCCTCCGGGGATAAAGGCATGATTATATGTAATATTATTAATGGTGGTAGGTACAACTCTGCATTTTTTTATATAGGACGCTTTAGTTAGACATCGCCTAGCCTGATGGTAAGCTGAAGGTCGAAGGTCGGAAGTCGGAAGGAAGGAAGTCTCAAAATAAGGGTCACTATTTAATTACTTTTATATACCATGTTACAATGGTGACACTCAGCTTGACGGCCTCACCATATGCTTTTTCACGCCCCGCTTAAATGCCCCGGGCCTGTAGGAAGAAGGAACCACGTGAGCTGTCAATGAATCCACGCAGAATTCTATAATACAAGAGCGAATTTGTTCAGGACTCCTGAGTTTACGCGAGGTTGTTTTGATGATATTGCATGTTGTTGGGGGCTCGGCTATGACCGGTGGATGGTCACCTGTCGAACGGGCAGTGACGTCGCCGTGGAATGCAGGGACTGAGGCGGGGGTCAAACACCCCTACGGTCTACAGAGACGCGCACACTGACCAGACAAGCCATCTGGAAACCTGTTTTTGGATCGGACAGCTGCATATATAGATGTTCGACATTCATAATGTTTGTTTACCTAACTATGATTTGTGAAGTACTAATTAGTTTCTCATAATATCTATATTTTACTACTATTATGAAGCGATTATTCAGACGCGGCGCCAAGAACCAGTCATAGTTTAGTCTCTATATTATGTTTATTTTTTAAATAATTATGAAGTTTTGATTCATAATCATATATTATTATAAAACATCTATTGTATAAGATTTTTGAACCAGATCCCAGATCCTAGAACTATTACCATTTGGAAGTTCAATAACGTATTTACTGTGAAAAACTATATTCTCAGTAGTGTATAATAAGCTATTTACATAATAACACGATAATATGATAATATCATAATGTACAGACACAACAGTAACCAATCTTATGTTTATAGAGAATCATCATCTATTAGACGAATTGAATTGGCGTTTGTCCAAATCTTGGTAAACTTTTCACGGAAATTATCATCGTCCACATCTACTTTTAATCGAAATTAACTCAACAGTTTCTGCTGATTTTATTTATTTAGCGAACTAACTGAATATCTTGCCAAACTTTATATCAGTTCTATGTCTAGTCACCATTGAGTCATGATAATCACTGGATGACTGAGCTCCAGGAAAAGATACAGAACGGTCAACAAGAAGTTTTTACAAAGAAAATTGGTTAGTGACTGAAAAAATTCTTGTGCGAGTTAAATAAATAAATAAAAATAAAAAACCTTTTATTTCTTGCTTAAAAAAATATACAATGGATATAACAGTAAACTTATTTATCTATTTATTTATCCTAAGCTTATTCTAGGGTTTGGTACACGTTATATTTATAATGAATTTGATAACAGTACCTTCGGATTAGTAGGTACCTAGTTATTTTATATTTATTACACTAAGTAAAAGATTATAATTTATAAGGTTACTTAAAAAATACTTAATTTTAATTTTCTGCAAGAACCCCTCTACAGGTAAAGGCCTCCTCCAAGGTGTGCCAATCTTCTCTACATTTTGCTATATGTAGCCAGTTTGGTCCAGCTATTTGTTTTATTTCGTCTTCCCATTTAGCTCTAGGTCGACCCTGTCTGCGTGTGCCGTGAGGTCCGTTCCATTTTGTCGCTCTATATGTCCACCTCATGTCTTGAAGACGCGCCACGTGACCAGCCCATTTCCACTTCAGGGATTGAGCATAAGTACATGCATCAGTGGTTTTCGTATGCTTGCGTATATCAATGTGACGGATTTTTTGGATTTTTCGTATATTCAGCATACTACGTTCCAGACCTCTTTGGCATGTTATTATTTTTCTTTTAGGCTTGTTGCTAAATTTCCACGTCTGACAAGCATAGGTCAAGCATGGTAGAAGACATGAGTTAAATATTTTTGTTTTTATATTTATTGGTAGATTACTCTTGAATATCTCTCTTAAACTCCAATACTTATTCCAGGTTAATTGTACCCTGCGTTCAATGTCTAGCTCGTTATTATTTATGTCAAATCCAATTTGTTTGCCAAGGTATATATACTGTTCAGTGTATTCTAGAGGAATGTTGTCGACTGTTATTTATTTTTCTGGTGCTGTTCGTCATTAATTTCGTTTTTGTAAGGTTCATTTCTAGCCCTACTTGTTTGCTGGCGTCATTAAGAGACAGTATCATTTCTTGTATCTCCTTGCTAGATTCAGATAGCAATACCAAGTCGTCCGCAAAACGCAGGTGGCTTAAATAGGTTTTATTGATAGATATACCTTTTGTTTTCCATTCTAGCTGTTTTATAATCTGTTCCAGCACTGCTATGAATAATTTCGGCGATAGCGGGTCACCCTGTCTAACACCCCTTTTTACTGGGAACCAAGGACCGGTCGTTTCTAGTTGAACCGTGCTTTTTGTGTTACTGTAAATACTTTTGATTACAGTCAATAATTTGTTCTCTACTTTTTGCGTTTTCAAGGCTGTCCATATACTTTCGTGCGATATTGTATCGAAGGCTTTTTGGTAATCGATAAAGACGATATATAGTGGTCTTCTCATCTCTTGGTATTTCTCTATTATTATTTCTAGAGTATAAATATGGTCGATAGTAGAATATCCTTTTCGAAAACCGGCTTGCTCTATCGGTTGATTAGCTTCTATTGCGCTGCTTATCTTCTGGTTTATTAAGCTGGAGCAAAACTTATAGATACTGGCCAGTAGACTTATCGGTCTATAGTTTACAATGTTGTGTGGATCGCCTTTCTTATATAGCAGAATTATATTTGATTCTCCCCATTGACTAAGTGTTTCTCCGGTTCGGATTATGTCGTTAAATAAATCAGTTAAAGGTTGAGCTAAGATTGGGGTGGCTACTTTTAAGCATTCGTTTGTGATGTGATCAGAACCTGGGCTTTTGTCATTTTTGAGGTTTTCCAAAGCTTTTATTACTTCACTTATCCTTATTTCAATTTGATTCGCGTCTTTTTCGTAGTTTATTGTGGTTAGCTGTCCTTGACTGGTACAATGACATTTATTGATGTTTTTTGTGTTATACAAGTTCCTATAAAAGTTAGTCGCCTCTTTAATAATGTCTCCTCGTCTATGTGTTGTTTTATTATCCTGTTTTACTCCCTCTATCCATGTTTTACACGTTCGAAGCTCTTTATATGCTTTTTTCGTGTTGTGCGAGTTAAGATCCTGAAAAAATTAATAGGTACAATAAAGATAGAGAGACTATAAAACACTGCACCAGAGCCTCGTCCGTTAGTATTAGTGGGATGGCAGTACAACTACCCAAAAATAAAAATGTGAGTTTCTTGCCGATCTTCTCAGGTTGGGGCCGCGTTTCGAACCGGTGGTCCATTTACTTAACTGATATTCATGTTCCTTTTTTGTTGACGTTTTGTAAGTTCCGATATAATGGTCTATACAGAATAAATGATTTTTGACTTTGATGTGCTACTAGCTGATGAGGTGATGAAGTTGGCTTAGACCTTGCGAATCTTGGTGTGGCCTCATTCACTGCAATATTCAATGCCTGCCTTCCATTTTTTCACCGTTTTGGACCTCAAATGCCGGGTGAAAGGTGGTCCAACAAGGTATTCTTCTCGCAACACATGTGACCTTAAGCCATCTCCGGTTTCGAGATGGCTACCTCGGGTGAATACTTACCTACCTACTAGATTCATCATCTGTATTTATACATATATAAACAAAATCACGCTTGTTTCCCATAGAGGTAGGCAGAGATCACGGATCTCTATTTGCTACGATAATGACATACTACTCTCGCTTCATTCACTCTCATTACATTCTTCATGCATGTAATGAGAGTCGGTTTAGGGTACTCCTGACTTGCCCCTTTCCTATGTTTTTATGACTATGAGACCAATATATTCAATTTTCCACATATCATTGTTCAAAACTAACTGAAGAATATCCTGTAGTACCACAAAACGTGGTCAAACCACAATTTGTCACAGCGCCGTTATCTGTAATTATGGTAAATGTGTTAACTATGATAGTTAAATTGCCATCGGTCACGTGATAGCTTAATTCTGATGGACAAACAAACCCACTGTATGATTGATATGAAAGCAAAATGAGGGCTTTGTAATAGCTCAATGGTTTTATATTGTATAATACCGTTCGTTTTGTTTGTATCCGCGGTAGGTACTTTAATTCTTTATTAGGTTGTGTGAACGTCAAAAAAGACTTGACTAACTTTGATCATCTTAGCTACTTTACTACGTTAGTTGAAGATCATATGTAAGAACAGGATCTTAAACTTCTAATGAGACAATGTTGTTGCATTCAAAGTTGTTCTCTATATTCCTATTACTATTAGGTCTTTACCTATGAAATTTCTTACAGATACATGAGTTCGTTATTCCCGTAATTCAATAGCTATTTCCATTATTTACATGTTGTTTAAAAGTTGATTTCACGATTTTACAACTCTGCATTAAATTTGTATCTCTACAGTAAAATGAGTACCTATTATGTAACCAAATATATATTTTCAAAATAAATTGCCTTTTCACCGCGTGGTTCCCGGCAGAGTAGAATTTGGACCAATTCAATTTCACTTATGTAAGTTATTATATGTAATATCGATATAGATTCCAGATCGGATATCGAATATCAATTATGGTTAATTACTGAATTAAGTATTTAGTTGGAAGTTATTATCGAATTCAGGGTTAATATTAATATTGCTATAATTTATCATATATAATATATCTGCCGCGTGGTTTCCGGCAGAGTAGAATTAGGGCCACCCCATCTCTTCTCATGTGGTGTCGTAAAAGGCGACTAAGGGATAGGACTGTTTAACATCGGACAGATATATACAACCCAGACTCAGCCTCAGATGCATGGCTCGAGTCAACAATATTGCACGAAATACGGCAATAGGCTCACCCCCTATTACGTGGGACCGAATACAAATATTGGTGAAATGTGGGTGATAATCCACAAATTTTATTATTATTGGCCGCTTGATATATTAAATTCGAACTTCAAAAAATTTTAGAAATTCTAAATGCTATCCATTTTGGTGATAAATTTCGTATTACTTTTTTACAGCTGTCACTTTTCAAAAATGTAATGAAAGTGTTTGTTAGCTTAACTTTCATTCACAAAAAATATTATAAAAATTTGGATTTGTCATTGCTAAAAAAATGCAAAAATGTTAGTACTGAAAATTGGGTTTCCTAAAATGTCTTAAAAAAACGGCAATTTCATAGTACCGACCTACTATTGTGTCTATGGTCAGACTTATGCTTTTAACGCGTGCGTGATGACAATTTAATAAGGTCAATCTAATGACGCAGTCTATTGTTTGAATTTTAATAAATAGCACGTATTTGATTCTCTCACACACTTATCTGTACATGTTATATTTTCTTAGAACATACCTATTAGTTTAATGTCGCTCTATCCCCCAAAGCGCCTCTTGTAGATTAGATAATACATTATTTTTTTCTATTGAATTGTACAAAAAAATACTAACTACGTACGACGTATTTTAGCTGTATAAAAGTATTTTAAATAATACTTTTTCCTTAACGTCATTTTTTTATTAAATTTTATATTTCATATTTAAGCTTATCAATTGTTAGGTAGGTATTTGATTTAGATTAGATGATGTGATTTTCAGATGAGAAAACAAGTATATGATTCGATCATAGATTCCGCCCAACTGAGCAGTCTGACTGTGGAAGTACCTACGCCCTACAGAATACCGCTGCCCAGCGGTGACTAGGGTAGCCACAGCTCACTGGAGAGTTTGTGCTGTCAGCGGTGACGGCACAGAAGCTTTGTGCTTATAGGGTCGGCAGCGCGAGTATGACTCCTCTGGTGTTACACACGTCCATAGGCCACGGTAACCACTTTCCATCAGGTGGGTCGTGTGCTTGACTGCCACCTAAGTGATATAAAAGAAAAAGTATCTCATCCTATTACTCTGTGAGTTTTATAGTAGAATTTCTATTTATAATTAGGTACAAAAAAAATACACAGCATAAAACCTCATCATCATCACAGTGTATAGCAGTTCCAGGGAGACACTTTGGAGCCCGGAGTAAGCTCTCCTGATATGGTTGATCCTACTCTTTCTCTTGGTTTTACTTATCTTTTTTCTACGAGCGGAAAAATCCCCACGGATACCGCCGGAGCTGGTGGGTTATATCGGACTCGAACCGACTAAAACGCACGGCGCCTATAGGTCATTGTTGGTTGCCGAAGGTGACGTTGACAGGCATAACCCTCGCACCCCGGTTGACCTAGGGGGTGTTACTTATCTTGGCTTTAAGGGAGTGACAAGTTATTTACACTGTGGTATTACTATATTATTTAATTGAAATTGACCAATAATTTAAAAATAGAACCCCAAAAAATTATTAACCAATGTTATGGAACTGATAAATAGGTCATGACAAAAAGGTCAAAGATCTCTTTATTTATCTTCTCGGAACTGTGTTAGGTCAATGACACAATTTGTACATTATATTGTCATAAAAAATACTATTATAGTGACGTGGCATAGTTCAGGCATTAGTTTGTGCAAGGGGAAATAGTAATCTATAAGGGCATAACCACGACCCCGGACATAGGTCAGATGATATCTTTATATAAACTTAAAAGTTTAGCCTGCCTAACTAAAAGAGGTCTGATTCCACCTTGACCTAAAGCTATGTGTCTAGTTTTACAGAAACGCTTGTTAAAGTTTGTAGGGATGGATAGATGTTGGGATAAAAATAAAAACATGCAGGGCTTGGATGTCACCCTCACACTGTGCAGAATATACTAGCAAGAATCAAGTGGTTCGGAGACTCTTTTCATTACCAGCTCACGTGTTTCCTACTTCTTACAGTCCCGGGTTCTTTAAGCGGGGCGTGAAAAAGCACCTGATGAGGCCGCTAAGCTGAGTGCCACCATCGTAACATTACTTAATGTCTGTAATGGTGACACTCTTTCCTGAAACTTTGCCTTTAGCTTAAAATCAGACGAGGTGAAGTCAAATTGGCGTGTCATAGATTAAAAAAAACTGAAATAAATAGCAGACAGGAGTCACCTATCCCAGGAATAGGTTCTTGTAGGGTTGCAGAAACGGGATCAGAAATTCAAGTACATAAATGGTGCCACGGGCCACAGCTAGTATGTTTAGAAAGAAAAGGTATTATATTAAATATGCTTTAATTAACATCTTTAAGGATAACGGCATACCAATCAAAGATTCAAACTTTTTTTTCTAATGACCAATTACCATCAATACCAATCTCTCAATAAAGTAAACGAGATTGATATCTAGAGATTAATCAATATGGCAATAAATCAAGTCCTTCTTTAGTAAAAACAGCTGTAATGTTCTAACGGTGAAAATAAATCTAGTCTTTCATCTATTTAATTGCAGCTATTATATAAGGAATTGCTCGTTATGTTAGCAAAAAGAACTTCAATCATATAACAACCGCAATAAGGAGTTAAGTAAATAGATTGATATTAAATAAGGTAAGATTTCACCAGTGAAAATTAGCACGTTTTGCCCAATTTACTGCATTAAGCAATACATGATAAACAGTCAATCACTTTTATTTGATCTTATCATTGGTAAAACCTGCTCTAATTTAGATGTCACCATTATTATCATCCGTTTTATCTTCATCTATATTTAAATTATTTGCAAAAATGTCGATGTTTTGTCAATAAAATTGAGTTAACCAGGGCATATAAAAATTCATTCACTTGTTCATTTCAAATATAATTATATTTCACATAAAACACATATTTTCCAATAAATTTTAAACATGTTTAGCAAAACATCTTGATATCAGTCAAATTTCAGTTTAAAAAATACATTTCTCTTCATAACTAACGATACAACGTTTTTCTATAACCAGAAACTTAACAACAAAGCATCTCTTTTCTCCACGCTAGTTAGAGCAAGAGAACAATACAGGGGAATAACAGCTTAGGAATTTCTAACAAAAAACGTTCTGCAACCAAAGCGTTATTACAGAACAAGTTAGCTCCATCTTTCCATTACGTTAATCGGAGAGCTTGTAAAAAGCGTTAATATTCACAGCACTTGAGTCCAATTTAGCACTTAAACAATGTTCAACGCATCACAAATGTGAAGATTGAATTGATAACGTCATCCAAATCTTTGCTGAATGGAGACATTTGAGCCTCGTAGCCTCCTGTCGCCTTCTGCTTGCCAGCGACAGTCAGGCGACAATTAGGTCCTAGCATTTGCACGTTGTCGCCTTTCGCACGTTTGGTAACCGATATAGCACCGTTACTGCCAACTAGATTGATCACACCGTAATTGTCCGTCACTTCAATCCGGCAATCGTTTCCAATCACTTCAATTTCCCCCTGGTTCACAGAAACCCTTATGATGCAGCTGTTGCCAACCACCTTTAGTAGTGTAGGGTTGACTTCCATGGTCACTTTCTTCTTGTTTCCGACGATCGAGTATTTCTTCATTGTTGATGGATTTTTTCTTTTTAATTAAACTTGAATTAAAATCTGCACGACTGTTTTAGAGTTCGATTTAGAAATTTAATTTACGAATTTTTATTTAAAATTCGATTTTCAAATTGTTTTAGTAGCGACTGTTGCGAGCTGTGAGCTGCGTGAGAATGAGTAAGATTGTGAAGCGCGTTCTCTTATAAGCGCCTGCGCAGCTCGTGCGATAGGGACTCCCCTATGCGTCATTCATTCAACGTTACCGTGAATGACTGCGTATTCTCTATTTTACCTTCAATTTAGTTACCGTTATTTTATATTTGTATTGTTATTCCCCTTAAGTGTGTTTATGGATAGAAATATTATTTTATTTAGGACTTGTTGTTGATATATGAAAACTTCATTGCGGTTTCGAGTTTTCTCGACGATTTTCCTGTTCATATCATCACACATATTTATCTGTAGTGATTGATCTAAATTCCTCGTGAATCTGATTAAAGTCTTTTTGATAAAAAGTGACAATAAAGAGAATAATAGAAATAAAAATGAACATTTAAGAGAATTATTATGAAAACTTGCATTTTTTTAGGTCCAAGAAAGGTACGAGTCAACTAAAGGAATGACATCTACGGGTCTAAAAAGGCCACCTGCTAAAAATGAGTAACTTGATGAATGTCTATAGTAGATCTAATAGATTTCTATAAAATTCGTTTAATGGCCACTCATATGAGCCGAATCACATTAATTTATATATTAAGGAGATTCTAATTTCGTGTAAATATCTCCACAAGACTAAATATTATTATAATACGATTCCAATAAAGTGGCCTTTTAGAACTCGTAATAGAAAAGTACCTATAGAAGAGGATTAATCAAAATAGGTTCAGTCGTAATAGTTACTTGCTATATTTCCGGATTTTAATTTTCCGTGCAAAGTTGAAACAGAAAAGTCGGAATGCGGACTCCGGACTTTGAGGTGAAGGCCTTAGAAGAAATGAAATTGATATTAATGCAAGAACGATTCCAAGTTACCGACCTACTTAGGTCTAAAACTTTACACAAAAAACTAAAACAAAGCATTTGACATTTAAGAATACAAAAGTAACTGATAAATTATAGTAAATGATATTTAAAACTAGAAACTATTATTAAGTAGAATTTACTAATTTATTTCAATGTAGCGATGTGGAGCATGTGAATTTGTTCGTGTTCAGCCACTTTTGACAGCAATTATACAACGAACTGTTATAAATAAGATTTAATTAATTACAGCGGGTATTTACCTGTGAAAAATTATTACGTTACGTAGATTTAGTTTTGTTATTTATGTTAAAGTAGGTAATATCATTCGAATTGTAATATGTTTATTTTTTTTATTACTAGTGTAGCAAAGTATGGTAGATACTACGGCTTCTAAATGCCAACATAACGATAATAGTACAGGATCCGACATAATACCGACCTTCATTCATGTGTTTACCGAATGAAAAAAAATATTTAGAGAGTAAAAATGTTACTGAACACATACCAATAGGGTTACCTAAAAATATGGTCAAAAAGTTAATTATTTAAAACTTCAAAAGGATTTTTTCTAATTTTACTGAAACTATAATGATCTCATAGACAAAATGTCAACAACGATGAAATGAAAAGGGTGCCATCTTTGTTTACTGCTTGAGATGAATCACTAGTGTTGCTAAATTTCTTAAAGGTCATGGTAAAAGGTCTAAATCCATATTTATTTAAATTAGTTGAGTCATCACTCTCACAGTCAGCGGACCCCGGACCCCGAGGACCTTGGATGCGAGGATCATGATGATGAATTAGGCCACTGCTCTGACTTTCCTTCATCCGAGTATTAATACCGGTAGCACCCAAAACGAGCCAAAAGTGGGCAAAAATGGTCCAGTCTCCTGCAACTCCATAATTTTGTTTATTGTGACGTTTACAGGAGCAACGGCCTTTTTGTGAAGCTTCCGTATATTAGTGGCTAAGGAGTCAGCCTTATGATATAAAGGTCACGGGTACGAATCCTGGACGTTACACTACCAACCTGAACTCAATCCTAACACAAGCAATTTAGCATAGCTAGAGGAGTAATTTCGGATGCTAATATTCTTTATAAAATCTGTCATGCTCTGATACATAAGCTTGAGAGGGAAACCTCCGCCAGGTTTTTATTTATCGATCAGCAGGCGTACCGGCTTTGTATGTTGGGTTGGCTAAGGGTCCAGTTCAGTTGACCCAGTTCAGTTGAACAGATTTGCGTACGTAATATTCAGTCTAAACAAATAACACGCACTGATCTATAAAATTTCAGCAACCGTTTTGTCTCAACTCTAGGCTTATCTCTGATCGTAGATAAGCCCTGAAAGGTTATCTCAGATTATAAATAGTAGGTTATTTATTTATACTCTAAGCTATTTATAAATAGACATAGCATATGTCACATGGCTGCACTATCTACTCTCACTACGAGTAATACAAGTACATGTCTGTACTAACAACAAAGCTGAAGAAGTAGTTTGTTTATTTGAACGTGCCAATCCATGGAACTGCCTGTACAATTTGCAAAATTGTTTTGCATTTGATAGCCTAGTTTTTTGCGGAAGGTTATTCTGTACCTACTAATATTGAAGCTGAAGTATTTGTTTGTTCAATTCGTCACTGTACAATTTAAAAAATTCTACATATATTCACGTCTATAAATCCCCGAAAGGATAGGCAGAGGTACGATTTTCGGTCCCACGTAATAGATGTTAAGACTATTGACGTCAAGCGGTCATTTTGTCATGAGATGAATGTTTATTGTCGGATAGAGAACAGCCCTATCTTTTAGTCGTCTCCTACGATACCCACGGGAATAGACAGCGTGGTCTTATTCTACTTCACCGTGAATCAACTGCGAGTAGAAAGAGTTCCTGACTGTGGCGGTATGTTGTATAACCCAGTTACAGTCCCAGCTCTAGTATGAGTTAGAAAATCACCCATAAACAGACAGACGCTGGACAGATTTGGGTGACGTTTACCGCACAGATAAATCAACCTGTAAAGGAACAAGGATTTTTATTCCAAAAACTTACTGTTTTTTTACATTCTACACAACGCTATCTAGATCCATGCTAAGCATAGCTTAACTAGCTTGTGTAATGGAAACTAGAATGTGGATAAACATACTTAGAAACATTTTTTTGTTGTAAATACATACCCAGACCAATGCAAATATACATATTCGTGCATACTAATATTTGCACTGAGCAGGAATCGAACCCGCGCCTCCTGCGTAACACTCGAACGTTTTACCGCTACGTCACAGAGGCCGTCATATTAATATTTAAAAGTGAAGCCCACGCGAATAAAGTCATGGGAAACGATACATCTTATTTAAAAGGCCGCATTAGATAAAATCAAGTCGGGGCAGAACCGCTCTAACTACCTGTTTATTACCCAAATGATATTATAATGATATTGTGACGTGCGCCTCTTATGTACCAAAGGTTGTTGAATGTGTTTATAAATAATTCTTTTTTTTTTCAAATTCATCGCTACAAAACTCATTTATTATGTCGTTTGTGTTTTTGTTTTTAAACGGCTTAGCTGCCAGAGCTTTTTTTTTATCTAGGTCACGCCAACTTTAACTTTACCTCGCCTGATGGTAAGCTAAAGGCAAAGTCTCAGGAAAGAGGGTCGCCATTACAGACACTAAGTAATGTTACAATGGTGGCACTCACCTTGGCAGCCTCATCTGATGCTTTTTCACGCTCCGCTTAAAGGACCCGGGACTGTAGGAAGAAGGAAACACGTGAGCTGGTAATGAATTCCAGGTCTTGGTGGAGTGGCAAAGAAAAGAGTCTCCGTACCGCTTGGTTCTAGTCGTATATTCTGCACAGTGTGAGGGTGACATCTAAGCTCCGCACATGTTGTCCTGTGTAGGTAAGAAGAGGATGGGATTAGTTGGAAGAGATCATCAGAACACCCACCATGGTAGAGACGGTAAAATACAGCCAAGGAAGCAACATTTCTACGCATCTGCAAAGACTCGAGGGTGTTCGTGACCCCAGGATTCCCAATAATGCGGACCGCGCGTCGCTGTAACCTGTTGAGAGCATCTAGTAGGTATTTCGCGGAGCCATACCAGAGGTGCGAGCAGTATTCCACTGTGCGAATTTGCGAAGGAGCGAATTTGTGTCTTGTACAGAAGACACCGCTGTTCCGGCGTGAAAAACTCACTTTATTCTAGAGTTCGAGTTTCCGCGAGGCTGTTTGGTTGGATATCTTCCTGCAAGTGCCGTGGACTCTACAGAATATTTTTTTTTATTAGTAAATGATCCTATAGTACCTACCTTTGTATACGTTGTAGCTCCTTAGGTACTAAATTCTGATTTATAATTTTATGACCTGACGGGAGATAGAGTAAGAAAAAAGCATATACATGAAAAATCTGATCACAATTTGTCACAATGATTGAATTATTTTCTTAATACAATACAGAGTTTTTTAGCTAGACATCGCGTGAACAGCACCCCTAGCGTCCATAAGATACGGTGACCGCTGACCATAAGATATGCTTAGTACCTATACTATCTAATCGATTTCAAAAATAAATATCCTTACCCTAGTTTATTTATAATTAGCCATATCAATCACTAAAAATAGAACACTTCCGAAATTAAGTCCTCGAGATTATTAAGATTACAAGCTCATATATAAAGTGGTCAAAAAAAATCAAGGCTTTAAAATTTTTGCCACCTAACTGCCTTAAAGAATATCATATCTCCACGTGACCATGACTTTTGAAACGTAACCGTAACGTTAAGAATAGTGTAAATGGTAAAATAAATGACGTTTTAAAAATAAATTAGCGTATATTATATCATAAATCGTACAATTATTTGGTAATTAAGTAAATCAGCCTGTATAATGTTGTTTGTTTCTGCTGCGTGGTTCCCGGCAGAGAAGAATTTGGACCACCCCATTTCTTCCCATGCGGTGTCGTACAAGGCGATTAAGGGATAGGGCTGTTTAACATCAGACAGATATATACACCCCAAACTCAGCCTCAGAGGCATGGCTTGAGTCAACAACAGTGCCTGGAAGACGGCAATAGGTTCATCCCTATTACGTGGGACCGAATTTAATGATTAGTGAAATGTGAGTGTTAATTCACCTATGCCTAAACCTTCGGTTATAAAGGCGTGATTATATGTATGTATGTTTTATATTTTTACCCATTCTATGTACTTGAAAATTACAACTGTTCCATTAACCCACTAAAAAGTGTAATCTACACTATAGCATGCTGTATCACTTTATTCTATCACCATTTGGTTGTTTAAATACCAATTGGCGATTCATTATAGATTGCTAGCGGGACTTCCGTTGAAAAACTGGTCAAGTGTAAAACGGACTCAAGCATTGACGGTTCCGTACAAATTGGATTCAGGGACATATTTAACGTTGCTGTTGGAAATCTGGACTTGGAAATATAGCTCACAGAATTAACGAACTTATAGATAATGGACTGGCCATATTTGCTGAAAGTAGATGGCCGCAAACGAATTCTAGAGACGAGACCATGAATTAACGTATGGTGAGAAGCCTCAGCTAGATGAAATAAAAATGGTAATTAGGAGAGTTAAAAGAGAATAATTTCGCCGCTTTACCTATTTTTTTTAAACCACTTGGTAGATAAACACGGCCCATCTGATGGGAAGTGGTTACCGTGTGCAAAACCAAGGGAGTCACACTCGAGCTGCCAACCCTGTAAGCACAGAGAGTTCCTGTGCTGTTAGTGTAAAAGACAAAGCAGGACAAGCTTTTGGTCTTCCCACTGACAGCATCAAATTCTCTAGTGAGCTTTGGCTACCCTACTCACCGCCGGGAACACAACACAAGGTTATTATGGCCGCAGTATTCTATAGGGCGGAGGTACTTCCCTGCCACCTAAGTGGTATAAAAAAGTAGCTAATTAATGAATGGCTTGGTCCCTAAAAATGATTAAATAACAAGTGATAATGAGTTATTTTTGTAGTCATATCAGCAACCAAGTACAATCGACCTGACAACAAATTTCAACAATACGCATGACCCAATGAAAGGTAAATCCCATTTCGCCTACTTCATACGCTTGGTGACTGATTAGGTACGATTTCTGTTTACCACGGTATTTTTTTATTCCCATAGGTACTTTATACGTAACAGGAAACATAGTCCATACTACATAGTAGGTAGGTATTATACATATTTATATGTTTTCCTTATTACAGTTAAACCATACAATAGTACTCGTATTATGTTTATTTCAGTATACTCGTAATATTGACCTTGCATAAGGAAGGAAACCAGTATTAAAAATTCTTGTAACCTCAAACAGCTCTTGTGTGAAATACACTTGCGAGGGATATGCCTGCCAACCTCACCTTCGGCAACCAAAGCGACCCACTCCGGTGGGAGGGTATCCATGAGGATTTTACGCACGTAAATAAAAATAAAAAAAAGTGTGAAATACACTACGCCTGTCATGCGTTAGGTTTAACCTGCCCACCCTTAGGTATCAATTTCTTGAGTGAAATTTTAAAGCATTTAGTATGCTAAATATTCAAATCTATTAAGATGTAGTCATCGCGCTAAGACAGATATATGTATAGAAGAATTTAGATAGTTTTGGGCGAAGCTTCTGTGGCTAATGGTCAGAGCGTTCGCCCTGCAAGAGAAAGATCGCAAGTTCGAAATGAAATTAAATGAAATTAAATGAAAATGAAATGAAATGAAATGTCTTTATTTGTGAAACATAGGTACACAGAGATCTTAAGAGGTATTCGGCTCACTATGTTTTGCCACTTGGGCATACAAATTAGATTTAGTGCAAGCAACACTTGGCCAATTATCAAAGTGTCATAATATCACAACTGTTACACTATTGTTGTAGTATAAAACAATAATACCAAACATGCAATACTATTCAACAATTCAAAATATTTCTGGGAATAAAAAATGTCAAGTAAATAAATGTCAAATTGCGATTACAAATTAAAGTATAAAAGAAATACATACAAAAATTAATAAAATTTCGAAGTCAACATAGTCAAAGAATGTCAAATTATGATTACAAAAGAATAACAATAATTAATAAAATATCGTTTATATTGAATTGTCATTTAGGAATTCATCTAATGTACCCATTTGTCAATTAATAATGATTGTAGCATGATTTTAAACTTAAGTACAGGCAATGATTTTATTTCCTTAGGAATTTTATTAAAAATTTTTGGGGCCATACCAAATATACTTTTGTCCATAAGGGCTGTTTTACAATTTACATTGCACAGTTTTTCAACATATTGTCAGCGTATTGGGCCCCTTCTAACCTCCGACACTAGTTGAAAATGTCTGGGATTGGTTTTAACAAATGTTGCTGTTTCCAATATATACAGTCCTCTATCCAAATCAATTTCTTTTAATTTCTATCTATGGAGCTGTTTTGTCTTTTACACTGGCGGTGAAAAATCACTTACAGGGCCGGCAGCACGATTGTGACTTCTCTGGTTTTACACACGTCCATAGGCCACGGTAACCACTTTTCATCAGGTTGGCCGTCTGCTTGTATACCACATAAGTGGAATAAATAAAAGATGTTGCGTCGGTAGTCTGTAGTCATGGTTGTCGCTTACCAACGAGTTGATAGTGAATACATAATTTTGTTCACGGAACAACACGGACGTGCGGTCACCGACTTGCGGCGTCTGCTTGTCTGTCTGGCTATGCCGTTTCCGTTTATGCAAGAAATGCTGGTAGTCTCACTAATCACTCGTACCTCGGCTTTAGTATTATGTTATCTGTGACCACGGTCACTGCTAAAAATTAATTTAAAGTCCAAAATTACAAGGGCTCTTGCAGAGTGAATGATAAAGTGTAAAGAAACACTTTTTATTATACTTTATCATTACTTACTATAGTCAGTTCCATTAACGGATTCCTACACCTTATTTGATCATTTTTGTATTTACAGAAGCGACTGTTGTCTTCGCTTCCAACCCCGAGAGAAAAACTTTTTTTTTCTTAAATAATCTACAACATTCTAAGGTTCAGCAACCAACAACGACCCCTATACGTCATGTGTTTTAGTCGGTTCGATTCCGACATAACCTCTCCCACGGGTTCTGGCGTTAAAAAAGGGACCTGTCCAATAACCACATGAGGCTTCAATAGTGAGGGGGGAGTGGGTTCGAAAAAAAACGCAAAACATCACCAGGGCACCCCCTTGGTAAGTAGGGGTATTCATTATACCCCGTGTATTTATTTTTACTAAATTACGCGTGAAAAAAGTAAATACTCCTTTTTTTTTTCAAAATTAATTTGAGAGGTAGTCTGAAACCTCACCATGTATCACCATGGTTAAAAAGGTGATTAATGGACAGCCCCATCGAACCGATCAATACATGAACCATAAATAAATGAAGAACCATGAACTGATAAATGTCAAGGAAGTTTTTACTTGTTAGGGCCTAGGGGTAATAAACCGTATTACTTCGCTACTATTATATTGATAAATGCTTATAAATTATTAATTTATGCTTTAAATTAGTCACAAGTTGGATTAATTTCGTTCTCATTCCAAGAACTGGTTTATTTACGATAGATATTATAATTAGAAAAGTACCTTCGTACCGGTTCCGATATTTCGACACCAATGACCAAATAGTAACCTCATTTTTTAAATCTTTTTTGACATGTTGATATGTAAGCGATCGATATTTAAACGATTCATTGATTAGATGTCAATTGATTTATATTATGTGAGGGAGTCACCTGCCCTTGCTTCCGTATGAGGTACATAAGTGCACCGGTATTTATCAAAGAGAAAAAATGATAATGATAATGAAAGAAATATTAAACAATACCTAATCATAAGTATTTGAAAATCTACATATTATTATATGTCATTGAGTTGTCAATTACTGATTAAATTGATTCTAAGTTACTGTGACAAAATGTTACTATAAAGTAGATGAGTATCTTGATGATGTAAATGCGTGGTCAATATAAGTCTCTTGCTTGCTCGCACACCATAAATTGTAAACTAAAGTATTTTTCTAAAATAAGAAAATATAATCTAGTTCTAATTTAGTTCTCTGAGTTTCTTGCGGGTATCTTCTCAGTGGAATAACCTACCGAACCAGCGAAAGAATCATTTTTCAATGGTTTATTTATACATTAATTAATATTTTTAAAACATTTCTTGTCATAATTGTAAAATTTTGACGTTCTTATTGTGCCTAAACTGAATAAATGAATTTGTTTCTTTGACTGTTAAAATTAAATGATTATAGGCTAGAAATAAATGTATAGGTATATCAATCATCAATTAACACATCACAGTCCACTGCTGGACACCTCTCCCAATGTCGGGTGGCTTTGACCTACTGTTTCCATGATGGCCAGACGAGTTGATACAGGGTTTTATTTCGAGTTTTCCTTCACTCGCAGTTCAGTTCTTCATCGTCTGCGTATATTTCCGTTAGTCGCCTCTTTCGACACCTGTCGGATGAGATGAGGTGGGTGATACTTGTATTATTCCTCCGTCACCACATTGATAAGTATAGGTATAGGACCTTACTGACACCTTGGGCATGCAAGTCAACACCAGCTGTTAGTCTGGTACCCCCCACCTACTAAGCGACTTACGGACAACACTCTGAGCCAGGCTAGGCGCAGTAACGTCCAGAAAAGCCGAATAACGAAAATAAATACACATATTGAGAATACACTTGTACTTTTCCAGTGTTTTTATTTGTTATTAGACCGCATGTAAAAGAATTTTCTTAAAAGTCAGTGTAAACCTTTAAAGAGTAAGGTTCAAACCGTTCAGGTCTAATAATAAATAAAAATTACTGTGTAAAAGTACAACTTACAAGTGAGTTCTCAATATGTGTAACAACAAATTCCACCAAATGCTGATGACATTTGGTGGAATTTGTTGTTACAACAGTATAAATAGTTAAAATAAAAACAATAAGTGGCCTTCCAAAGTTCAATAAAACTAAAACCCGACTACAGAAAAATCACGTTCTAAAAAGTTAACTAACAAGAAAAAATCTAGGATAGCCATGGTCGTATGTCACTTTCTCTAACATAACAATTAACAGTCTAGGGAAAAGTGGCATACGACCACGGCTATCTTAGATATTTCTTGTTATAATATTTTTAGAACGTGATTTTTCTGTAGTCGGGTGTTATTTTAAAGCTTTATTTTTTTATTTATATTATTTTAGGGCAAGCAATAGGTATAATTTATACATATTATAAAATGTGCTAATTAAGCCCTTTCAGTTGATACCAAACAAGACACATTTTGTCCAGTTCTAATTAGTGGTTGAGGAGCTGTCAAAGAACAGATGAACCTACATATATACATAGCCTGTCAAAATCATAACTCTCCTTTTGCTCCGCCGTAGTCGGGTAAAAATTGGACACAACTAGGAAATTACTCAGGATGATGATGATTCTAATTTATTGCTGGAATTTCAGTTTTGTATCATCAAGATCATGTTTATGTGAGGATTGGGTTTCTCCTCTGCGTGCAATGACCGATGATAATGCAATAATTTTATTACTTTGCGGTCGAGGAGATGGGTAGTTAGGGTGCAGACGTCAAGAAATGCTGGGAAAGAGCAGGTTGAGGCATAAAACCGGTGATTCCAGTTTCGGGTCGTATCTGGAGCAAAGATTATCCATTGCTATTCAGTGGGGCAATGTCGTCAGAGTACTAGGTACATTTGCGCCGGATACCGGATAAAGTGAGGAATGTGTTAGTTTATAAATTAGCCAAATGAGTACCTATTATGTAACCCAATATATATTTTCAAAATAAATTGACTTTTCACCGCGTGGTTCCCGGCAGAGTAGAATTTGGACCTCCCCATCTCTTCCCATGCGGTGTCGTACAACGCGACTAAGAGATATGGCTGTTTAACATCAGACAGATACACAGCCCAGAGTCAGCCTCAGATGCATGACTCGAGTCAACAATAGTGCCCGGAATACGGCAATAAGCTCACCCCCTATTACGTGGGACGGAATAAAATGATTGGTGAAATGTGGATGTTAACTGCTTAACCCTTGTTACATTAACAACAGAATCGAGAGAAATTTGGAAAGGTGCCCATTAGTTAGAGTATCATCAAAAACTTAAAGTCGTATGTTCCATTGTTTCCTTTTTTACCTGCGAAAAATTCCCACGAATATCCCCATACCCCCCACCCCCACCACGGCCCGCTGGAGAGGTTATGTCGGGCTCGACCCGACCAAAACGCACGAAGCCGGTGGGTTGTTTTTGGTTGCTAAGGGTGAGGTTAACAGGCATATCCCTCGCACCCCGGCCGACGCAGGGCCATCTCTTTCGATCTGGCCCTCTCTTCAGGTGTGGGGACCACAGAGTCCCCAACTCGTCCCCGGAAATGGGAAGGCGCACTAGGCGCGCCGCCGCCGCTCAATTTTTTCATTGAACATTGTCAAATTGTCAATACATTACTAGTTTTCCTAATAATTTATTGTCACAATCATGATGTGCTGTTTTATAAGTAAAGAGTAATCCAACTTCCTTTCTTTATTGCATTATTTTATCTGTGCGGTCATTGATATTTCTCCAAATAGATATTATTTAGTTCCATGAACTTGAACAAAACATTTAAACAATCATTTATTACGGAACAGCTGATTATGAATAATTTTTAAAACATGACCACCGTTTCTCCATTTAGTGAAGAAAAGAACGGGATGGGGATGTTATGAACTCGTGCGCAGGTGATTCATAGTGCAAACTCTTACTAAATTGATGTAAGCGGAGCGGTGAGTCATGGCTCATGTGTAGTAATGTGAATGAGCTATGCCGACGGACGGGACGACCATAGATGAATATATTTAAATATAAAACAGATATGACAGCGAAAGTTTGATACATTTAAATGTAAATTACAATTTTATGATCAATTAACTGTGATTTAGTGATTATTTACTTGTATAATAACGAAGATCAAATAGTTTATACGATATTTATACAAAATTTATTATTGTATTACTTTTATTCCATTTCGAATATTTGTTGTGACTCATACGTGTCTCTGTTTCAACTTTCTGTTTTAAACAGTTGATTATCTTGAGATATGTGTGTAATACAATTAGCTATTTATATGTGTTATGTAACTTTAGTGATTGTATCTAGTAGGACAAAATTATATCATGCACGGTTGGTATGATTTTCAAAAGAGTTATCTAACACAGTCTCGTGATCGTTAAAATACCAAATAGTTTAAAGAAATGGCAGCAAAAGAACGCCGGAGTTATCGTTCTTTTGCTGCTATTTCTTCCCGGATACTTCAAGTGGGACGAGAAAAAGCATCAGTCGAGGTCGTGGTCGTAGGGATGACTATTGTGGCATTCTTAGCAACTGGAATGGTGGTCTGGACTTCATCCTAGCTTCCATCCATGTAACAGGATGTAGTCAATTGAAGGGCTAACAAACTTTTATACAGTTTGGCAGAAGAAAAAAATTGTAACAATGCTTGTTTTCCATAATTTTATTTCATTTCATTATTTCATTTCATTTAAAAAAAAAACACAGACACACAAGTGAAACGACAATGTTGATTTCATTTCATTTCTTCTAGTTCGATTAACTTGGTAAACCAAAATATGAGCCTCGTGATCGCATCACCAGCGCAGTACCCGAACTATAAAACGCAATCTTCTGGATCTCTCCTTCTTTGCAAGTTTTAGGGTAACACGGGAGAGATTGCTCTATGACAACTATAGACATCAATGCACTATAATTGTCAATCAAACCACAAAAAATCAAAACAAATACATATCTGCAATTCACATACTCGAGGGCTCGTCACTCAGGAACGTCGTCGCCGGCGCACGCCCCCGTGAGAATCATACGCGCATGACTCACGCTAGCGCACGCGTTCATAAGAAAACAAATAAAGCGAATCAGACCAAACAATTTTTACGTTTTCCTCATACAAATGATTGGTTTTATTTTTTCTTCATAGAAATTTCAGCACACGAACAGTTGACGTTGCAGAGAAATGACCAATAATTTTGGATGCACTTTTGTGTGTTTTCGTTTTAAGAGTTATTGGGATCTCACTAATTCCTTCAGGGTTTAAGTCAACCTCACCTGCAGGTGAGAAAAGAGGTTTTGGCACAGGCTTGGGAGTTCAGAAGGTCTTGTAACAAGCCCCTAATGAAATTAGGGATTTACCTGTGAATCAATTTAAAAATGTAGTTAAGAGTAAATAGTGCCAGAAAGGCTATTAGGTATAAATTATGTTAAGAGCCAAGAATATTTTGATGATAAAGAAGCTTGGCAATGAGCTGTTCGCTCAACTAAGCATAGTTGAGCGAACAGCTCATTGCCAAGCTTGTAAATTGTTGTATTTAGACTAAGTAGTCTAAATGCGGCAATGAGCTGTTCGCTTCTAGTTAGAAATGTTTGTAAATAGACTAAAAAAAAGGCCGCTGAGTTTCTTGGCGGAGTCTTCGCATGTCAGGGCCGCGTAACGAACCTGTGGTCCATTTGCTAAACTAGTCTTCCATATTTCTTTTTATATTGACTTTTGTAAATGCCGATTAATTTAATGCTCTATGCAGAATAAACAATTTTTGACTGTGACTTTTATAAGGCTTTAACTCCCATAAAAACCAATATAAGGCAAACCAACTAGAATAAAAGGATTAAACGGAACCCGGGCTTCAACAACAGGGGACAACACTGAGATGACGATGTGATGACTCATGGATACGCTTGTCTAACAACCAAATGCCATTATAATGTTATAGGGGTCCATAGATGCATCAACGAATTCGAGCAATAGCTAAAATCGCAGCTAAGGTTGTCACTGTCAAAATTTAGTACGATCCTTCAGCTCACAGATTTGAAGGTACGTCTATATCCTTCTTTATCTTTTTCTACATAGGACAACACGTGCAGGTCTTAGATGTCACCCTCACACTGTGCAGAATATACGAGCAAGAACTAAGCTGTTCGGAGACTCTTTTCTTTGCCACACCACCAAGACCTGGAATTCATTACCAGCACATGTGTTTCCTTCTTACTACAGTCCCGGGGTCTTTAAGCGGGGCGTGAAAAAGTATCTGATGAGGCCGCCAAGCTAAGTGCCACCATTGTAGCACTTAGTGTCTGTAATGGTGACCCTCTTTCCTGAGACTTTGCCTTTAGCTTACCATCAGGCGATGTGAGGTCAAGTTGGCGTGTCCTATATAAAAAAAAAACCTAACATTTCCCTGATCTCAAGAAGGCCGCGCCTGTCCCTTCAAGATTGTCAAATTGTGCTAAATTGTCTTGAATGTCCAATAACACAGATCCTTGATTCTACTAAAGCAAAACCACTGTTTGCTCGCCACCTATTACATTGGGACCTAAACACAAACTAGCGAAATGTGGGTGCTAGCACCTCTGCCTACCCCTTCGGGGATATAGGCGTGAGTTTATGTTATGTTATGACATTAAATTTTAGACTATTTCTATATGATTATGTCCAAAATGAAATGTAAAGAGTTTCAGCCTCTGTGGCGTGGCGGTAGTGAACACGACTGCTACGCAGGAGGCGCGGGTTCGATCCCCGCTCAGTGCAAATATTTGCCACGAGGTAGGGCTCTGGAGAGCTGGGCCGCTAATCACGGTCTAGTTCTCCAGAATCGCGGGGCCGAAGCCACGTTCGTGGCCGCGGAGCGCAGTTCGATTATCGACCTATCGTTCGCAGGCGCTTCGCTGTCGCACCGTGTGCGGGACTGGCGTGTTGTTGTGGGGGTGGAGACACTGGCGGATCACCGATACGTTCGGTTTGATGTCTCCCCCCCCGCGGGTGATGCGCCGGTCATACCGGCCCCACGCGAGCCACGCTGGGTGCTTGGGAGACTGAATCGGGAGGTCCTCCTGGAGGCCGCCATCGTACAGGCCTGGGCCATTGCGCCGGACAGGCCTGTCGATATCGACGATGAGGCGGCGTGGTTCCGGGAGGCCATGACTCGTGTCTGCGATGCGGGTATGCCTAGGGCACCACCCTATAGTCCGAGGCGTCGGGTCTACTGGTGGTCTGCGGAGATCGCGAGGCTACGGCAAGCCTGCGTGATCGCGCACCGCCGGTGGACCAGACTCCGTAGGAGGCGTAGCCGAACCGCAGATACGGAGCCCCGAGTGGCGGAGCTTCATGTGGGATACAGGGAGGCCAGAGATGCCCTCCGAGCGGAGATTAAGCGGGCGAAAGCCGCGGCTTACAAGGAGCTCATGGAGACGCTGGAGCGGGACCCATGGGGGCGGCCTTACCTTATGGTAAGAGGAAAGCTGCGCCCCCGGGCCCCGCCGTTGACCCGGGTTCTCCAGCCAGCTCTGCTCGGTGGAGTGGTCGAGTCCCTGTTCCCGGCGCGAGCGGAACACGTTCCGCCGCAGATGACTCCGCCACCTCGGTCGCCTGTGGCGCCCAGTGTGGTAGTTGACGACGAAGTCCCCGAGGTCACTTGGGTAGAACTGGAGCTGGCGGTGCGAAGGCTTAGAGCCAAGAAGAGCACCGCCCCGGGACCCGACGGCATTCCAGGCCGCGCGTGGGTCCTAGCTCTGGGAGAAGACGGTCTCGAACCCCGACTGAGAGGGTTCCTCAGCGCATGCTTGGAGCGGGGCCAGTTTCCGAAGATGTGGAAGACGGGGAAACTGGTCCTCATCCGAAAGGAGGGTCGCCCGGCGGACGAACCGTCCGGCTACCGGCCCATTGTGTTGCTCGACGAGGTGGGCAAGCTCTTTGAAAGAGTTATTGCAAAGCGCCTCGTCGAGCACCTCTCTGGTAGGGGGCCGGACCTGGCGGATGCCCAATATGGC
Organism: Eilema griseolum; assembly: GCA_963662185.1. Lineage (NCBI taxonomy): Eukaryota > Metazoa > Arthropoda > Insecta > Lepidoptera > Erebidae > Eilema > Eilema griseolum. The sequence goes on from OY759233.1 coordinate 6,221,423, forward strand.
TTCCGCCGGTGGCGGTCCACCGTGGATGCCATCATGCGCGTGAGGACTTTGGCGGAGGAGGCAGTTGCCCGGGGTGAGGTGACGTTGGCGGTGTCCTTGGACATTTCCAACGCGTTCAACACCTTGCCCTGGAGTTGCATCAGGGAGGCACTCGTGTACCACGGTGTGCCTCTCTACCTCCGCCGCATAGTCGGGGCGTACCTGACGGAGAGAGCCGTCATCTACCCAAGTGCGACCGGCGTCGGTCGGCGTGAGATGTCGTGCGGTGTTCCACAGGGATCGGTTCTCGGGCCGCTACTGTGGAACATTGGATACGACTGGGTGCTTCGCGGTGAGCTTGCGGACGGCGCCGCCGTCACGTGCTATGCGGACGACACGCTAGTGACGGCGAGCGGGGCTACACACCGCGAAGCGATCCTGAGGGCCACGACCGCGGTTGCTCAAGTCGTGGAACGGATCCGGCGGCTGGGCCTTGAGGTGGCTTTGCATAAATCCGAGGCCATGTTCTTTCATGGACCTCGGCGCACGCCACCACCTGGTTCCAGTCTCACAGTGGGAGGCACTCTCATCGGCATCAAGCCCCAGATGAAATATCTGGGGCTCGTGCTCGACGGCCGGTGGGACTTCGGGAAGCACTTACGAAGTCTGGGCCCCAAATTGGCGGGCACAGCCAACGCTCTGGCGCGGCTACTGCCCAACCTGAGGGGCCCGGAGGACTCCTGCAGGAGACTCTACGCGGGTGTCGTGCGGTCCATGGCCCTGTACGGGTGTCCCGTGTGGGCGGACACCCTGAGTGATCGGCACATGCTTCTGCTGCAGCGTCCGCAGCGGAAGTTGGCGTGCCGCATCATAAGGGGGTACCGCACGATATCCTTCAACGCGGCGAGTCTCCTCGCCGGATCCCCACCATGGATCCTGGAAGCGAGATGCCTTTCGGCGCTATACCGGTTCCGAAGGGCGGCGCGGGAGCGGGGTCACGATCCCGAGCCCGAAGAAATTCGGGCCGTGAGATCCCGGCTCCACAGGGAAATGGTGGCGGAATGGGAGAGACGACTTGGGCAACCAAGCGCAGGGCACGCCGTAGTAACGGCGGTAAGACCCATCATGGGGGAGTGGCTAGAGAGGCCACACGGCAGCCTCTCGTACCGTCTGACGCAGATGATCACTGAGCACGGATGCTTCGGAAAGTATCTGCGTCGGATGCAGAAAGAGCCAACGTCCGAGTGCCATCACTGCGACGCGAGCGAGGACTCAGGTCCGCACACGCTCACCGAGTGTCCGGCGTGGGAGACGCCGAGGCGGGAGCTTGTGGCGGCCCTGGGAGTGAGGGTTCTCACGCTCTCCACCTTGCTCGCGGCGATGGTTCGCTGCGCGGATGCGTGGGCGGCCGGCGCCTCCTTCTGCGAGCAAGTAATGCTCGTGAAGGAGGAGGCGGGGCGGGAGCGGCAGCGGGAGCGACGAAGGATCGCAAGACAAGCTGCCCGCGCACGAAGGCAACTCGGGCGTCGGAGGTCGATGAACGACCTCCGCCCCCCATGAGCGCCGGCCTGGGGGTGACAGGTGAAGCCGCCTGTCACCCTGGCAGAAGCAGGCCGCGGCGGCGGCGCGCGTGGCGGCCTCCCCGTTTCCGGGGACGAGTTGGGGACTCTGTGGTCCCCACACCCGAGAAGAGGGCCAGATCGTGAGAGATGGCCCTGGGTCGGCCGGGGTGCGAGGGATATGCCTGTCAACCTCACCTTCGGCAACCGAAACGACCCACAGGCGGCGTGCGTTTTGGTCGGTTCGAGTCCGACATAACCTCCTCCACCGGCTCCGGTGGGGAGGTATCCGTGGGGATTTTGCGCACGTAAAAAAAAAAAAAAAAAAAAAAAGTGCAAATATTTGTATGCATGAATATGGGTATTTGCATTGGTCTGGGTGTTTCTATGTATAATATGTATGTATTTACAAAAAAAAAAGTATTTAAGTATGTTTATCCGTATTCTAGATTCCATAACACAAGCTAGTTAAACTATGCTTACCATGGGTCTAGATAGCGTTGTGTAGAATGTTGTAGAATATTTATATTTATTTATTATTTATTTATTTATTCATTACAATTTTACATTAACTTTGCAAAATGCCTTTTAATTTAGGATCTTCAAAGCATTGTTTTAAAGTCTAAAATTAAATAGATTCTTCAGCACTGTTCGTGGTATGACAGTGGTTTTTTTTACCAGAATCGAGATCCAGCATGCTGACCATCGTAGACACAGCCACTTCACGGAATCGTTGGAGCAAGGTTTGATAACATTGAAGGGGGCATCCGTGATTGATGAATGAGCTGGTTTATCCAATCTTCAAATCATAAACCATGTGTAATAGGTAAGTTTATATTGCACGTTATTTGATACTAGAAAATGAGGTGGCTTATTTGTGGAAAATTATGACTTCAATTCTCAAGAATTTCTTATCATAAATCAACATTGTTTTAAAACAATCATGATATAACATATGACTAATAAAACAACCTTTGGAAATTAGAAACTTCAATGTAGGAGGGAGGATTACGCTCTTCCTGTTACTTAGAGCCCCACCACAATGGGGATAATCGGCGGGGTCTTGGGGATTCAAACACCTCCCCTCCTTCCCTCGAGTTCAGACTCTTGCTCTCGCTTTTCGGCTTTTGCGGGAAGAATTGTCGTTTTTGTGGAACATCCAGCAATATTGTGAGGCAATGTGACTTTTTATTCCCATCCAGTAACACAAATATTTGGCAGTATTACCGCCTGGGAAAAAGATAAGTTGTAACAGGATAAAAAATTTCCAAATCAAACACTAGTATTTGTTTCAGTGTTACCGGATAGAAATAAAATAAACCCTAGTTCTAACCTATGGTGGAGGTTCCCAGCAATTCCTTTTGCATAGGTAAGAATTGCAGCATATGTACAAAGTTTGATTTTTTTGCTTAAACTTACCTATTTTTATTATGTTATGTTATGTTATGTTACATACCTACTTACTACATAACAAAATTAATTAACGGCAGGGTAAATGGCCTGTTCCTACTTCATCATACATACATACATATAATTACGCGTTTTTTCTCCGGAGGGTTAGGCAGAGATGAATTAACCCACATTTCACCAATAGACAGCTATTGGTGAAATGTGGGTGTTAATTCATCTCTGCCTAACCCTCCGGAGATAAACGCGTACAAACGCGTACGAATACAGATTCGGCCCCACGTAATAGGTGGTGAGCCTATTGCCGTATTCCAGACACTATAGCTCGAGTCACGATCTGAGGCTGAGTGTGGGCTGTAGGTATCTGTCTGATTTTAAACAGCCCTATCCCTTAGTCGCCTTGTTCTACACCGCATGGGAAGAGATGGGGTGGCCCAAATTCTACTCTACCGGAAACCACGCACCTATTTCATCACCCATCATATAAACCATTCATCTTAGGTTTTCCCATTCTCATTATTCATAGATACCTTTCAATTGCTTAGTTAAGATATGATAAACTATTAAATCTTTTCTATCACTGCCTTTCATATTTCCTCTTTAATTCTTTATCTTGTCAAATCTCATCACTAGACACACCCACGTAATCAATCTCATTTCAACTGACATTCACACGTGTTTTGCCCAGTTTTAAATTCCAATTCATGAAGTAAGATAGTCTCTATCATGTTTATGTTTTATTAAAAAAAAACTTGTCATTATCCCCTTCAATTACAAGGGCGTGGCTGGGGTCACATGTCGTTGCAATGATCTGTCACGATCTCATCCAACCTGAGTTTTCTATCTGCCGATGTCACTTTGAACTTGTCCTGTTAGCCTACCATACTGTGTCCTAAGATAGCTGTATAGCTTACCCTCTATAGGATATCCTATTATGTAGTTCTATCTTTCTTTCTCACCCGGTACATGGACGCTTTTACCATGTCATGATAGAATTACTGGAGATGTAAGTCAATGGTAGTAGGAACAAGAATTTTTGGTTCTACGGTTCAGAGAGGTCAATTTTGGCCTGAATGATCCAAATAATTCCTAATCTGGATGTCTATGGCTTCTACAATTATGAGCATGAAATCCATTCATATTATTAATAGATAAAGGTACTTGTGTGTAACAATAAAAAAAAATACCGCAAACAAAGAAACAATGTAATCAATGGAACCAGTGGTAGTTCCCCCGCGAAAGCCTACTTTACAGCATTCAATTGTTAACTAGGTACAGTCAGCGTCAAATCGATCGTGACGACCTAAGTACTCAAAATTATTTTAATGCCTTGGTTTTCACCCCTTCCTCTTGAGTGATTGTTATGATATTTGCCACACACTTTCAGTTCGGACGATAACACAATTTAAATTCCCGAGGAGAGGGCCAGATCGTGAGAGATGGCCCTGTGTCGGCCGGGGTGCGAGGGATTTGCCTGTCAACCTCACCTTCGGAAACCAAAACGACTCACAGGCGGCGTGCGTTTTAGTCGGTTTGAGTCCGACATAACCTCCTGCACCGGCTCCGGTGGGGAGGTATCCATGGGGATTTTGCGCATGAATAAAAAAACAACTTAAACCAATAAAACAGTTAAATTTGCTCTTAATACTATTGATATTAAGATCATTTTGAGACTTTGTAGTCAAGATCGTTTTGACGGACTGTACAACATAATCTATCGAGGAAACATTTACAGTATGCTCTACTTCAATTAGACGTTATCTAGAGATTATATTTTCATTGATACGAAGCAGGTATCAATTAAATACTTCATTGATATCAAGTATCAATGAAGTATTCACGGGGACTTTTTGTGTAATCGTGTAAAAGTTCAAGTGCTTCATCCTTCACTTGAATCACAATATAGTTCAATTTAGATTGGAAAACATGAAAGCTCAGACGGAACTTGAACCTGCGTTTATGGGGGATTGGTCCGACCACTGAGCTAGGTACTGAGCCATCTACCGATATTCATACGAAACAATGACCGTTGTACAATCATTCATCATACAAAATCAATCTGATCAATTCCATCTGAGTATTCATTTCCTCCGATTTATATAGATTAGTAGGGATACCTACTAATGCTTTAAAAAAATTCATAAAAAGAAAGAAAAAAAAAGCCTCGTGGTTCCCGACAGAGCAGAATTTGGACCAACCCATATTTTCCCATGCGGTGTCGTACAAGGCGACTAAGGGATAGGGCTGTTCAACATCAGAAAGATCTATACAGCCTAGACTCAGCCTCAGATGCATGGCTCGAATCAACAATAGTGCCAGGAATACGGCAATAGGCTCACCCCCTATTACGTGGGATCGAATAGAATTATTGGTGAAATGTGGGTGTTAATTCACCTCTGCCTACCCTCTGGAGATAAAGGCGTGATTTATATCTATCTATCTATCTAAAAAAAACAGAACTAAAAAAAGAAGTGTAATTGTTTCCCGCGGCTGAGTAGATCGGTTCAGTGGATTCAGAGATTATCCCTTCCAACCTCACGAACTTTACACACATACATACATACATATATATAATCACTGAATTAACACCCACATAAAAAGTTTACCTCTTTAAAAAAACTGCAGAGTTTGTTTGTTTGTTTGAACGCGCTAATCTCTGGAACTGCTGGTCCGATTTGAATGATTTTTTCAGTGTTGGGTAGTCCGTTTATCGAGGAAGGTTTTAGGCTATATATCATCACGCTACTACTTAAAGGAGCGGAGCATTGATAATAAATGTTGTATACATATTTTGAAGACTAAAACATACGGGCTCAAAGAGATATGAAGCTTCAAAACATACCCCGGGCGAAGCTGGGGGAGGGTTCAGCTAGTTAAATATAAAAGAAAACAACCCGGACAGTGGCTATAGGTTCACCCCTTATTAAGTGGCTCTTTATTTAAACGTGTGGAAATCCCCTTGGATACCCACCAGCCGAAGTCGGCGGGGGTGATTATGTTGACTCGAACCGACTAAAACCGCACGGACACCTCGGGCCATCAGTAGCCGAGGTTGAGGTAGCCTTTGCCCAGGCCTACGTGGGTCTAACGAGTTACTGGCGAAAAGTGGGTGTAATAATTCGCCTATGCCTATCCTTTCGGGGAAATAGGCGTGAGTTTATATATGTATATATTTAAATAGCTTATAAATATGAGTTTGCGTTTAATAACAGAAATCACGTGTGTTTAAAAGCCAATAGATGACTCAGAAGGTGAGGCTTGTTTATAGATTAAATATTCAAATAAGTAAAAGTATGAAAAGAAGACCATTGGTAGTACAAAGGTGACGTCATTGGGCAAAGGAATGTCCCACACGTTCCTGATTTTTATTTATCTAGGACACGCCAACTTGACTTCACCTCGCCTGATGGTAAGCTAAAGACAGTCTCAGGAAAGAGGGTTACCATTACAGACACTAAGTAATGTTACAATGGGCCAGCAGCGGCCTCATCAGATGCTTTTTCACGCCCCGGTTAAAGGACCCAGGACTGTAGAAAGAAGAAAACACGTGTGCTGGTAATGAATTCCAGGTCTTGGTGGTGCTGCAAAGAAAAGAGTCTCCAAACTTTTTGGTTCTTGCTCGTATATTCTGCACAGTGTGACACTCCAATATCCCTGAAAAAGCCTGAGGAAAAAGCATGACTAAGGCATATTGCAGCTTGTAGTATGCCACAGTCATGCTTGGTATATTTTGTGTTCTTACGTACTTGACTGCTATCTGAACTTCATCCCTGACAAGAAAATATGCGCCAGACCAGCCCCTCAATTCTACTAAAGCAAAACTACTCTCACCCCACAGATACTGCAAAAAAATGGCATTAAATTTTAGACTTTATTTCTATTGGTTTATAGTCCAAAATTAATCGAAAAGAGTTTACATTACTCTTTTTCATTCACTCTGCAAAAAGCCTTTTAATTTTGGACATAAAATACTAAATTGATTTTTTAGCAGTGTTTGTGGCATGTCTCCGGTTTTGCTTTAGCAGAATCTAAACCCAGATCCCGCAGATTTTGGTGGAGCATGAAAATGGATTTAAGATCACTTACTGAGTATAATATCACAAAATGCTGACAGAGTCCAGTGGAGCTTCAGGTAATATCTTAAAATCATTTATGACCATTTTTGAAATTATGCACTTTTTGGCAAAAGCACAGAATCTGTGGGCAAAACTCAAACCTGACCTCCCTGCTGCGGTTTTCCCAAGCGCCTAAACTATGGGGTTCTTCAAGAGGGGCATCAGAAGGTTTCTTCATGGTCGGCAGCGCGAGTGTGACTCCCCTGGTGTTGCATACGTCCATAGGCCACGGTAACCGCTTCCCATCAGGTGGGCCGTGTGCTTGTCTGCCAACTAAGTGGTATAAAAAAAAAAACCATTATTGTAGTTATGAAGTAAAATTTCTCATCTTTCGTTATAAGTACTAATAGCCTTCTCTTCGGATAAATGCAGGTGTGATTGACATAAAACTGTGCCAAAAAATAAAAACATTAGATATTAGATAAGTACCTAAGCATATAAGGCATGGTTGACGTCAAACCAATTATGTAATCTTCTCAAGTCACTCGGTTTTTTGATTGAACAAATCCGGTATTGCATAATATGCACACAGGTACTTTTGATTTGATTGCCAGTCCAGCGACATTGCGCAATTTTTTTCATCCAATTGTGAGATCGTAATAAAATTCAAAAAAAAGAACAATTTTTAACAGATACAAAGATAACAATTTTAATAGATACTATCACGCTTATTTGTTATTATTTACATTTAATCGGTTTCTTTAACATTTGGTTTACAGCGCTTATGTCTATATACCTTAAAGATAAGTGGGAAGCCTTGACTCATTTAACTAAGCATACAAATCCGCATGAGAGTCGCTGTCGTCATGTGAGCCCATCATGACTCATGGCCATGGAGTTTGCATAGCTATAAGTATTGAACTTATGACAATGACCTTGAACGGAGACAATCACGGAGTATTTACAGCCGGAGGAGGCCCGTATACCCCACAATGGTGTGAAGATGTTCAACGAGATTGACTGCTGACAGTTTGTTTTAGCATAGAATAAAAATTACTTATGTTAAAAGAGGCACAGTCAATGACATAAGTAGATTAACACTAAAATATTAACAAACCCCATTTTTAAACTGGAATACATGTATCTTTCATCTATAAGTTATCTCATGATCCCCAGAGGACAAAGTTAATATATTTAATGTTTTATCAAGTATTTTGAGACTGGTTTAGGGGCCACAGTGATCAATAAATTAGAATTTGTTAAGCTACTTTTGTCGTTGACTGTACCGGCACTGGTAGTTACCCAAAACTAGGCTGATATAACCTACCTCGATACAAGCACGAGTATATGTAGCTATGTGTAGGTAGGTGACAAAAACTGGTCACTATTTATTAATCTGTTTAGTAACTATTTATTAATCTGTGGTCACAGTTACTGGATGAAGCGGGAATGAATTTTGAATTACGAATTTAGAACGGAACGCAGAAACTACATTAACGATATACGGCCGCTTTCAATATTCGAATGTCAATCTAAGATTATATTCAACGCTTGTACCTAACTCCTGAATACACACTAGGAGTGATATCCACAGAACGAAAGCCCCACCAAATATTTCAATGCAAAATAACGCTAAGACAATTCCATATTGCTTGCACTACAAATAAGTAATAAGATCTTGTAGAGAGTTAAGCTTCTATCCCCAATAAGGTCTTCAAACCGGGCCGTTGACAGCAAAAGTTGACAAATCGGGAAGAGCGTTCTATCACGAATAATATTAGCTGGGCCAAAATCTAACTACCACCACTGTAGTCCTTACTCAAAAATCTGGTCTTACTATTATGGATCATCTCGTCAAACTGCTGTACCGGCACCGGTCACCTCGATACAAGCACGAATGTATGTACCTAGCTATGTGTAGGTAGGTGACAAAAACTGTGTCACTATTTATGAACCTATATAGTAACTATTTATTAATCTGCGGTCACAGTTACTGGATGAAGCAGGAATAAATTTTGAATTACGAATTTAGAACGGAACGCAGAAACTACATTAACGATATACGGCCGCTTTCAATAATCGATTGTCAGTCTAAGATTCTCATATTCAATCTTGATGTTTGACAATCGAACAATCGACACAGTATTTAAATTTCAATATGTCTAAACGGCGATCCAAAGGTGTTGATCCGCCCTCGGTCCTCCCAAAGATCGATTAGAAAAAAGGATCGGCATATCGATCTATAGATTGTTCATTAAAAAAGTAAAATCAAGAAACGGTTTAAATTATCAATCTGGGATTACAAAATACGGATTGAGATTGCAAATAGAAAGTGGCTGTAAATGAATGTGACACCTATCTGTAAAACCATAGCGTGCAATTTGTCTTCTGTACGACAGCAATAAAAAATTGGTGGCTCATAATGGGTTTTTCACGATACTTCATCTTTTCTGACTGTACCCCAGCGATGTCCTGTAGCTTCTTAGAGTATAGGTACCTACATGTTTATGTTTATGCTCTCAGCCCTCGCGCCTGGGATGTAAAGCATTGCTACTTTTCGCCAGCATGCTTCATAACAAGTTACTTCCCGGAATTAACGCCGATAAACATATACCTACGGATATGAAGCAGCTAACACTATGTAACTAGGTAAGTATGTACTCGTATGTCGTCCGGAGAATCCCGTAATATGGCTCATAGCCAAAGAAAAACTGCGCGACAGTATTTAAGGGACTTCTTAGAACGTACTCGAGTTTTTTAAATTCTCAGTAACACCAGTAGCATGTTTGACTTTTTGCCAACTTTTATAAAAAGTGTTTATCCGTAACTATCGTTATTTACAAACAAAGTTCTGAAAATTTCAAAATTATCAATATGAGAATCACACAAAATTAGATACGTAATTTTACATTGAAATACTTAACGCATTCGATTTATGTCGTCCATTGGCCACGGTAACCATTTTCCCCCAGGTGGGCCGTGTGCTGGTCTGTCACACAAGTGGTACAATAGTATAATATTATTATTGCCGTGTTGGCTACCGGTGGTGTACCTAGTATAGAGCCACTCCTTCACTTCCTGGTGGTGTAGTAGAAGGCAACTAAGGGATAGGTCTGTTCAACATTCGACAGTAAACGTACAAGTGCCCACTTGTCGGTATTATTGTATAGTTGGCGAAATGTGGGTGTTAATACACGTCTGCCTACGTCCCCTTAGGAGATTTACAGGCGTGAGTATATGTATTATTTTCATAGTAAAATAACATCAATAAATAGTTAGGTAATGATTTAAGCAGGGAACATCCACAAGATCATGGGAACTTGTGTAACTCCCAGGGCGCCAAGATGCCTACATTTTATGTAGGTATCATGGCACACTTGCATGGCAGTTCAATAAAAAAAGGGAACATCCGACAAACGCATAAAAATGCCTACTGCCTTCACGAGCTTTATACAAACTGTAGATACAATATTTTTCCTCAACATTCTTGAACAATTACCGAAACATTTTCCACATTTCTTGCATATCTCATTACGTAAATTAAACGTATTAAGTAAACTGATAACAAGCTAACACTGACGTCACATACAAATATTACAAACCTAACGGAACTAGATAACGCGACTTAAGCTTAGTGGGTCTTGAGTAATCTTGATAATAACGCAATGCAAATATTGTTTTGATAACGTTTTCTCCTAATATGGGCAAGAATTGGAGGTTTGCTTATCGCACCGTCTCGTCTACGTTACTCATATTTTAAATTGGCGATAGGGTGACTGAATAAAAACAAAGCTGTTTATTTTTCTCTTACGGTACCTAAACTATCAACCAATCAACGCTTATAACTCCTGAAGACACTAGGAGTGATATCCACAGAACGAAAGCCCTAGCAAATATTTCAATGTAAAGTAACGCCAAGACAATTCCATTTTGCTTGCACTACTAATAAGTAATAAGATCTTGTAGAGAGTTAAGCTTCTATCCCCAATAAGGTCTTCAAACCAGGCCGTATTAAGTTGACAAATCGGGAAGAGCGTTCAATCACGAACAATATTAGCTGGGCCAAAATCTAACTGCCACCACTGTAGTCCTTACTCAAAAATATGGCCTTACTAATATGGATCGTCAAACTGCTGTCGCCCGCTCCCGTTACCAAATGTATGGGATTTGCCGTATTTGACAGTCGTCAACGTATGTCATACACGTCGAATCCCATACACTCATCATTCTATTATACAATATGCCAATATGCCATCCAGCGAATTGCCATTTGTCTAGAGGCGGATGTATGAAGTCCCACCAAAATGACTTGCGCCGTCCGTGGCTCTGCAACCCTTTACATTTGTTGAATAAAAAACGAGGCACTTGTGCAGTGGTGCAGGTTTTTCTTTGCTGCAGCAAGATGAAATGTTAGGAGTAATATAATACATATAATTGAATGACTAAACATTGAGAAATGTTGCTAAGTTTCATTCATACCTACTTAAATAAAAAAATTCAGGATTTATATGTAGATTGAAATTATGTCATCATGCATATGCACTCGTGGCCACTAGTAGCGCTCGTTAAGCTACTGCTACGCGCCCCCACTTTCCAGGGGGCAATATGAAAACACCTTGGTCCCACATCCGGAGGGCCGTTTCGAAATCCGAGATGGCCTTCGATGATCCAGGGTTGTGACTATTGCTCGAGGGATATATTTTAGTAGGCAACTTCACACCCCAACATCTGAAGACCCAAGATGGGACTGCCGTTTTAGTCTGTTCGACTTCGACATAGCTGCCTCTGAAAAAAAGCTTCAAAAAGGATTTACAATATAATTACGGACCATTTCTTCTTGACATCTTCATGTCCCTTGCGTCCTTTTGCCTTTTAAATTGTATTTTTAGCTAGTGGGGACCTACGCAGTGTTTTGGAATTATCACAAGAGAATTAGCAGCAAGTTTACTTATGATAAGCAACTCTATGTTATCTTACACGTATCAGCTTAACTACAGATGACTAGACGGTTTTACTCGGTCACGTTTAAAGATGACTAATTGTTTACTATTACTAGGATTAACTACTAGTAGATAAGGTTTACTATTTAAATAGGTAGGCTTGACAAAAAGCAACTTTACTTTAACACGATAAAGTGTAATATAGCTTGGCGACGCATTTAGATATAAGATTTAGGGCGTATCGGGATTTCCCATTGGAATTGGAAGTCCAGTCATGTTGCTTCTGTCGTATAAAATTGCGTTTACGTTAGCGTGAACTAGAGTTCTAAAAAGACCGACTAGAGCACTCAAAAGACCGACTAGAGCTCTCAAAAGACCGACTGGTCTGACTAAAGAACTTCGGTATCGCCAATTAGTTGCTGAAGTCAGATGACAGTCGCTTCACAGATAATATCGAAATTTAGCCGCATCACAGTTAGACTGGAAAGTTGGGAAACGATTTAGAGAATAATGATGTTGTTTTTATACCACTTAAGTGGCCGAGAAGCACACGGCACACCTGATGGGAAATGGTTACCGTGGCCTATGGACTTGTGCAGTACCAGGGGCGTCACACTCGCGCTGCCGACCCTGAAGAGACCTCCTAATGCCCCTTTTGAAGAACCCCATATAGTAAGCGCATGGGAAGACCGCAGCAGGGAGTTCATTCCACAGCTCGAGTGTGCGTGGGATGAAGTTACTTTCATACCGCACATTGCGTACTGTCTCAGGTTGCAATGTGTGGGGATATAACTACTACTTATCATGAGTTTCTGGACTCGATTCTTGCCTCTGAAGTGTTCTTCCAATCATGACCTAATACAATCTTCCTAGAGTCTCTAGTCCTTAAAGAGGGGCGTGAAGGAGTCCGTTGCTATTGAGAAGACCGGCAGTGGCGAGCGCGGGACTAAACTCTCGCTACAGAAATAATTGATTAGAGGGGCGTGATAAAACATTCAATTGAGGCCAAGGTCAAGGTGAGAGCCTCTAATAAAGGACGTGACTGTATGGTAACCCTCTTTTCTGGAGACTTTGTTTTCAGATTACCATCAGACGAGGTGAAGTTATATCGTTTCCTATATAAAATATAAGTAGAAAAAGAGGAGTCTCTGAGCTCCATAGTGTTAACTTGGTATGCAACGGGGATTATCGCTTAAATGATGATGAGTATTTATTTATTGCACTTTAAGTGGCAGATAAGCATACGGTGCACCTGATGGAAAGTGGTTACCGTGACATGTGCAAAACTAAGGTCGTTATCCGTTACATATTTATTGCCAACTTTGTAGAAACTTTCTAAAGCCAGTCTTGAAGAATCCCATTGCAGTCGCTTGAAAAAACTATAGCAGGGAAGTTCATTCCACAGATTAATCGGGTGTGGGATGAAGTGCTTTTCATACCGTACAGTGCTCACCGTTTCGCACCGCACCAGGAATGTGAAACGGTATGAATTTCGACATTAAGTACTTACTGTGTATTTATACAGAAAGTGTAGACATGATGTCGCCGGACTGGCCAGAGTTGTGGCCTAGATGAGTCATGTGATGTAGGTAATACAAGAACTGATGAGGTAAGTAGGTCAGTAGGTGTATGTCATATCGCTCCGGGTGACGGGGGGTATCCAAGGGGATTTCCGCACGAAAAATAGGTAGGTAAGTAGATATAATGTCATATATCTCATGTTTGTACTTTAGACATCCTCCGTGGTGTGGCGGAAGTGAACGCGGCCTCCACACTGGAGGCGCGGGTTATATCCCCCGGATTACATACAATAATCACGCCTCTATACCCGGAGGGTAAGGCAGATGTGAATTAATTAACACCCACATATCACCAATTATTAAATTGGGGAGAGATGGGGTGGTTCAAATTCTACTCTGTTGGGAACCAAGCTCACAATCATGATTATGATTTGAGATTAATATGGTCATTCACATTAATAGTGTGAAACCCGCCGAGATATTTACCATGTATCTTGTACTTTCTCTGGGTAACCGAAATTTCGGCGCTGTAGATAATTTGTATAAGAGGTTTATAATTAAACACATTTTTAGTGTACATTTTTTAATTATTTAGATCACGCGACTAGTATACTACCTATCTACTTTATATAAATATTATTTAGTATTTATTAATTCTAAACAGTGTATAAAAAATACAGAAAATTCATAATTATTATTCATAAGCACGAAACATCACAAACATTAACTATTAAACTTTTGCGTTCCATTATACACAATAATGTTTACGGGAATTAACGGGCATTAGTGTGGTAAGTGACGATACATGGCGAATGTAAGGGTAGATGAAGAAGCTACTACCTCACCGACTCGAAGACGGCAGGCGTGCACCACTGAGGCAGTCAGCCTGTGACTACAGCCGGTGTAATCTGGTCGAAACGTCGGGCAAACCAAAGGCAAACCCGTAAACATTATTGTGTATCACAAACATTGATTTAAATTTCTTATACATTACTGTAGAATTTTAATCCCATTTTCGCAATTCATGGGAACAATTTCCGGTGACAAAAAGTTGCCTATATGCCATTCCAGACTATAATCTGTCTATAAACCAAATTTATGCCAGTTTGAGTTGATCTGTTTAAGAGTGATTGAGTAACAAACGTTTTACTTTTAAACTGTCACGTTCCATGATATACAATCATGTTTACGGGAAGGACCTGTACCTACCTACCAAGGACTATTCTAAAAATCCATTTAATTATGAACTTTAAAGTAATACAGTTAAAGTCCAAAATAAAAAGAGTGAATGAAAATTCGCATGGAAACTCTTTTCATTGAATTTTGGACTTTAAGAGTATAGAAATTAAGTCTAAAATGTAATGCCATGTTTTGCAGTGTATATGGTATGACAGGTAGATGCATTAGGTATTCAATTATATAACTTGAATTTATAAAAGTTTAAGTTAAGCCTTTAAGTCGTTTAAGCAATTTGTTGTATCTAGAGCGAAATTTAAAAAATCTTTCCGTATTATCCTTGAAATACGAGTTATCGAGATTCTACTGCGGTTATCTCTATTATTATTACTCGTATAAAGCATGTTACTATATCTTAACCATTCTAAATCAATTAGGCTTATAATAAAATAGCGTCATAAAGTCATAATATATCGAAATAACGATAAAAATATGTCATGTTAAAATCATTAGTGCGAGCAATGAGTTTTGTTACTTTAAAAAAAGCATGTTCTGTTATATAGTATATGCCTATTCTAAAACAATTAGGCTTATAATATTATTGAGTGTTTCATAATATCTAGAAATATTTCGAAATATCGATAAAAATATGTCATGTTAAAATCATTAGTGAGAGCAATAAGTTTTGTCACTTTTAAAAAAGCATGTTCTGTTATACTATGTCTATTCTAAATCAATTAGGCTTATAATATTATTGCGTGTTTCATAATATCTAGAAATATTTCGAAATGTCGATAAAAATATTTCATGTTAAAATCATTAGTGCGAGCAAGGAGTTTTGTCACTTTTAAAAAAGCATGTTTTTTTACTTTATATGTCAAATAGCTGCTGGACATAGGACTCTCCCAATGTGCGCCATTTTGATATGAGCATTTATTCATAAACATATTAGAGCTGTGAATAACATAGCTATAACATTTGATCACATACCTACCCCATCTAAGTATAAATCAAAGACAAAATATAAAACTAAAATAACTACTATACCCCTAAAAACTGAAACGTTGTTGAAACTGAAAATTCACGATCGAATAAGGTGTGATTCCAAAGTCGACCGCACACAACAGCAGCAGACGCAGAGCGTACCATGATTCAAATCTACGATTTGAATATCATAATATTGTTTATTGTTTTCATTCATTGCGGCTTCTCAATGGCGCCGTTCATCCGTATAGAAGTTTAACAAGTAATGTATGCGAAGAGATTGACCACGATTCACGTCATCATAAAAATAAATAAATGGTCAACACAAATAAAAAATAATCAGTCCCGTAATCCGGTCATTTCTCTTTAGATATACATTTATTACATACATTACTTGTTTAACTTGAACACGGATAAACGGTGCCATTGAGAAGTGGCAATGAATTAAAATAACAAACAAAATCTATTACACCCTCCCTCCTCCCTCTTGTCAGCAAAAGTAAGTAGAACTCTTACATCCTTCCGTAAACTTTGGTATAATTTCTTTTCATGTTTGTTTTTTAGTCAAAGTCAAAAATCATTTATTCTGTATCTATAATGTATGGGTAATGAAAAGTAAATGACTACTGCTTACGTAGGTTATCATTATCTAGATCCCCCACCCCCATGTCCTCAAAAATAAACAATGTAAAGATCCCCCCTCCCCCCTTTAGTGCTTACGTAACACTTGAACGACAAATAGTTTTAAAGACATTCGATTTTGGAAATTCGATTTTTCGGACTGTATTTGATTGATAATATTTTAACTTACTTTGGGAATTAAATATAATGAAAAGTCATAGTTGTAGTTTAGTTAGGCAATATCTTATTTTGCAAAGTATATGATAACGAACTAACATATTAAGCAGTACAGGGAAGAATCGGACGATCTTGTCAAATAGGCTATTGGTACGCTCTGCGTCTGCTGCTGTGCAACATTACTGTGTGCTGCAGAGTTCGGAATCAAACCTTTAACCTGATGTAGTATTGTCGATTCAGAAGCAATGTTAAGGAAACTTTTTTGAGCAAATATTTAATTTTGGATTTTACTTTCAAAAGAATTTGTCATCGTCACTTAAATCCTAACCTAAGTTATACCATCACCTCATTTTGTACATTATACATCATCATAATTTAATTATTATTATACAAATACAATTACGGTATTTGAGATTCCATAATTCTTAATGGCAGAATAAATATCACTTATCCAATTATAAAAATATTTATAAAATATAATATGTGCTCTAATATATTATGTCATTTTGTGTCATCACAAATTAGATAAAATTTACGGCGAAAAATTTTCAAATAAGCGTTACTTACGGCCTCAATTACACCAAACTTCGTTAGTACATTCAAGAAGGAATACCTATACATATATGCCTTTTCAAATTTAGTTGTATAAAAAGATGTATACTTATATGCTTTCAGCCTAAGTAATATTACATAGGTAATAAAATAACATAAAAATGAACATAATTTTCCACAAAAGTAAATAAATTATTAAAAATATATGTAAATTTGGTACTTAAAAATAACACCAATTGCAAGCAAACCGCTGGGTACATTCTGTTTAGCAATATTTATACATTTTGGTTTTAATACAAACGTATAAGAATTGTTTATGCCCATATAACACAACCAAATTCATTTAAAGATATTTCGGCATATAGAGATCAAAATTGGCACACTAATTAATTATTTTTATTCATAATTCTATAGTCAAAATAAATATGTGTAGCACATTAGCATTTGATTTGGGACATCGGGAAAAAAAAAGAGACTGGCTAATCGCACATCGAACTGCTAGTTTGGCACCTTTATAGAGAAGTTTTAAAACTGTATAGGTCGTACAAAATTTAAACTATTGCTTGAGTCGTAACATCTCTAGAAAGATATCAAGCTATAACCTGTTATCTTTCAAAAAGCAAACACACGTTACACGATAGAGAGAACGCTCTACAATAACAAAGCAAGCTGATTCAACTCTCATATTACTTCCCGACGATAGTGCCAAATCAAATGCCCGAAACTGAAGATTTGTTTGAAAATTCAAAAAATGCTTTAATTTTGTGAAAGGTTACGATTTTCTAATTTAGCCTCTCTCACTTGTTTTTTTATCACTGAACACTGGAAACTAAATATACTATTGTATGGCAACACACATACTGTTCTATATTACCAACAAACACCAATGTTGATATGCCACATTTGAATTCAAGTGGCATAATATTATGCCACATGAATTCCATTATGCCCATTAGTCTAAATACGGTATTAGATAGTTATCCATAACGCTTATGTTCATATGCCAGTTGAAGTGGTTCACTCCCGGTACGGTGACGAGGTGTAGCCTTCCAGACCTGTCCAAGGTCTTGAGACCTATCTTGTCTTCTTTATATATGTCTTGCTGGTGCATTTCTATTACTGTTTCGTTATCATCGTAGTAGCCGAACTGACTGGAAAAGTATTAATATAGATGTTAGATGTGTGTATGCAATTTATCTCAACGAAAATTTATCCTTTTCAATTTTCAATTCATTTTTTTATATTAAGGGCCGCAGCAGACTGGAAAATAGGTCCGGGAAAGGATCTTTGTGTGATAAATATAAATATATCGTAACATAGTGAATTTAAAATTAAAACTAAAATGATATATTTGCAAGCACAAAACCAATGATCACAGCATTTATCTAAATACGAAACTTCGAAATCACCAGCGGGTTGTGGAGGTAATATGACTTCATGGAAAATATTGAAGGCCACCTGAATTGGTAGCGGTTTAACAGTTTAACTGGTTCGGAGCGGGACGAATCGGTATAATCGGAATAGGAATCCCTTCCCGATTATACAGATCACATTCATGCATATATTTCGAGAACCCCCAGCAGTCAATCCTATATCTAAAAGTAAATAAAGATGATTCATTATATTCTGTATACTTTTTATCCAAAAGTTAGTTTAATTTCTTTATCATAATATTATAGATGTGTGGTAATTACCTGCTCTGCCATGGCGTGATGACCTGGTCTTGGGGCCCACCGATCAGTACCAGCCTCTTTAGTCTAAGCAAGTTCGCTTTGAAGTCTTCTGATTTTGCTGAACTGAAATTAATATATTTTAATAAATGATTATTGCATCGTGTATGAGACGATTTCCTAAGCCGAATAAAAAAAAATATGTAAAGACAACAGAAACGGTATTTTTCGCCTACATTTTGAGGATTTCTCTCAAATTCTCCAGGATGACATGATCGGCTCCTGACCCCCTGGACATGGGACTATCCTTGAAGTACCCCACTCCGACAAAAAGAGAATCATAAAAATTCACAAAAATAAATAAAAACCGACTGGGGAAGTACCTCCAACCTACAGAATACCACGGCTATAATAACCTCGTGTTGTGTTCCCGGTGGTGAGTAGGGTAGCCAGAGCTTACTGAAGAGTTTTTGTGCTGTCAGTGGGAAGACCAACGGCTTGTCCTGATTTTGTGTTCTGCACTGAGGGCACATAAAATCTCTGTTCTTATAGGGTCGGCAGCACGGATGTGACTCCACTGTTGTTACACACGTTCATAGGTCACGGTAACCACTTTCCATCAGGTGGGTCGTGTGCTTGTCTGCCACCTAAGTTGTATAAAAAAAAACATGTTGAATTGTAAACCTTCTTTTTGAAGTCGGTTAAAATCAGCTAACAACTAGGTCACTGCATTATTATGTGTAATGATGCAGAAAATCGCGCTAACAAACACCAAAATTTATTTAATTCATGCTTACAGATAGCGATCTAGTTTTTTTTCTGTTTATAATAAGCAACCTTGTAATAATTTCCTAAAAACTGTTAACCTCTAGTTCCTAATAAATATTTTCAATGAAAAAGCAGAGTTGCGAATAATAATAGCAATATTTACACTTTTATACATTATGAATTATGTATTAGTAAATGTTAATTATAAGAATCTTGACATCGGTTCGTTACACGTGGTCACGTAATCAGTTATTTTTGGTCAAACAATAATAATGATAATGACATAACTTGGTCACATAACTTCTCAGTAGCAGGTAACCCGATACAAACACGTGTACCTGTGTGTTGTACCTATGTACCTATTAGTTATGTTAAATAGTTAGGTTAAGTACTTATCAAGTTCTGCTTGGAGCTTATATTATAATACGATGCACAACCCGCGTCGCCCCATCGTTTTTTTCTGCTATCGGTAGATGGCGCTTCAATCATATTATAGAGTTTTTTATGAATTTATTAACGGGCGATGCCGGGGCACTCAATAATTATAGTACACAATTTCATAAATATTATAATATTCGTGACCGAAAAATTAAAAATTATTTATTGATGCAATAATTCTCAGGATAACATTTTGGTACATTTTAATTAAGTAGGAATGTTTATTATGAAAGAAAAAAATCATTCACGGTATCGGTTAATCGGGTGACGCCGGGTACGAACAGCTAGTTAAAATGAATTAAATGCTTTAAAAAAATTAAAATTAAAGCCTATTATTATAAGTATTAAATAGATGGGGTTGTGATGACCAAAGCAAACAAAACATAAAAATAAATTAATTAGCAAAAAATAGTCAATTTATTTTACTAAATATATATTAACAAAAACGTTTAAAATTACATAAAGATATATAAATATTGAAAAAACATAATTAGAAAATGAAAGCAAAAAGATCAGGTTCCACCGAGATTTGAACTCGGATCGCTGGATTCAGAGTCCAGAGTGCTAACCATTACACCATGGAACCGACTGACGAGAAACTCAAAATTTCGAATCTTTATCTTCGACTGAATAATTCTAGTGAAAAAAATAAAAATATTGTAAATCAAAACAGTTTACAAGAACAAAAAATTTTGAAAATATTATTAAGTTGCCATATTTTTAAATGAGTCACTATTTAATTATATGGCAATTTACATGCCGACTGTATATTGCCTTGTTATCTACAAATAACACGACAATTTACATAAACTACCAGTATAAGACGTTTTCTAAAAAAAACTCAAATCAAAAATCATTGTTAACAAAATCGGTTTCTCAAATTAGGTTTAGAATGTTTCAACTTAAAAAAGAAGGTAAGCAACTGAGCCGGAATCGAACTCGCAACCTCCGATGTAGCCAAACATTGTACGACCACCCACGCACCACTGAGGGTGTAAGGTCAGTCACGTGACACTTCGATGGCCTACAACACTATCTATGGAAAACGAATAGAAACGGACAAGGGATTTCTGCAGGCCCAGTTCATTTCACTCCCAATACTTGACAAAAGATGTTCGGCATTCAACTGCTACGCAGGGAGCGCGGGTTCGATGCCCGCTCATTGCAAATATTTGTATACATCAATATATATATATTTGCATTGGTCTGGGTATTTACCTATGTATTTAGAAAAAATAAGTACCTATCTAAGTATGTTTATCCGCATTCTAATCTCATAACAAATAGGCGTCGATGGCTTAGTGGTTAAGGAGTCGGTTTTACGATCGAAAGGTCCCGGGTTCGAATCCTGGTCATTACACTATCGACGTGAACCCACTCCTAACACAAGCAATTTAGCTTATCTGGAGGGGTTAGAGGGAATATTAGTAATTTGGGTTCTAATATTTAAAAAAAAAAACTAGTCAAATTATGCTTGATTTAGGTCTAGATAGCGTTGTGTAGAATATCGTGGAATATTTATTTTTATTATTTATTAATATAAAAAAGCGAGTGTCCGTTACATCTGAAATGAAACTTAATATGCATACCCACACTATGTCTCAGATATACCTACTATACAATACTAAGAGAAAAAGAGAGAATGAATATATGCATAGCACCTCTCTCTCTTTTTCTTGCCCCTTCAAGGTAGGTAACTCTCTCCCATACTATCTTCACAACTTATATATCATTTAATTTAAATATGCACGCCATGTAAGTGGTAGGTTATTTAGTGCAAGTGTGTATATATTATATAGTGCAAGTTTATGTTTTTTATTTTATTATCTCTGTAAAACCTATGTTCCACAATTTATTAGATAAATAAATTTAAAAAGAAATATCTCCCTCTCAACTTCCGTTCGCCTCGCTTGATCACACTTTTCGTAACGCTCTCGTCACGCATTTACCAGCCTACTCCCCAAGTCAAGAAGTTTTACATCAAAACACTGTATGAGTACTTACGTGATATCATTATTGATGTATGGCAAGAACACGCTATAGGTTTCATACAACGCTTGATGGAAGGGGTCGTTCCAATAGTTGCCAACTGACGTGTGTTGCCCGACGCTTGAGTAGAACAACTGCCAGACGGTGTCTTTGACGAGGTCAGGGAACACGAGGTGAAGGAAGCCGGCTGTAAAGTGATGATATTCGGTTTTTGTGATGTAGTAGTTTAAGTAGCTAAGGTACCTATCTGCTACTGTGTTATAGGTCCCTGTATGGGATAATTTTAATTACGAAAGAAACCAAATAAACTGTAATTTGTGAATTCAGCGCCATCTAGCTAGAAAATGGCCGGGAACAGCCCGTAGCTTTCACCTTAAGTACTTAGCTTTTACCCTTCCCGTCAAGTTGATGTGTCCTTTATAAAAAAAAATAAACCAGATAAAAATAACCGCATAAAAAAAACTAGTCCTGTTCATGAGACCTATTGGTCTTAGATGTCGTCGCTGCTACTAACACTTTATTAAGAAAAAAAAAACAATAGCACTTTGACTTCGTATTTTTTGAATCGTACTCTTTTTTTCGTCAGGGTATCCCCACGAATACCCACCCGCTGGCTGCGGAACGGTTATGTGGAACTCAAACCGACTAAAATCGCACGCTGTTGTCTCGTGCCATTAATCTTATTAATCTTATTGTTATTCCTAGCCGCATACGAAGTTTTGACCTTCGAATCTGGGTTCCGCTTTACTAGTCTAACTGCGGATTTTTTCGTGAAGCGACTGCCATCTGACCTCCACAACCCAAAGGCGATATCGAAGCATTGCAGCTAAATCAGTTATTGGACTTTTTAGGACTCAAACTACCCGTAACGACTGCCATAAATGTTCGTAAGGCAACTGGAACCCACGGCATGCGTACAAATATTTGCACAGAGCGGGGATCAAACCCGCGCCTCCTGTGTAGCTGCCTCGTACTACCACAGGCCACAAATATCGGGGTTTAAAGGTAAATTAATAAGGCATTTCCGTCGCACCTCAAAGAACCAGTCTGTTATCGGTATGGAGATAGCTCCCTTGGGAGAATCAAACCCTGGCAAAATTTGATATAGGTATCAGCTTGCAAGTAAGGTTGCCTTGCGTGCCTAAGATCTTGGTGGTTCATAACATAACTCTAATAGTTTTTTAATTGGATATATTATATTTACTTCCGTACTGTCCGGCTTGCGGTGAGCTTAACGAAATAAACGTGTCGACGGTAACGTTTTTGAAGGTCTGCACTATACCTCTTGCAATCAGGCCCCCTTGAGAATAACCTGGAAATTATAGAATAAAACAAAAATAAATATTTATGACATCACACTTTATAACAGTTAGCGGAACACACTACACACACTGAATAAGTCCTTACTATTCCACAATTTATTTATTAAAATTATTATTTAAACAGTAATTAGTAAAAATAACAGTAACTAGTGTTTAAAATTACAGTAATTAGTGTAATTTATAACTGAATGAATTATCAATATTCAACTGCACAATAACTGTTCAAAAACAATGAAACAATATTGTGTAATGTTGCAAAATAAAAAAAAGTTTTTTTTTAAAACCGTTAATATCACACTTACTTAACTAGCTCCCTATACTGTCATCAAATCTTTCATGTAATCCCTGTTTCAAAAATTCCTACAACCTGCCCTTTTTACACTAACTAAGTTAGTACATATACACAAAGAGCTATAAAGAAGTTACTAATAGGGTCGGCGGCGCAGTATTACATATGTCCACAGACCATGGTAACCACTATACGTTAGGTGGACCATGTGCTTGTTTGCCACCTAAGTGGTAAAAAAAGTAGGGAATTCTCTCACCAATAAGATTGATTCCTTCAGGATGCTTAGCAGATATATTTGCGACGTCCATGCCAATCTCCATAATTTGATGCCACATAGTCTCCAGACTGGACCAGCTTTCGAATCTGTCTATATTATACACTATTGTGCCTGGATGTTGCTGAAAATTATAATAACAATCAGTTTAATATTTTTCTTAAAATAATTAATTTTCTAATAGAGAGAGCAACATGAGCAGCCATGGTGGTTGTTGAGGGACATTGGGCCCCTTGAAACTGCAACCCGAATCACAAGTCTTACAATTTGCTTGGGTTTCTCTCTCTGACAAACAAAAGACATAGCTCCCACACTGTGAATCCACAGATAAGTAAGAATTACTACTCTCTCAAAGAAAATGGGGAAGAGGTATACATATTACAAGAATATTATTCATACATATATCTAAGTCCTTGTACATAACATAAAACAGTACACATAAATTTTAATGTATACAACAGCATTGTCATTGCTATATAGATAACCTCTGTCTTATCATCCTAAAGGGTGAGGTTTAAGGACACATTCTCAATGGCCACCAACTCAACTAAAAACACGGACTTCTATTTAGCTAATTGTAGTATAGTTTTATCATTGCATGTTTACCTATACCAGTAAACATGCTACTTCGCTTTTCTGAACAGTCGGATAAACACTGGATAGTTTGCTTACACACCATTGACGACCACCTTTTGAGTTCTGTTCGAGATATAGGCCATAAACCACCGCAACAAATTTCCACGTATGCTGTTCTATGCTATTTTATCTAAAAGTAATTTGTGGTCCACCTTATCAAATGCCTTCCGGAAGTCCGTGTACACAGCGTCCACCTGAATCTGCTTGTCCATATTCTCAAATAAATAATTGGTAAACAGCATTAGGTTTGTATTAGTCGAACGTCGTTGAACGAAACCATGCTGTTCCGATATGATAATCTGGTGAATTAGTGGGTATAACCTACTGTGTACTAAGCGCTCGAAAAGCTTCGACAAGGCGGACAGTAAAGAAATAGGTAGGTAGTTCTCAATATTGGACTTATCCCCACTTTTATGTACCGGCGTTATGAACGCGAGCTTCCATATGTTTGGGAAAATGCCTTCATTAAGACATTTATTAAATATTAAATATAATGGGAGTGCAATATTTTCAGAGACTTTTTTAATGAATAGGGGAGGCAAGCCGTAAAAGGAATAATGTGAGTGTGGTATGTGATGGTACATAGCAAAACAAAAATATTAAAAATATTGAGAATGTATGGGTAGATGAAGAACCTAGTGCTTCACAGATTTGAAGAGGGGGGGCGTGCACCACTGAGCCAGTCAGCCAATCAAAGGTATATAAATGTACCTATACCATGATTGCGTTAATTACAAGTTAGTTAGATTTTGAAAGTCAGAGTATCCTCCTTTCCTTCTAGCACTATATTGGTTTCAAGATCAAATGGATATTGAATTTCTAATTTAAATTCAATTTATATTAATTAACAAGTTTACCCTGAACAACAGTTGCAATAAAAAAAAATTAAGAGTAAGTACAATATAATAAATTCTAGACTTATTTAAGAAGGTAGATCAGTCAACAACAAAGGCCTTATAAAGTAATCGCATATGTATTATCTAGTGTACAAAAAGGTCAATAACTGCTTCTCAATACCATAGGTGATTGAACTTGATTGACATTAAAAAAAAGTTAGCACCAAGTATGCATAAAAACTTACCTCTTGAATTCTCAACTTAATGATTTCCATACTTGCACTCCCAGTCATGACTCCATGAATTAATACCACAGGTTTATACGACAAAATAGGTGTAATGTATAAAATTAGAGACAAAATTACTATCTTCAATGCCATTTTCATAACTGAACAAAGGATTTAACACCGTGAAGTTTAAGCGATAACTGATAGAAAAACTAACAGCCACAGGCTTTTGAGTTACGCATTTAATTTACGTCATTAGTCATTATATAGTGACACTGATTTAAGTTATTATTAATAAATACCAATAGCACTTAAGTTAAATTGTGCGCAAATTCATATTTGGTAAACAATAATCATCTGGATAATCTGTCAAAGAGTTGTCAACAAACAGCGTAGTATTGTATTCTCTTTGACAAACAGCAACACTTTTACGACGATTCGATTATATAATTTTTAATAGTCTGTGGAATGTTCGAGGAGCGAGATAAAAGTGTATTATAGAGTACGCAGTACGCTCCATGAAATAAATCCCATGGCCTCGGGACTTGGTAGTTTTTATTTTACCTTTCATTGTTCAGAGACGAATATAATATAATAATAATATATTCTTAGTTGAACTGCTGAATTTCAAAAGTTAAAGAAGTGGAAACTTTAATTAATGTGTTTCAAGCAAGAGATAGTTTTGGAGCGTGTTGTGAAACTTTCCAGCAATACATTTTTTAATGTGTTTATTGGGTTTGAGCTCCTCCCTCCCTAGTACCTCATGCTATTCTACAAAAACGGGTACTGTGTATATTATAATATACATGTCGTGGCGAGATTGGGATCAATATATACCTACCATTGGCGTTGGGACTTTTTCTAATGGATCATCCACTCATTGCCATACCAAAAAATAGAATTCCATTCTATCTACTCTTTCTTTTATCTATGACTCTTTCTGATGTCTGCTGTCGTTTCGTCATAAAATAAATGTTGTCTGTATCGTAAACAAATCCACGTGTGTATTTACAGTTGTTTGTTTGTAATATTGGTGGAGAATTGTGAATATTTGGTTAAAGATAAAATAGTGCTCAAAATTTTAAGGTATTTACGGTAAATATTTCTATTATAATTTATTAAGTGAAGCCAATCTTAGACTTCACTGAAATATAACCTAAATTCTATTTTGATCCCGGCTTTTACAGATTCTAACTCAAAATGCCAGCTACATCTTTAGCTGAACAGCTAAAAAAGCTATCAGTTCCTCAAGCAACTGTATACAAAGATGATTCTAAGATCGTGTCATTACTATTTGACCCGAAAGAGGCTGCCCTCAAAGATCGCGAGACGTTTTATGAGATCGGTCTTAGCGGACTTAAAGAACTCATCGCTTTATATGAGGGCTTTCGCGTCTTTGAAGACACCCTGTACAGTTTATCATCAAAGGATTTTGCCAGAGCTATGCAGACCAAAGAGGTTAACCAAAATCTTGATCAAACTATAGAGAAATTTCTGTTGCAACTGTCACCATACCTCCTTTTACAATCGTCTCATAAAGCCTTAGAATGGCTAGTCAACAGATATCATATTCACCAATACAACCAGGATGCGATTATGGCGGTAATCCTCCCATATCACGGTACTAAGATATTTATCCGTTTTGTTCAACTCATGGACATATCATCCAACAGTAATCGATGGAACTGGCTGCAGCCTATCAGCAAAAATGGCATTGCATTAGCTAAACAAGTGTTATTCAACCAATGTGTATCCAACACGGGCACATTACAATTTATTGCAAAATCTACACTGAAATATGTGAAAGAATTCGGTGAGAGGGCAACTCAACTAAATACAGTGTATGCGTTCTTCTGTCAGACTGCCATCGGAGTTATTGATACCAGTAAAAAAGTTACTGAAGCCATAATGAATGCATTATTACCAACATTGATTAAAGCTATTGAATCACCTATTGTGGATTTTAGGTCATCTGCTTATATTGTGTTTGGATATTTATTCACAAAGACAAGTTTAAAAGAAGAAACTCTTAATGAGATCGTTCACAAACTGTTAACTACTGAATTTGATCTCTCTTACGATGTTGTATTACTAATAACAATGTTGTACGAAAATCAAAAACATGTAACGAGGATGTCTGAAGATATTCTAAATGATATGTCTGTGGATTTAATGAATTCTTTATGCGAACATGTAAAAAAAATTGTTGCGAAAGGGATCAATATTCGAGCTTTTGTATTAGCCTTCTTATGTAGCATCTTACCGTTAACACAGACAGAGGAATTTTGGAGATATTGGGAGTTACCCGAAATACTTGTTAGAGAAGTGGACTTAAAGAAACAGAAGCCTGAAGATATTATCAAGTAAGTAACAATAATTTATTTATTTTTCTTTAAATTCAAGGAGGTAGGACACATTTCGAGGAGGTAAGTAAGCGGCTATAATAACCTCGTGTTGTGTTACCGGCGGTGAGTGGGGTAGCCAGAGCTCACTGGACGAATTTTGTGCTGTCAGTGGAAAGACCAAAAGCTTGTCCTGCTTTGTCTTTTACACTGATGGCACAGAAACTCTCAGTGCTTGTAGAGTGAGCAGTGCGAGTGCGACTCTTGGTTTTGCATGCATCCATAGGCTACGGTGACCACTTTCTATCAGGTGACCGTGTGCTTGTCTGCCACCTAAGTGGTATAAAAAAAATGCAAACCTTGCAGTGCATCCTGTTAGTGACATATGTGTTTTCGTTTAATCATAGTCACTATAATGACTATCATTTAAAGAAAACACATCGAATAAGCATAAAACAATGCACACAGTTTGGGTGGGGTCTTGTAGGAAATAAAACAAGGTTGGTTTGGTGCTATAGGTCTTTAGTTGGGGTTCCATAAACCCTGGGAACTAAACTTAAGTGGTTTATACAAATAGAACAATGAATCTTACTTAATGTAGTGTTTTGCTATCATTTGAAACAATGCGAGAGTAGAGAAAGTTACCTCTTTGCTGTTCCCTTTTCCTTTTCAAGTAGCAAGTTATGGTGTTAAAAGTACTCATAGGCTATAGTACCTTCTCATCATTAGGGAAGCTGTGTTTGTCATCCAACTTTGTTTCATAAAACAATTCATGTAAACCTTTACTTTTCATTTGACTCATTATTTTGAAATTTAATTAAAAAAATTCTGAATGTTTTACAACTATTTTCAGATGTATCCTCGATAAGTTTCGACCAACCAGCACTGATACAAATCAAGATGAGGATGAGAGTGACATTGAAATAATTGAAGAAGAAGACTTCTCAGGCAAAAGTGTTACCTGGTATGCCCAACTACTTAAGACTCTTGAGCGACAGTACCCAGAAGCTTTTGATAAAGTTGTCAAAGAGCAAATGAATTCTAACAGCAAAAACTCACCAAAGCGGCGAAGCCAACTATCAAAATTATTAGGCTTCAAACCTGCAATTGCTCACAAGGTCGGAGGTACATGTCTCTTTGAGAATTTAAACCATGTCAATGCTAAGTTGAGAGTTGAAGCTGTCAAATATATCGCTAAAGAAATTGAGGCTTTGAAAAAAGATAATATTGAATTTGTAAAAGATTCTATCATTAATAGATTTAATGATGATAATCCTGAAGTTGTTAATGCAGCTTTGGATATTCCAACTGAGTCCCTAAAGGAAATTTTCGATGAGACAGACATTACAAAGGTTTTCGTGGCAATTATTGGCAAGAGTTCAAGGAAATGGAAAAATATTGTTACAAAAGCTATCGTAAAGTTTTCTGCAATTGAAATCTTGCCTGTAAACCAAGAAACGGTCCTAGCATTAGTGCCATACCTTTTCCCAAATGATAAAGAGTCTACAAGAATCACATGGCAAATACTTAACTCAGAATGGGGTAAAAAATTTGGACTTGCAAATAAAACTAAAAACCTTAAAGCCTCAATCAAAGATGATCATGAAAAACTTTGCGACTTAATTTTTAATGCGCTATTTGTGGATAGAGTAATAGATTTTTATGAAATATTAGATGAACTGCAGCTAAATAAGA
This sequence comes from Eilema griseolum, assembly GCA_963662185.1. Taxonomy (NCBI): domain Eukaryota; kingdom Metazoa; phylum Arthropoda; class Insecta; order Lepidoptera; family Erebidae; genus Eilema; species Eilema griseolum. The sequence goes on from OY759233.1 coordinate 6,250,879, forward strand.
ATAATACTCTAGATGTTTGTTTGTATATTTTGCTGAAAATCAACTCATTCAAAGATGTTTCTATCGAAGAAGTATCTGCTATATTGAATTTGCTATTAGAATCAGTAGAACATAGATCAATTGTTCATAGTTCTGATGTTAAGGTGTTTTCTAGCCGAATCATGCCAGAATTCATCAAATTATCGCGTCAGAATAATATGCTATTCCAAATCATTGAATATATTCTCACCAAAGTCATTGATAATATGAATATCAAAGATATCACTAAGCCTTGGTGTAATGTTTGTAAGACTTCTGAAACGATACTTGTTAGGAGACTTTACGAGATTTGCTTGATTGGCTGTGCCATCCCAAGTTATGTCGAAAATTACGTCGCATTACTTAAAAATCTGTTAGAGAAGTTATTCAAAACTGCTCAAGAGAAATTTGAGTTTATTGCCAATTTTGCTTGTGGACATATTCTTTATGCAACTGATCCTAAAGATGTTATAGGACCAGAACTTCAACTTAGAAGCCTTAAATTACTGTCGAACTTTATTGTAGCTCAAGAAAATGCAAACTGGCTATATGATTCTGATGTTGTAGTTTTAACCATTTTGTTTTGTCTGAACAATCCAATCACAGTTATTCGGGAGTGTGCACTTAACATTGTGCGACTGTTGCTAAGAGAGGCACCTGATAAAAGCCACCTTTACGTACAGCTTTTCGAAGAATTAACGATCCATAACGAAGCACTGGTACTCGACCATAATCAGATAAAACAAGTTTTGAACACAATATTGACACAAAAGAGTCAGAAGAAAGTTTTTAGCCGTAATTGTCTGTTGAAGCTTACGAGCATACTAAATTCTGATACACCTTCGCATATTAAGTCTAGCTTTCTTCAAGTCCTGAGTGAAGTGAGCAATGCTACAACATTTCCACATTATGTCCAAGCATTGAAAAGATTGGAAAAGACCTTGAAAGAAAATGTGTTGAATTCAAAATTATCCTGTGACATCTATGAGTCTAATATGTTTAAAATTGTATATAGTCATATCAATGAAGGAACAGTTTCGACATTTGCAAAAGAAGATGTTTGGAAATCCATAGAAATAGGTATGAAAGAGTACAGAGGGTGCATTTTGGAAGAAGATCAAACATTTGTCAGTCCTGCAGTACTAATAATGAAACAGATAGATGAGGATGTTTTCAATAAAGTACCTGAAGAAAAATCTAATGATTTGGTTCACTTGATCGCTTGTGCAGGCGCAGTGAGTAATAATCCCACAATATCCAGCGTAGCTTCCAAAGTTATGAAGAAAATCCATTTGAAATTCAGTCATTTCAGACCTATTTTACAAAACATGTTGAATGCAGTTGATCCTGCCGCAAATGTTCAAAAGAAGAAGAAAGCTACAGTATCGATGTTGTCTTATCAACTCACGGAAACCGATGAATGGAGGCTTGGTGTCGCCTTCCTAGAATACGTACAGAGCAAAAAGAAAATGAAATTAGACAATACATTTGTGTCACTACTTTTCCAAATATTGAGCAAATGTTTGAGATTCGAGGAACAGTCTTACGTAGAGTATACGAAACAGCTTATTTTGTCATCACTATGGTATTTCTGTAAGAAATTTGTGAACGAAAATGACAAAGACCAAATGAAGTCTCTGAAATCAGTTTTTGATGTGGAGTTAGTTGTCCAATGCATCAGAGGTACACAAAACCCACAGACACATCATCACGCTCTGATACTACTGTCTCATGCTGCATTCATGTTGCCTGAACAAGTTTTGCATCACACTATGGAGATATTCACTTTTATGGGATCTTCAGTTTTGCGGCATGATGATGCTTACAGCTTCCAGATAATAACCAAGATCATAGAGACATTGGTACCAATTCTAGTGAAACTGGATAGAGATATAGACGAATATTCTGAGAAAGAACTACAACAATTACAAAGTCGCGTCGTTCCAGTCTTGAGGATCTTTGCCGATGTGGTTTTACATGTGCCTGAACATAGACGGCTACCCCTCTTCAAGAAACTAATAGAGACTCTTGGACCCGGTCAGTTCCTTTGGGTATTTCTGGCGCTGCTTTTGGAAACTCATGTTGCACATTTCAATGAAAATAAAAAGAAGGATAAACCTCAACAAAGATCTAGGACATTGGCAGATCAAGAATCTCCAATAAACAGATTAGATTTTGGACAAAGCATTCTTTTGGAATTCCCTCCCGAAATTGCGCTAGAGAACTTTATAAAGCTTGTTACGTATATCAAATCTTTACCTTTGCACAAGGATGAAAATTCCATGGAGATGGATATTGACCCTGGAGATATATTCAGTGTAAACGGACATACACCAATTCAGCTACGACATTATAAATATGTCATAATTACTTTCATGAATACCTGCTTATCCTCATCGAGATTTATACAGCATAACAGTCAAGCAATTGACGTAAAGACCATGGAGTCACATTACAAGTCTTTCATTATCAATATATTGACATTTATTCAGACAATATCTAAAGTAACAGATGAAAAAACGGCGAAGTACTGGCGTGTGATGCTGCACCATAGTTATGATCTGTTAGACCACACGAACAACTTGTTGTCAGCACCTATGTTCTTGTCTGTAGTCAGAGGATTGTTGAAGCACACATTACAGACTGTTAGACGAAAATCCATGGAGCTACTAAACTCCAAAATACAATTCAGTCCAGAATTATTCCAGGACGTTGACAAGGAATTGCTATTTTCGCTTTTGTCTCCATTATTGGATATCGTAAAAACCATAGAAACGAAAGACGAAAGCATGAGCGAAATTGCTGCGCAGGAGTTGGAATTAAATCAACAAACTGCATTATTATCTTTGAAATTGTTGACCAAAATGCTTGCGTCTGAAAACCCTGAAGCGTTTAAGGCAGTTCTAGAGACGGTTACGGACTATACTTGTAACTCCAACATAGCTGGTAATGTCATGGCATCTGTCGTGCTTTGTCTGGCAGAGTTGTGTAGCAATCTTAAAGCACATGCTTTGGCTAGTCTTAGGAAGTTCATGCCGGCTCTGATCAAAGTCCTGAAGAAGCAACGGAAGTCTGAAACCCCAGAACTAGTACTCTTAAGTACAGTCACAGCAATTTCTAAGATTATCGAAAGCCTACCACTATTTTTGAGTCCATATTTACAGAAGATTTTGTACGAATATTCGATTTTGCTGGCGAAATGGCAGAGTCAGGACCAGGAGTGTAGTAAAGTGTCGGCTATAGTCGCGAAACTGTTGACCATCAAAAAGAAAATTGCAGGATCGATTCCACCTAGGGTTTTGATACCTGTTGTTAGTACGACCCATCAAATCTTGCTAGAGAAGGAGGATTTCGATGCTGTTGGTCCTGTAATGTCAGTCTTGGCTGATAGCTTTACGAATGTGACTGCTGCCGACTTCGCAGCTTTGCAGGATGATTTGACAACATTCTTTTTGACGGCGCTGCGACTGCGAAGTGATGCTGTGAATATAGAAGTCGATGCTGAGGTCATCGACCGCGCAGAGGACGAGGTGGTGAATGCATTAGTTTGTCTGGTGTTGAAGCTATCCGAGACTAATTTCAGGCCGTTCTATTTGAAGATTTATGACTGGGCAATAAGAAGTAATGCTGATGGGCATAAGGAAAAGACGATTACTTTTTACAGGTGAGATATATTTATACTTTTTATAATTTGTTTGGGTGTAAATGAGGCCCCTACCAGATCTATGGGACTCATCCCTGTATTCCCTGATTGACGTAAGAGGCCCCGGTCGCAGTCTTTGCTTTTTAAATTATATTTGTATATAGGACACGTCAATTAGACTTCGCCTCGCCTCAGAAAATCAAAGTCTTAGGAAAGAGCGTCACCATTACATATATATAATATACCATATCACAATGGTGACGCTCAGCTTGACGGCCTCATGATATGCTTTTTCTCGCCCCGCTTAAAGGACCCGGGACTGTAGGAAGAAGGAAACACGTGTAATGAATTCCAGGCCTTAATAGTGCGACATAGGAAATGTTGGTTCTTATTCGGATATTCTGTACCGTATGCTGGTGACATCTAAGCCTTGCACGTTTTCCGGTGTAGGAAAGGAGAGGGTTGGACTAAATGGGAGAGATCAGAACATTCATCATGGTACAGACGGTAAAATACTGCCAAGGACGCAACATCTCTACGCATCTGCAAAGGCTCTAGGGTGTTCGTAACTTCAAGATTCCCGAATAATGCTGACTGCACTGTGCGCGCTGCAACCTGTGGAGAGCATTAGAGCTCTTAGAGTTATGGGTCGTTTTATGATATCAAAGAGTCACATTCGACGTTTTCTTTCAAACTACACTAAAGTTTACATTTTAAGCTACTTTTCTATTATTATTGGTTTCTTCAGAAAATAATCTTGGCATGCTATTTCTTTGTTTTCAGACTAAGCAGTGCAATTGCCGACAAACTAAAAGGTCTATTCGTACTTTTCGCCGGCCATTTCATCAAAAACGCATCAGACCTCCTCGATTCTTGCAACAACAGCAAAGTTGAAGACATGTACTTGGACACAGAAGAAAAAAGTCTTATGCTCATCAGATACATTATTAAAACACTTCACACCGTGTTTCTTTACGATAGCCAGAGTTTTGTAAATAAAGATAGATTTGAAACACTAATGCAACCAGTGGTTGATCAGCTTGAGAATACATTAGGAGGTATTGAGAGCCTTAAATCGAGGGTAACAGAGTACATTATCCCTTGTGTGGGTCAATTTGCAGTGGCGACGGCAGATGATTCATTGTGGAAGCTGTTGAATTACCAGATTTTGTTGAAGACGAGACATAATGATCCGGAAATAAGGTTAGTTTCTGTTTATTAATTCCATTCTCGGGTTGAGTTGAAACCTACTTACTATCCTATTTTTTTACTTTTATTATAGTAGAAACTAGGGGCCGTTCAAGTGTTACGCAAGCACTAAAGGGGGGAGGGGGTATTTGTAATTTTTGATGCCTTTTGGGGTTATGTTATGTTATGATTACGAAAGCAGGAGTTATTTACTTTTCACACATAATATAGCATGCTTTGCGCTAAAAAAACAAACATGGAAAGAAATATACATATATGTACAATTGTACTTTTTTAACATAATAGTTGCGTAGATAGGGGGGCACCTACCCCCCAGCGCAACCTTCTTACGCCCACGATTATAAACTAGTTGTGCCTTATAACATCAGGTATCTGCTTATGGAAATCCCGTAAAATTTACCCAGTCACGTTGAAAATTGCCTGCGGCAAACAGACAGAGACAGGTATTTTTTTTATATCATGTGATGTTCACACCAAATTGGAGTTGCCAATCTTACTACTTTTTATTGTCTACAGGTTGATTGCCCTGGATTGCCTCGTTGCCATGGCAACTCAATTAGGAAGCAGTTGGCTACCTCTTCTAGCTGAAAGTGTACCGTTCTTGGCTGAGCTGCTGGAAGACGGTGATTCCAAGATAGAATCATCCACCAAAGATGCCATTAGAAAACTTGAGCAAATATTAGGAGAACCTCTTGAAAAATACTTTTAGTTCAGTAAATTAACTGTAAAATTGACTTACTATGTATATATAGTATAGTTTATTACCTTTTCTAACGTTTAAGAATACTATGACTGTTTCAATTAAAATATTATATTCTAAATTTCGGATATCATGAGTTTATTACCTTTTCTAACGTTTAAGAATACTATGTCTGTTTCAATTAAAATATTATATTCTAAATTTCGGATATCATGAATTTAAAAATTACGACAAGTGCAAATTGTGTATATTGTATTAATGGATAGATATTTTTGTAAGAGTGACATCTAGCGGTATAAGCTTCAACTACATACGTTTTTAGACCTCATTAAACTAGTGACACCTATCCGAGACCAGTTGAACTATTACGTTACTCAGTTATTTCATTAGTTCATTGGTTACCTAGTAGAGGGCCTTTTTGAACCCTGGTACACCCAGTAGTACCACTAGTGGTACTACGGTTACTTATTCATGACCGTGATACCCTAGTAGTATCCCTGGCGGTACCATAGTTATTAAAAATAACCGTAGTACGACAGGTGCTAAAGTAGTACCAGGGTAATTACCGTGTTACCACTCAGTTTAAGTGATTATGTCAAGTGTTTTTAATCTTATATCCAGGGCCGTCTTTAAACTATTTGAGGCCCTGGGCACATTAGGATCATGGGGCCCCTAGGACCTTGAGAAAACACTATTTAGTTACAATAGATAAAGAAAGACAAACAAGGTTCTAAATTTATTTTTATTTAGTTACTAACTATAAAAAAATAGGAAATATAAAAAATAATCTACAAAAGTAACTCGCTTAACATAAAATCCTTAGATTAATTCTATGTTGATTGCAAAGGTACCCTTCTAGATTTAAGATGAGCAAAATCGTTAATCACATCTTCAAAATCTATGGTATTGAGAATATCACATTCTATGGACATCAGCGACAAACTAGTTAATCTCTCTTGAAGCATTGTACTTCTTAATTCATTTTTTATTCGTTTCAATTTGGAGAAGGAGCGTTCTCCGCTGCAGTTAGTTACCATCATACTTAAAAATATTCTCAATGCAATTTCTACGTTAGGAAATGTGTCTTCAATTTTGTTTTGCTTTAATAGATTATATACTTCCTGTACACTGTTAGATGCTTCATTTTCACTCTGAACATTTTTTAAGTATTCTTTTAAATGTTGACATTCTATTTCTAACTCTTTTTCATTTACATCTTCGTGATAGATTTGAGAAAATTCTTTGCATCCTTGTCGTATCTCTTCGGAATTCAGAGTTTTTAAGTGAAAAAATAAACTAAAACGTTGACTGACGGTCTCATATGAACTTTGTCGCTGTTTTAGATGAACACTCAAGGTATCGATTATTGGGAGAAAGGTTTCTACGTTGAATCGCTCTTTTCCATTCAATTGGACTGATGGCGCAGAGCCATCAAAAAAAAATCAGCCGTGAGCTTCTACGTCTTGTTCTTTGAGATAGATCTTTGTAGTCAGATTCTGGGTTATTTTCTTTGGCAGATGATTCGAAGTTATCAAATTTATCCCTGAGGTTAGTAATAAAATCATAAAGTGAAGTCAACAAATTGGTTGCAACGTCCAGTGTTATTGTTTCTTTCTGAAGATAATTACTTGTTTTGTCTATTCTTTCCAATATGGTGCTCCAGATTTCCGTCAGTATAATAAATTCTAGATTTCCCATTTTTCTAGACAGACTAAGGGCTTCGTCTCTTGTTTCTCGTGCCTTTTCAGTATCGTTTGCGATGGTGATTAAAGCTTCTAATATTCTTTTATAACCCTCATGCAAAGCACTTACTGCATCAGCTCGGGCTGACCATCTGGTTTGTGAAAGACTCTTAACAACTTTTTTTGAACCTAAATGTTCTGTTAATATATTCCATCTGTGGGTAGAGCCCGAAAAAAAGTTGTACACTTTCTGAACTATTTCAAAAAACTGTGATGCCTCCGGTACACACCCAGCAGCATGGACACCTACCAAGTTTAGTGAATGTCCTGCACATGGTATAAAGGTGGCAAATTCACATTTTTCCTTGATTCTTGTTTGTAGACCACTATACTTTCCCGACATATTTGAAGCATTGTCGTAGCTTTGTCCTCTGCAATCTTTTATGGGAATATCATGTATCTCTAAAAAATTTAAGATGGTCTCCGCTAAATACTTAGATTTATGCTCTTTAATAGGTATAAATTTCAAAAACCTTTCAACAGGAACACAGTCTTTTACGTATCGAATGATGAAAGTTAGCTGGTCAATATGAGACAGATCGGGCGTACTGTCAACGCTTATGGAAAAATATTTTGCTGATTTAACTTCATTTATAATTTTTTTTAGAACCTGTTTTCCCATTACTTCAATAAACTCATTACAGATATTTGCTGATAAATAAGAAATGTTACCCTTTCCAGGATTCCCAAATTTTTTTAAGTGATCTGCAAGAAATGGATCAAATTCACTCAATAATTCCACACAACCCAAATAATTTCCATTGTTTGGAGATCCTAGGATTTCATTGTCGCCGCGAAATGGAAGCCCTCTCGATGCCAAAAATTTTACAACAGCTACAATCCGTTTAAGTACGTTTCTCCAGTAATCCACTTCCTTTTGATGTTGAGATAATAACTCTATATCTACTCTACCAACCGCTTTACTTCGTGCCAGATAAGTCATCATAGATTGCTTATGCGCTGGGCTATGTTCATGTGTTAAAATTATGTGATTAATATGCTTCCAATCATTACATCCATTCCGAGAGCAAAGATTAACATCAGTTGGGTTAAATAAGCAGCATGAAAAACAAAATACAGAGCATTTGGAAGGCGAATACAGCAAGCATTTTCTTTCGACGCTTTCATTGTTCTTTAATTTGCGAATAAATAATGCTTTGTTGAAATATCTCGTCACTAATTTATTACCATCTTTGTAGGTTCTGGATGCCTCGGAAAAGTCAGAATCTTTATTTTGAAAATATACTGGTCCCTTACGAATTAAAATTTCGCGATTTATTTCAACAAACTTTTCGTGATAATAATCGGCGGGATCGTGCTATATTAATTCTTCTGTGTTGGAAAACTGCTGTTCAATTGACACAGTTGGAGTTGTCGGTTTTAGTGAAGTTACTGAAGTCGTTGCACTTTCGTCGTAGGAATAGTCGCTTTCTGATTCAATCTCTTTTTCAAATTTTTAAATAGAAAAACTGAAAACAATGGTACCTACCCAATGTTTTTATGTCTAGTGCAATAAAATTGATTGACGAATGAATTTATTTATTTTGAATAGTTTAAAACATACATACAGCCACATATTTAGCCAACACATTTTTTACACCAATAGATATTTTCTGTTTCCCATCACTGACCCATCTGTCAAAAAGTTCAAGCTATGTTGTACAAGGTATAGCTTGAACTCTGATGATTGAAATCTGATGATTTTTCAAAATTAATGTTTTTCGGTAATACCTAAATATCGGTTATCATTTGGTAATCTGGCAGGAACTAGGGGGCCCCATTCGATCGCGGGGCCCTGGGCACGTGCCCATAGTGCCCAGTGGGGAAGAGGGGCCTGCTTATATCAGAGTATAAGTGGTACTCCTTAGTTATAAATATGGATGGAGATTTTATTTGTTTACGTATTCATTCCATTGTCAGTGTTTCAAATTTTTTCAAATTTTTTTTTCAGTTATTTTCTCTTCTCGTCAAACCTGTATTTTGTCAATTTCAATTTTCGTCATTTATACGACTTGTTGATGACTGGCACCACGGTAATTTTTACCTAACTGTAGTACCATTGACTGTGGTTAGTAGTACTACAGTTATAACCTTAGTACAACCAATCCACCGATTGTACCACGGTCATGAATAAGTAACCGTAGTACCACTAGTGGTACTACTGGGTGTACCAGGGTTCAAAAAGGGTAGAGGGCACGGAGAACCTTGTATAATAAATATTATATAAAAAGATGACATGGCTGTTTCATTGTACTTTGTTGACTTATAATGAACATCAGTGTGACTACCTACGTCGAAAATATTTTAATACTTAAAATTAAGTTAAACGAGCACTGAGTGCAAGATAAAACTTAATACAAGGTCAGATATTTTGATAAGAGTGACATCTAGTGATACACTTTACAAGAACATAACATGGTGACACCTATTATTAGTTCACTAATAACCCAATAGATGGGACAGTAAAAAAAAGTCTGAAAATAATATTTATTATTATCGAAAGTTTATGCGAATATACATAGAAAAACTATTGTTTTTTACGAATCTCTTTGGCCGGCCAGGATTACTGATAAGAAACTGAAATTTCTGATCAGTGTAAAAAATAATAAGATGACCCCAGATAAATGAAAATCGTTAAAAATGCTAAAAATAGTTTTTTTTACATTGAGTTGTATGTACTACTCAATGTTTTTTTACAAAATAATTGTTATAGTAAAAAAAGGGTGAAACAAAGTGAGTTTTTTATACCACTTAGGCAGACAAGCACACGGCCCACCTGATGGGAAGTGGTTACCGTGGCCTATTGACGTGTGCAAAAACCAGATGTTACACTCGCGCTTGAAACCTTCCCTCTTGACCATATTCTCAATTTTATTCGAATATACTTCTACCCACAGAAATAAAAATATTCCTAAAATCAAAGAAAATTATAATTTGAAACACTGCAACACAGAGTAAATAATATTACTACGCACAGATATTTTGTTTATTGATTTTTGACTGCAGCAACCACTTGTGTAGCTATATATGGGTAAACCAAATTGTAGGCATGAGCGTTAAACATACATTCATATAATCACGTCTTTATCCCCGAAGGGTTAGGCAGAGGTGAATTAACACTAATATTTCACCGGTCCCACGTGAAAGGGGTGGGCCGGGCCTATTTCCGTCTTCCGGGCACTATTGTTGACTCTAGCCATGCATCTGAGGCTGAGTCTGAGCTGTATATATCTGTCTGATGTTAAACAGCCCTATTCCTTAGTCGCCTTGTCAAGGAACAAAAAGGTTTTCGCCGAGACAAGACTATAAATATTGCTATTTATGATTTTTTGGAAACTATTATTTCTAATGTTGATAAAAGAATACCAAAATGTGGTATATTCATGGACATGACCCAAGCATTTGACTATGTGGATCATGACATTATGTTGTACAAACTTGAGACTTACGGCATATCAAATCAAATCAAATGCATTTATTGTTTGTCACAGGTAATAGAAGATGTTATTAATTACATAAATAAGTAGGTATCACTGTGGCATGTCTGATAAGACGTACAATATGAATATGAATTATAAAATTTTAGAATATAATTAATTGAATAAATGATTATTTAAGCTACTCGTATTACATTATAATTGGCATTATACAAATTAAAAAAAATTATGAACAAATGAAATTATAGGTGAATGTCAACATTGTTTCTAGTCATTTACATAGTCGTCATGCTAATATTAGAATAATAAATATGTCACAGATGTAGTATTATCAAATTAAATAATATAATAAAAATAACAAAATAAAGCAACTATTTAATATAATATCAAGTCACAGTGCTTCGATCATCCACAAATTCAATAATTAAATCAAATCAGATCATTATTCATTCAAAATCATCATTCAAGTATTCTGTAACATTTTAATATGCTTTTTGCAGTAACACTTTTTTTAATACTGTTTTGAGTTGGTTGCAATTCAACTCCCTCCAATCTCTAGGCAATTTATTATATATTATAGGCGCCACACAAACGATGCTCTTGCGCATGAGTGCCGTCTTCGCTCTGTGCAAACGAAGCCTGCTATTGTCCCGCCTGTTTCGCGTAACTGTTGCCTCTAAGGTCGGAAATAAATGAGGGTTACTTTTCACAAATATTGCAACCTCTAAAATATATATGCTTGGTAGTGTTAAAATGTTGTATTTCTGGAAGTACGTTTTGCAGCTATCTGTAGTTTTTTCCCCAGAAAATAACTCCGTATCATAACAGAGGTGCAGCTAAACCATGATAGGCTATTATTAGGGCATCTTCATTAATAATACTGGACATTTTGAAATTGATCGAATCTTACTTAAGAAATCGCACTCAATACATTCAATTAACTAGAATAAATGTCAAGACGAAGACGGAGAATACTTATCTCTCTAACGGTCGTATAATACAATATGGTGTACCTCAGGGAAGTGTTCTCGGTCCACTGCTATTTATAATATATATTAATGATCTCCCAAAAGCAACATATAACCCAATAACGCTCTTTGCGGATGATAGCACGGTTGCAATCAAATGTCATGACGCAAAGACTTATGAGCGTGATATGAATGCCACATTGACCGCCATTGTCGAATGGTTGGACGCCAATAATTTGAAGGCCAACATTGGGAAAACTCAGCTGATGCACTTTAGCCAGCTTGAATCTGCTCTGGTACCTAAAGTCAAATACAAAAGCGAGCCAGTTGTTGTAGTACAGACAGCAAAATTCCTTGGTATCCATATAGATAATAAATTATCATGGAAACCGCACATACAACAAATATGCAAAAAAATTTATGAATCGGTCTATGCTCTTCATGAATTGGCCCAGGTGGTAAGTACAGGTACGTTGCTGACGGCATATTACGGCCTAGTAGTCTCAGTGCTGAGGTATGGTGTAATTTATTGGGGTAACTCCACTAATGTAGATCTTATATTTAAGGCACAGAAACGGTGTATCAGAGCTATGTTCGGGCTGTAGACCTCTATTTGTGAAACATACAATTTTAACTGTTACAAGTCTGTATATATACGAGGTCACACTATTTGTTAGACTAAATCTAAACTTATTTGAGCTAGCCTCACAAAATAGTAACAGATCGCAGCGAGATACGTATCGATTGTGCATACGTAAGACCAATACAGCGTTAATGCACAAAAGCGTATTCCATATGGCTGCAGTGCTATATAATAAATTGCCCAAAGAATTGAAGGAACTAAATTTAATTCTTTTTAAGAAAAAAATGAAAAATTTTCTCGCAGAAAAATGTTATTATAATATTACAGACTACCTAAATGACCGCTTAATATAATTATTTATTTTGACATCTTAATTTATGACCATACCTACACTATTAAATGAATATTTAAATGACAAAACACTAGATGCTAGGTAAATAATTAAATTCAATCATAACTTTGACATTTCTTATTAGGTATATAAATTGTATTTGACTAATTTATTGATTATTTTGCATGGAGGTGATTATTACGTTTAGCACGGAAATATTGACATCTAATGTTATGAAATTTTCTATATTAAATTGCAAATTCTTAGCTTCTAATCTTATAAACAAATATCGTCATAATATGTGTGACGTTATTGCATGCCAATCTGGCTGAGATATGGTGGAACCTAAATGTATTTACTTGTAACCTGTGTACCCATATATCGCAATAAATTGATTTGATTTGACTTGTACGACACAGCATGTGAAGAGATGGGGTGGTCCGAATTCTACTCTGCCGGGTACGACGATAAGATATCGTTATAAAACTCGCCACCAATCAATCTCGATTAATGAACATTTATCATCCATAATTACATAACATGAACTTACGCCTATATCCCCGAAGGGGTGGGTGAAGGTGCTAGCACCCACATTTCGCCAGTTTATGTTTAGGTCCCAAAGTAATAGGTGGCGAGCCTATTGCCATTAACCGGGTATCTACTTATAAACCTGTGATAAATACACACATAATTTCGAAAAGCATCGAAAAGTCATTGGTGTGCGTGTGTGCCATGGTAAAACCTGGTATCGAACTCGAGACCTCGTCTCAGCAGTTCATTACCCATACCACTAGGCTACCGCGATTGACTTCAAAATTTCCATCGTATTTATTTTAATTCCCATATTGCATTAAACTTTATCAAAATTAATCACGTTGGTTTCATTTGCTTCAACTCCCTGTTGGTTTTCAGCATGGGTCACTGATAAATTGAAACAAAAACTCAAACATGACAACTCTCAAAGGGTCAGTTACGAGAGGTCAAACCGCATGTTGGTGAAACTTTTATCAGCACGTGCCTTGGTGATTTGTTAACCAGAGGACGTATTCTGTAGTCTGGGGTATGATTAAGTTTCGTTTCCAAAGCGTGTGATTTGTGTGTGTATATGCGAAAACCTATCTGAAATGAAATGAAAATTTATTCGTAAGAGACACGGTGAAGATAAAGGTGTTAATTTTTCCAGTGTGGATAGTACAGCATATCTCGCCTGCATTAGGCATACGAATTTTTTCTGCTGCAAACTGAATAACAGAAATTACATCGAGAGCATCATCAAAACAGCCTCGCGGAAACTCGGACTCCTAAACAAAGTGAGACGTTTTTTCACGCCGGAGCAGCGGTGTCTTCTCTATAAGACACAAATTCGCTCCCGCGTGGAATACTGCTCGCATCTCTGGGATGGCTCCGCGAAATACCTACTAGATGCTCTCGACAGGTTGCAGCGACGCGCGGTCCGAATTATTGGGAACCCTGAGGTCACGAACACCCTCGAGCCTTTGCAGATGCGTAGAGATATTGCTTCCTTGGCTGTATTTTACCGTCTCTACCACGGTGAGTGTTCTGACGAGCTCTTCCAACTAATCCCACCATCTCCTTTCCTACATAGGACAACACGTGCAGGCCTTAGATGTCACCCTCACACTGTGCAGAATATACGAGCAAGAACCAAGCGGTTCGGAGACTATTTTCTTTGCCGCACCACCAAGACCTGGAATTCATTACCAGCACACGTGTTTCCTTCTTCCTACAGTCCCGGGGCCTTTAAGCGGGGCGTGAAAAAGCATCTGATGAGGCCGCCAAGCTGAGTGCCACCATTGTAGCACTTAGTGTCTGTAATGGTGACCCTCTTTCCTGAGACTTTGCCTTTAGCTTACCATCAGGCGAGGTGAGGTCAAGTTGGCGTGTCCTATATAAAAAAAAAAAAAAAAAAAATTTTTACATTGTTGTTATCTCATATAAATATAAACATCATTGGTTAGTGCTCCATAACCCATTATACCTGCACAAATTACACAGTCGACATTATATTCGAAACAAAAATAAATTATTATTAGTAACTAAGTACACAAAATAAATTTATGAATTAAATAACAGATGTCTTAATAATGAATGCGATAGAACAAACTGCAACATTTTCATTCCAATTATCATGTCAAATATTTATCATGAAATTGTCAGAAATGTCAGGTTAGATGTATAATAAAATAATATTATAATGATTTTATTGTCAATGAGCTTTCTTGTCAATATACCTACTTCAATAAATCGATGTCGCTAAATTATATACCTAACCTAATAACATTTTGAATAAGACACTTTGTATTTTTCCAGTATATTTCATTTTTCACTTTTTTTTACGTGCGAAATATCTCTACAGATACCTCCTCACCGGAGCTGGTGGAAGAGGTTATGTAGGACACGAACCGATTAAAACGCACGGCGCCTGTGGGTCATTGTTGTTTGCCGAAGGTGAGGTTGACAAGCATATCCCTCGTACCCCGACTGACCCAGAGCCATCTCTCTCGATCTGTCCCTCCTCGGGTGCGGTGTCCACAGGGTCCCTAATTTTATTTTTCATTTGACCGGTTTCGCCTTACGGCATTCTCAAAGTTTGTTTGTATTAGCTGTTATAAAGTATGAAATTTGAAAAATAACATAATGGTGGAGAAGTGCAAAGTGTCTATTCAATATGTGTAACAGGTTCCACCAAGTGCCGTCAATCAATAGTATTACTTGTTATATAACTGCTATATATATATATATATAGCAGTTATATAACAAGTAATAGTTTCTCAGATTACTTTTAAATATAGTAGTCACGTCAATTAGACTTCACCTCGCCTTATGGTAAGCTGAAGGCAGTCTCAGGAAAGAGGGTCACCATAACATACACATACCTACCATGTTGCAATGGTGACACTCACCTTAACGGCCTCATCATTATGCTTTTTTAATAAGTAACTGTGCCCGCGACTTCATCCGCATTTAATTTGTTTTTTTTTTGTAAAATTAAAGTACGCAAAGATATGCCTTATCCTCAATATCCGCCCAGCTGTTTGGTGATTGCCACTAACAAGCAGACAGTAAAAAATTAAAAAGTCTCTTTGGACTTTGGTATAGGAATCAGGTGTATCGTTATATTACATTCATAATTACTCTGTTATTTTAACTATAAAAGAGACTTTACTTTACTAATTTTATTTATTGGTAAAGCATACATTTGTACTTACACAGAAGTTATAAAAACATCGACTTGTGTGCAGTTCCTCTGAAACTATTAAAATTTCATCTAAAGATTATATCAACGTAACATAATTTAAAAAGTATGAAAACTTTTTAAGTTCAAAAGGAAAATGCATAAACCATGAACTCGCGGCAATAACGGTAAAAGTATTTTTAATTAAATTGAAAGAGCCTCTCAACTAGATGTTATATTTTTAGAGATCCGTAGTGACGGAACACGAGCCTCTTTAGAGATCCGTAGTGAGGGAACACGAGGCTCTTTATGAGGGAATAGGTAGGTACTAGATACGCAAAAGAACTTTACGCTGCTGGGAGAATTTAATTAAAATATTTTCATTAGACGTAATCTTGTAAAGCCCTTGAAAACGTGTTGTGAGGGTATACATTTAATGATGGTACCTATACTCTTAAATAGTGTAAAAATGTGATTGTCATACTAAGTATTTAAGCAGGGCGTGAAAAAGCATCTGATGAGGCCGCCAAGCTGAGTACCACCATTGTAACATTACTTAGTGTCTGTAATGGTGACCCTCTTTCCTGAGACTTTGCTTTAGCCTACCATCAGGCGAGGTGAAATCAAGTTGGCGTGTCCTAGACAAAAAAAAGGTAAAATAGTTATGACGAAAGGTGAAACTTTTTAGAAGGGAAGGATATGGAAAAAGAAATGACCTCAATCTAGTTTGTTATTCAGCATGCGATACATTGGGAAGCTGACAAGAATCGGGTTAGGAACCTTACGTCTCTGATAGATAAGATTTCGGCGGTATTCCTGTCCCAATTGAGCAGTCCGACTGGAAATTACCTACACTCTACAGAATACCACGGCTATAATAAACTCGGGTTGTGTTCCCGGCGCTCGACGGTGAGTAGGGTAGTCAGAGCTTACTGAAGAGTTTTTGTGCTGTCAGTTTGTTCTGCATTGACGGCACAGAAACTCTCTGTTCTTACAGGGTCGGCAGCACGGGTGTGACTGCCCTGGTGTTACACACGTTCATAGATCACGGTAACCACTTTCCATCAGGTGGACAGTGTGCGTATCTGCCACCTAAGTTGTATGGAAAAGGGGGTAATTATTTAATTACCTACCAGCCTTTGCCAACGGCTTTGCCCGCGTGGCTATTAATGTGAATTGATTTTCTATCCTTAAAAAGCAGTACTTTTTTTATCACGAAGGGTTCCTTATACCTACCTATTCTGTGTCTGTGCGTTTTGTACACTTTCTTTTACGTGCGTAAAATATCCACCGACCCTGTCGGAGAGGTTATGTCGGACTCGAACCGACCAAAACGCACGACGCCTGTGGGTCGTTTTGGTTGCCGTAGGTGAGGTTAACAGGCATATCCCTAGCATCCCGGGCGACCCAGGGCCATCTCACTCGATCTGGCGCTCTCCTCGGGTGTGGGGACCACAGAGTCCTCAACTCGTCCCCGGAAATGGGTAGGGTGCGCGGCAGGCAGCTCCACCCGTCACCCCCAGTCCTGCGCTCATGGGAGGGCGGAGGTCATTCATCGAACTGTGCTTTTTGTACATTTGACAATACATAGGTATTTCAAGAGCTGGCACGTTAAAACGTAACAACGAAACACATGAAGAAATTCAATTCGATTTTATAATGGGAATTTACTAGGTAGGATTGTTACAAAAACGAATTAAAGAAACATAAAATTAGTATGCAGAGATAAATGAACACTCTGAAAAGACCGTGAGTCGTGAGGCTGAGCTCGGTGTGATGTCTGCTGTCACGCGGAAGTGTCACGTGGCCCGTGACGTGGATACGCCGAGGGTTCAGAGCATAACCACAATTATAAATAAATATGTTAAGATTAGAGAAATGTTTATATTATTTTCCTTGCAAATGAGGGCAACACTATCGTCTGTTTACATACATCTTGTGTCGTATTTTTATTTTTTTACATACATACACCATCATCATCATGTCAGCCACACACAGTCCACTGCTGAACATAGGCCTCTCCCACAGACTTCCAGAATGACCGATCTAAAGCACTGGATACATACATACATATATATAATCACGCCTTTATCTCCGAAGGGTTAGGCAGAGGTAAATTAACACCCACATCTCACTCATCAATGTTTTCAGCCCCACGTAATGGGGGGTGAGCCTATTGTGGTCTTCCGGGCACGATTGTTGAGTTGAGCCTTGTATCTGTGACTGAGTCTGAGCTGTATATATCTGTCTGATGTTAAACAGCCCTATCCCTTAGTCGCCTTGTACGACACCGCATGGGAAGTGATTTAGTGGTCCAAATTCTACTCTGGCGGGAACCACGCTTTTTACGATAATAACTAAATTCTGAATGATACAAGTCTTCTTCTTCTTCGAGCCGATGGCAATTTTCCGCGTAATTAGATGTGTCCGCCTAAAATACCTCCATTGTGCAGGTATTAGGACATAGCGGTCTTGATAGAAGATGAACCATTGCTTGTAGGGATGCACCAAAGTCATAGTTCCCTTCACCCGGTGTGCCCTGCAGCAGCTAAAGGGACTTCCAGGTACATAAAAAGGGACTTCCAGGTCATCCACTGCAAATGCAGAACACCTCTTCAATGAAAACCACTCCTTCGACTTTAAAGTCATCTTTAAAGCACTGCGACTGTGCGACAAAAGCAGAAAAATGAATGCCCTGGAAACCCTCGAAATAAATAGAGTACTAAATACAAACAGAAATAATATATTAAATCAGCAATTGGATTCAAGTCCCTCACCTCTATTGCAATAATGATGACATCTACATAACTATTTATTTCACTTTATTTGGTTTAATCTCTTAATTTAGTATAATTTTATATAATATTTGACATTGTTAATTTTCATCTGACATTTTTCACATTTGACATTATTTAATTTTTCAGTCCGATATTATTATTTCGTTATTTATAAGTATTTCTTATAATTTTATATAATTATTTCATTGATATTATAACTTAAATACATAATAGTTATCATTGATAAATTTAAAATATCTTTAGGACCATCTATATATTGTTTCCCCAAATTTTAGGAAAAAATTAATACTGGTATACATAATTTAGTGAACATGCTAAATTTGTTTGAGTGTCGTAATTTTACAACTAACATGAGAAATATCTTTGAGTGTCGTAATGTTTGTAAAGGAATGTTCTTGAATGTCATTGTAAACCTTTGAGGATGCCGTAAGGCGAAACCGGTCAGGTCTAACAAATAATAAAAGTAATGTGGAAAAGTACAAGTGAGTTATCAATATGTGTAGTTCAGAAACCATTCTCTCCATTATTTGTATAAATCTTGGGACAGATAATATAATAATTACTAAAGTAATCTTGGATATTCCACGGCATTGACCAGATAAATATTTATTTGGTCAACCAAGGACTAAAAAGTCTATGAGTCCTCACCGACCTTTCCTTTCACCGACTTGAACTTTTACAGAAAACATAAATCGTGCCATACATTTTTGTTATTCATATAGATTTTCGCTGCTCGTGTAGACAATAGACCAGTTTTGTGAATCTCTTGAATACCTAATGCAATTATTCATAAGTTGCAATTTATCATACATACAAAGTAAAGTGAATAGTAAACAAAAAAAAAGGATCTCATTGCTATGCCATACAACCTCGAAGCAGAGGTATTTTGACACCCATATTTGGCCAACTATGTTTTTCGATCCCCCATAATACCTAAGCACTAAGCAGGCATGTACAGTTGCCCTCATTAGTTGCTGTAGAACAAAATTACAAATGATCTTTACTTTGAATTAATTTGTGAAGATTAGATTAGATTAGATTAGATTTTATCTTGACCCTGCCATCTCACTATATCTACGAAGTGGGTATTTTTGTGAGGACTAATATGCACTTATTCAAGCGTGTAGAAAGTCAACGTCGCTCTGAAAAATTGCATTTGGTGCCATCAAGCGTACATTATAAAAATATTATTGGATTTCAATCGAAGCTTTTCAAATTACTATGTACCAAAGCATAATTATTATTCTATACATGGATACTTAAACGATCAATTTTAATTCGTACGTTGACTCAAATTACGTTTAATACTTGACATGCCTAATATTTTGACATTTTAATTTTTCCATGTACATGATTATGACATTTATTTATTGCGATTACGTTTTTGACCAAATTAACTTAATTTCAATCTGCATGTATATTTTATCTATTTTCAATAATTTCATTTCAATATTTTGTATGCCATTGGCGGAACATAGCTTGTACTATTATTTTTATAACATCTATTATGTAACCTGTACTTCACAAAATAAATAATTTTGAATTTTAAAATGGAATTTTTGGGTGTTCGTGTAGTAACCAAATAGAAATTTTATTTCATGTATTTATTAGTCTTATTAAATGTGTTACTTACAATTCGTTTTTCCACTGGTTAACTTAATTATACAGGTACAATTTGTTGTGAGATATTTTGCAGTGGAAAAGATCTCCTGCATCCTGTACTAGTTAAAAACTATATCACAGGATGCAGGGTCTCCTGTCCATCAAAAGTAAGACAAGTCATCAGTAACGGGCAAGCTTGACCTGCCAGGATATGAATTTGCTTAAATTATATAACAAAATTCACAAGTTAAATATAAATATGTAAATATTAAATTTGGTGCAGGTATAACTTGTAGTCTTTTTATTCCGAGTGAAGCCACGGGTAATAATTTCAATCATATAAAAAGTAAGTTTAAAGGGTGTACTTGTAACAAGTACCAAACAAGGCGATTGAGGAAGTGTACATAAAAGTAAACACAAAAGATTGTTAGCACAATATTTTAGCACAATTTATTGGGTGATAGAAAGTATAACACAACAATATAACACACAACACACAACATATAACACAACCCTACATCCAACAACATGTTGGTTGGATGTAGGGTTGGCAGCGCGACTGTGACTCCTCTGGTGTTACAAACGTCCATAGGCCACGAGTTGTCTGCCAACTAAGTGGTAGAAAAAAAGACGTGTGGCGCTCGGGGACTGCCGCGGTAAAGCTATTGCATAGCATTTTTATGAACTTATGCAATTATAATAAATAATAATATAATTTGAATTCGAATTTGAATCTGAGTCTGAGTCTGAGTCTGAGTCTGAGTCTGAGTCTGAGTCTGAGTCTGAGTCTGAGTCTGAGTCTGAGTCTGAGTCTGAGTCTGAGTCTGAGTCTGAGTCTGAGTCTGAGTCTGAGTCTGAGTCTGAGTCTGAGTCTGAATTTGAATTTGAATTTGAAAACTAACAACTTATGCAATTATAATTACTTACGTTAAGCGGAGCTACTTCGGAGCAGCTCGGCTCGATTCGTGCGAGCTCAGAGTTGGGGGTGTTAGGTTTTTTTCGTTACGGAATTTCTGGATTCGGTCCCCACGCTCAAGGCCCTCGATAAAAGCTATGCAATAGCTTAAAAAAACATGTTAATTAGATTTCGCGTCACTCTGCTGAAGCGCAGGTCACAGACAAAACGAAGCGATTATGTTGTATATAACCAGAAGCCTACCTCCGCCCTACAGAATACCGCGGCCATAATAACCTTCTGTTGTGTTCCCGGCGGCGACTAGGGCAGCCAGAACTCACTGGAGAGTTTTTGTGCTATCAGTGGGAAGACCAAAAGCTTGTCCTGCTTTGTCTTTTACACTGACAAACAGAAACTGTCTCTGCTTACATGGTTGGCAGTGCGAGTGTTATCACGTCCATCGGCCACGGTAACCACTTTCACACCACCATCAGATGGGCCATGTGCTTCTCTGCCACCTAAGTGGTACATAAAAAAAGCAACACTTGCAAAAAAAGTTCCTTATTCAAGGACAAGTCGAGCAAGCGAAAGAAGAAAATAATAAGTTATCGCGTGCCTACATATTTTTTTTTTTTATTTGAACTCTTTTTATTGCATTAACAATATTTACATAATATACACGGAAATTATAGAAATGAAAATATATATAAAAAAGAATATATATCTAAATAATCCTGCAGGTTCAGGCGTCAAAGAATTCCTCGCCATCAACCGGGAAGGTGGCCAGAAGGCTAGCGGCATTGCCACGTTGAATCGCAATACCAATTCTTTGCGCAAAGAATAAACCAGCCCTCTGATCACGGGTAGCGTCAATTAATAATAATAGCCTACATATTAATTTAATTTTGTTATGACCGACTCCAGCTTGACGCTTGTATATTCCGCATAGGCGAGGTTCACAGCAATCCAATTGAACTAATGCATACGTCTACTCCACGTAAACGCTACGGAGCTGAATTTGACGAATTTCACAAGCGTTATATTTGTGGTGGTTTTATTATAGTCTGAGAGGCGACGGCAAAATGTCTATGCTATATCTATTTATATACAATAACAATTTATCTGTGTGGTGACGGAGAAAGAATACAAGCATCATCACCCCATCTCATCTGAAGGGTATCGGAAGAGGCGACTAACGGAAAAATACGCAGACGATATCACTGTGAAAGAAGGAAACCTTGAAAATAAAACCCTGTACCAACCCATCTGGCCAGCGTGGAAACAGTAGGCCAAAGCCTCCCAACATTGGAAGAGACTTACTCCAGCAGTGTACTGCGATGGACAATTATTGATTGATTGATTTTCCGCCACTGTACAGTGCACCCTAGAGATATATTCATACATACAAATATTGGCATTGAGTAGGAATTGACAGTACCAGTCCAATGCTGTACTGCCATGCCACTCATATTGTGCAAAATGCACTCTTATAGAAGGATTCCGTTAATGAATTTCAACTAGTTCTTATTTTAATTTGTCATTAGTGGCGCTTCACCTTACTTCAATTATTTCCTGCGCCTCTGCAATGATCCAGAAATAACAATTGTAAATGGTGCTAACATAAAAAAAGTTGCCAAAAGTTTGCCGAGAGTTTGCTTGCCCTGTTTTTACTGTTTGCCTGTTTCTTGCTCTGCTTGCGCTGCTTACTGCTCTGCACTGCTTCTTGCTCCGTTTGCCCAGCTTCTTGCTCTGCTTGTCCTTTGTCTTGCTTTACTTGCCTTGCTTCTTGATCTGCTTGCCCTGCTTCTTGCTTTACTTTTCATTTAGGTCAAACATAGATCGTCTTAGAAATCATACCGTCAGCTCTTTGGCTACAAAGATAATAAAAATTCAGACATTGTGACGAAAATACTAAATTACTTTATGTCTGCTAGAGTACCTATATTAAATATATAAAATAGATTCATGTATTTATGTATGTACCGACATTGGCGACATTATTAAATGTGATTGAAATTGTAGGAAATATGGCGTATGAGCTCTCAGCAATATCTTCCGGACGTAAGCAGATCTCCGTCATCCCTCCACTAAGCTAAGGACGGAAGAGGTTATGCGGTTTTTCTCTCGGATGGAGACGTAGGCGAACTGACCCCAAACTCCAAAGTGACCAAAGAATAAGCTTAGGATGCTATCGGGGCCCTGATTCTACTATGTTTATGTTACAACAAAACCACGGTAACCTCTTTCCATCAGGTGGGTCGTGTGCTTGTCTGCCACTAAGCAAGCTAAAAGTAAGTACAGCTAAGTTGTATAAAAAAAACCACTGTCATACCATTGACAGTGAAAAACTGCCATTAAACTTTGACTTTATGGATTTAAGATTATAGTCCAAAATTAAATTTAAAAAAGTTCATTACATTTTTCGTTCGCACTACAAGATCATTAAAATCCATTTAATTTTAGATTTTAAATACATGGCAATAAAGTTTCAAATCAAATGTTATTTTTTGCCGTGCCTGTGGTATCACAGATTGACCTAATATAAAATTAACGGAATCGAGCCCATCATTGGAAATCGTATAAAGAACACAAAATTTTAAAAGTTTTCATATTTATAAGGCAGCATTCTATCGTCCCACCACTCATCATAGGCAAGGAATTCATCCTTTTTATTCATTCGTGTTATCCGGCAATGGTACCCACGATACCGGTATGAAATAAACTTAATTCCGTTTACGTATAATCTCCCTGCTATGGGTTTTCCAAGTCATTTCCAAACAAATACAATTGTAATATGAGTTCTTCAAGAAGGGCATCACAAGGATCTTATAGGATCGGCGGCACAAGTATGACGCCCCTGGTGTGTCACATATGTATATTCTACGGTAACCGCTTCCCATCAGGCAGGCCGTGCCCTTGTGTGCCACCTTAGAGGTATAAAAAAGTTACCTGGCTTGTCATGTAAAACATTAGGCTAAAAATGTGGACTGAATAAACATTGACCAGCTCTCTTTAAATCTATACTAATATTATAAAGCTGCAGAGTTTGTTTGTTTGTTTGTTTGTTTGTTTGAACGCGCTAATCTCTGGAACTACTGGTCCGATTTGAATGATTATTTCAGTGTTGGGTAGTCCATTTATCGAGAAAGGTTTTAGGCTATATATCATCACGCTACTACTTAAGGGAGCGGAGCATTGATAATAAATGTTCACAAAGCCCGCAATTTTTCATACATATTTTGAAGACTAAAACATACGGGCTCAAAGGGATATGAAGCTTCAAAATATACCCCGGGCGAAGCTGGGGTGGGTCAGCTAGTACTTAATAAAATTCATTCAACTTAGTATCATGATAACTGACTATTCATAACTTTAGAACTAAACTCTCAAAGATTTAATCTAGATTTAAAATCTACAACTACTTAAATCTAAGATTAAACTACCACTACAACTGCCCACTACAGATAATTATTGTTTGACCTTACACACTGCTGACAAGAATGGTGAACACTGCTGAACATTACTGAGACTTCTGTAGACTTGAATCAACAGCGGTGGATGATCCTAGATGATATGATCACGAGGATCATTAAAAAAAAACAGGTATAAGTCGTCACATCATCACTGACTTGACAAGCTTGAGCGTCTTCAGAAATTTTGTATTAGATTTTTATTTTGTGCTGTCAGCGGGATGACTAAAGGCTTGTCCTGCTTTGTCCTCTACACTGACGGCACAGAAACTCTGTGCTTACAGGGTCGGCAGCGCGAGTGTGGCTTGTCTGGTGTTACACACGTCCATAGGCCACGGTAACCACTTTCCATCAGGTGGGCCGTGCGCTTGTCGGCCACCTAAGTGGTATAAAAAATATTTCGCTTAAAGGTGCCCTGATAAAGATAAGCCCGCCCATTGTGCATTATACATAAGTAATGTACCACTTGCTAATACTGTGTACTACTGTCTAATACTTCTATGGTGTACAATAAAGAATATCTTATCTTACCTTATCACATCGGATATGCTGCAAGCTTGTACTTTGGAGTCTGGAATATCCTACGGTTTTTTAGCCTGGCTTGTGTTAGCTGAATCCCAAACCTTGGTAAGAAGATGTCAAAGAAGATCTTCCGGTGAGGTCTCATGCATCTATAAAAAAAACACCGAGAAATAACAACCTTTTTTTTAACAACCTTTTATTAATGTAGAAATATAAATATTCTACAACATTCTACACAACGCTATCTAGACCCATGGTAAGCATAGTTTAACTAGCTTGTGTTATGGAATCTAGAAAATACGGATAAACATACTTAAATACATGCATAGAAACACCCAGACCAATGCAAATACCCATATTCATGCATACGAATATTTGCACTGAGCGGGGATCGAACCCGCGCCTCCTGCGTAGCAGTCGTATTCACTACCGCCACGCCACAGATTATAAATATTTGTATGATAATATATTATAAGTGATCTGAATAAAATAACTTCAGTGGCGTGGCGGCTACGCAGGAGATGCGGGTTCGATCCTCGTAGTTGCATTGGTCTGGTCGTACCTTGGAGAGACCGTTAAGCCGTCGGTCTCGGTACCCATATGACGAACATCGACGACGTCATTACGGGTATTTGGAGCCCTCAAAAGTCCGACTAGTCTAACTGCACAACTTCAATATCGTCAATTGCTTGTAGAGGTCAGATAGCAGTCGCTTTACGGAAAATATCGAAGTTCAGCAGCATCTTAGTTAAACTAGAAAGCTGACCCCAACTAAATTGGGCAAAATCTCAGAAAAATAAGGAGTGAACTGAATTAAGATGCTCCTGTAGAATGTTGTATCGTATTATCATCACCTATAATATTCTTACGACAGACACCGATATCTCGAAAACTAATAATCGAATCTTCAAGAAATAAAAATGCATTGTTAGTGACGAGGTACTCTACTGATTGGCATAGAAAAATCTAGAATCATCAACAAAAAGTCACAACCTACCTACGAGGTACCTAAGTATCGAGAATGAACTCGAAAGGTCAGCGACGGCGGCGAAGTTCATAAGAGTATAGGTATTTATCGCTCGCGAACTTTCTAGATGGTTCGACCCTCCTAATAGAGAGGTATAAAAACACGCTCGCATAGCTACACGATACATTCTGTCTTCGAGATCGATAACGAACACAGCGAACTTAAGCGACCGAAGAAGATTCTACCTGCGACCTGAGCAACGACTGTGGACTATTGTGAACTACTGAGCGACTGGAACTGTCGAAGAGTACTGTGTGTACTAGTGATTTAATTGTCTAGTTTGTGGTGAGCTAATAAATCTCTTCGTTGAGTAAACGGCATTTAATTGTACCCCGTGCACGTAACAATATTTTCACAGCTATGCAATCCCACCAGCAGTGTGTGACCATTAGAGAGTGGATTTTCTCGCTAGTTGTTCAGCCACAATCTTTATTTGAAGAGAAATTGGATGCAGTCCAACTGAGAATCAGATAACTGACTTCTCGACGTTATAAATGATGGTGGCTTTACTTGGCTATTTGTTTATGCAGAACGGTCAGTTATCTTAAGTAAATTAAAACTAAAGCAGCATATATTAATTCAATGATTAATGAAAAATATTCTAATTAAAAATAAAGTAGCTAGGAAATAAATAATAATACAATACAATATTCTTTATTGTACACCATAAACAATATATACAAACATTACATTTTATAAATTTTGCTATTAAAACAACAATTTATAAACCTCACTAAAAATAAAGGAATATTATATTTATATACAATTAAATCTAATCGTCGTGGAATTCAATGATTAATTAATAAAAAGAATAAAATAAGCAAAAAAATTAAAAGTATTTTTTTAACAATTTTCATATAATAAACTAATTAAAAATAATAATAATCTCGTTCTTGAGGCAAAGGATGACCATTGCGATTCAACGAGGCAACGCGGCCAGCATCATGGGCACATTTTTGCCGGGAACGATACGGGTGGGTTATTCGAGTGTAACGCCCCTGGTGTTGCAAACGTCCTTAGGCCACGGTAACCTCTTTCCATCAGGTGGGCCGTGTGCTTGTCTGCCACCTAAGTGGTATAAAAAAAATCGACACGACATCACAGATTTACACTATGTATTTTTTGTTTTAATATTGACATGTACAACTGGGAAATAAATGTTTTGATTTGAAATAACCCAAAATATTTACAGAATAAAAAAGAAATAAAAGTAGGGATGTAGGAGGGATTTAATGGTGTAGGTGTTTTGTAGTGGTTGTGCGCCTGTTGCGTTTGGAGTTTGTAAGCTCATGCTTCCAGTATTTCTAATGCCATTAATATAAATAAATAAATATTCTACATCATTCTACACAACGCTATCTAGACCCATGAATAGAATAGAATAGAATCGTTTTATTTGTTCAAAACATGTGTGTACATACAAAAGCATGCAATAGGTCAGTAATAGTATATAATATAATATATAGTCCAGTCATGTTTTGCCCCATATAGCGGCGTACAAATATATGCGTGAGGAGACGCTTAGTCATAAGATGCGCA
Source organism: Eilema griseolum (assembly GCA_963662185.1). NCBI lineage: Eukaryota > Metazoa > Arthropoda > Insecta > Lepidoptera > Erebidae > Eilema > Eilema griseolum. The sequence continues at coordinate 6,278,559 of OY759233.1, forward strand.
TTAATTGCTTTCAATTTTCACTAACAGTTCAAATCATTATGTTATGTAATGTCAAATCAGAAATACAGTAGAAATGTCAATATCTTATCAATAATCACGTCAAATTGATAAAATTCAATAGAGAATGTACTACAATGCAACAAACAATGGCAAGTATATATTAAGTTAGTGATCAAAATACAGTCAACAATGTCAGAATATTAGGCCTACCTAATAAATATTTTACTACAATTTATTTAATAGCAGTATTTACTACATATACAGGGTGTATTTTTGAAACGGGGCAGTAAGGGCAAGTACCTTAACCGTTGCAGTTACAGCAAAACGTTCTTAGAAGACCTTCGCTAACTTTTTGACATATTTTGAACTGCATTCACAGATTTTGTAAAAAACTGACAGTTGGCAAAAAAAAATGCAAATAGTCCAAAAAAATTTTTTTTATGCCAATCGATTCTATTTCACGTGGGGATCAAAAAACTCTATGAGACCATTTTAGCTTTCAGTACTAGGAAAGACAGAAATCGCCAAAAACGTTTCCCATACATTTCGGCAACAGAAACAAATTTCTACGATGGTCTAACTTTTGGTCATGGCCAGGAAGTGGGTAGAATTGACTGTAAAGTAAATAAAAAGAATTTTTACCCTCAAATTTCGAATTTGATTCGAAAATCTGTGTGTTATACTTAGTTTCAGCTGAGAAACTTCGTATGAGTTATTAATTAAGGATTTTCGCTAAAATGTCTTCTAATCGTGAAAAAATGACTTATTAGAAGCGTATTTTGTCAATAATCGAAATGCGGGAGCTGCATTAGTGTGGTACCGCAATAAGTATCCGTTGCGGCATGTGCCAACAAGAAAGGTTATTACAAATCTTTTGAAAAACTTGGAATTGCAGGGTTCTTTCAAAAGAAAGCGGCAGCCTCGTGTGGACATGGACACGGAGATTGCGGTTCTGACTTATGTCGAAGCATATCCAGAGGTATCGTCCAGGCAAGTCGCCCTTGAAGTAGGTGTATCCCACTCCCTTGTGATAAAGATATGGAAGAAATACGGCTACAAGTGCTATCGATATGGGTGCATAGTTCAACTGTTACATCCGGGTGATGATGTTCGAAGGCTTACTTTTTGCAGATGGCTAAGAGGAAAAATAAGCAGAGATCATGAATTTTTAAATTACATACTGTGGTCAGACGAAACGAATTTTTCCAATAACGCATACCGTTATTGGAAAAATTCGTGTATAGACAGAAAAAATCACCACTATTGGTCCAAAGAAAATCCACTAAGAGTTACGGTAAGTCATAATCAGGTTCGCTTCTCATTCAACTGTTGGTGTGGTATAATGTCCAATCGAGTCATAATGGTGGAAATTTATGAAGGGAAACTGAATTTTGCCATGTATAATGAAGTCATTTTACACCATCTTGAAAACGAGATGGACGAATGGCCCCTGTCGGAATTGCGAAAAGTTCATTTTCAACAAGATGGTGCTCCGCCACATAACAGTCACCTTTCACGTTCCAATTTGAGCCGCCTATTCGGTACACAGTGGATAGGTACACATGGTCCAACACAGTGTTAGCCCCGATCTAACACCACTTGATTTTTTTTATGGGGCTTCGTGAAAAACGAGGTGTATAAGACGACGTACGCCAGTGTTCAAGAGCTCAAGGATGCATTAATGACCATTTTACGTAATATTCATCCCAGAACATTATTAGCCGCCATTCGTTCAGTGCAAAAAAGGATAGACTTATGTATTCGTGAAAATGGAAATCATTTTGAGCAATTTACTTCATAAACCAATTTCTTAAATGTTTAAATGATTTTTTTTTATTTAAATAAGTGCAAAATTTTACCTGACCTATGAGTTTCGAGTTGATTTATCATATTTCCGTACGAAATGTATGGGAAACGTTTTTGGCGATTTCTGTCTTTTCTAGTACTGAAAGCTAAAATGGTCCCATAGGGTTTTTTGATCCCCACATGAAATAGAATCGATTGGCATAAAAAAAATATTTGAACTTTTTGCATTTTTTTTGCTAACTGTAAGTTTTTTACAAAATCTGTGAATGCAGTTCAAAATGTCCCAAAAAGTTAGGGAAGGTCTTTTAACAACGTTTTGCTGTAACTGCAACGGTTAAGGTACTTGCCCTTACTGCGCCGTTTCAAAAATACATCCTGTATAATGCTAGTTAGCGAATACTATCTGCCAGGAAGTCTGTTATGCTATAATATGCCTTTTGCAGGAGTAGGCCTTTAATTTCTTTTTTTGAATGAACTAGTGGTAAGTTCCTTACAGTTCTTAGGTAGCTAAAGATACTTCTGCGCATAAGTGCAGTTTGTGCTTTGTGGAGCCGAAGTCGAGTGTTATCACGTCTATTTCGCGCAACGGAATCCTGGAGTCGTGGAAATAAATCAGGATTAGTCTTGACAAACACCGCAACCTGAAAAATGTACATGCATGGTAAAGTTAAAATGCTATATTTTTTGTAGTACGGTTTGCAGCTATCGGTTGTTTTTAATCGAAACATCGACCTAATGCACCTCTTTTGAACCTTAAATATTGCATCAAAATCTGTGGAATTTCCCCAAAAGATTATACCGTGCCGTAGGATAAACGCAGCTAGTCCATGGTAGGCGGTCACCAAAGCTTTTGTATTTACTGTTGTTGTTTGTTTTGTAGTTTTTCAACATGTACTTTCCAGTCCAGCCTTTGATCTATGTCTAAGCCAAGAAACCTGGTTGTTGGTACATCCTGAATGGTTTTGCCGTTAAATATGATATTACCGTTAATCGGCTTAGGGCGTTGGCTAAAGTTTATGATTTTAGTTTTTTCCAAATTGATTAATGGACTATTCATTTCAAGCCATTGAATAATAGATGTCAATTTTATGGTTGTTCATGTCATTATCGTCACAAGGAATTATCACCGTGCTGTCGTCTGCAAAAAGTGTCATAGTATGCGGGTTAGATTTTGGTAGGTCATTTATATAGATTGTGAATAGTAGGGGTCCCAATACGCTTCCTTGAGGGATGCCATGAATCACACTACGTTCCCTTGAGATGTAATTAACCTCTCGTTTCGTATTAAAGTTGATTCTATTTATTTCTGTCCGTTGTTTTCTATTGTGTAAATATGATTTAATTAAGTTCAATAGATTACCTCTTACACCATAGGCATTAAGCTTTTCTAAAAGAATACTATGTCGAACATAGTCGAATGCCTGCGTCATATCACAAAAGATAGCTGCTACTTGTGTTCTTTTATCCACGTTGGTCAAAATTTCGTGGAGAAAATTATATACGGCTAGGTTAATTGTTTTATTTTTGCAGAAACCGTATTGCTCCTTACATATTATATCTTTCTTGTCTAGATAGTCATATATCCTTTTATAAACATACTTTTCCATAATTTTTGAAATAGTTGGAATAAGTGATATAGGCCTATAATTTTTCAGTATTTCTCGGTCATCTTTCCGGTGTAGGACCTCAAATGCAACCGGGAAGAACATACATACATAGGTAGCATTGGGGGAAGCAATATTTGAAATGTGCTAATTAAGCCTTTTCAGTTGATCAAACACGACATATTTATCTGAAATTTATTTTTTAATACCGTAATTTATGACCGCTTGAGGGCGCCACATTAGGCTCAGTGACACGTTATATAGCCTATTACCAGCGAATGACTATGATGCTTCTAACGATACCTCTTCTAATCATTTGTCTAGTTCTAATGAGTGGTTGATGAGCTATGAGCGAGCAGATAAACCTACAAACATACATACATATATACATAGCCTGTTAAAATCATAACACTCCTTTTACTTCGCCGTAGTCGAGTAAAAAATTGTCGTGCCAAAGCGGAACGGGATGTCGAGAAAATTTTTATTAGGTAAACATGTTCATTGTAAGGAAAAAAATAACAATCTCCCTAATGAATAAGAGTAAAGACAAATGCTTAATTACTTTATTTTATTACTGAATTTATTAATCGCCAAGGCCTGCCGGCTATTAGTCGTAGAATTAATACACGAATCCCTTGAGATTTTCAAGTAGGCAGCTACCAAGGTTGTTCACAATGGATGCTGTTTATTATAAGCAATAAACAATTTGAAGGATCTCAATCTGTTAGTTTTGAACTTTAGTGGATATTGCTAGTCTGCGAAACGATTATTTGAATCATCATGTTTATATTTACTTGGTAAAGTAATTATTATCTGTTAAGAAGATATTTTGGATAAGGATTTGAATATGAACAAGGCTGCTGTGTAGCTGGAAATGGATAGATATATTCGCAGATTAAGACTGAAATTCACCAGTGAATTTTTTTTTAACTAAACTGACGTTTCACATTTTCAAATCTCTGTAATTCAATGAGTAAAATATGGGATTCAGTTTATTGATATGCGCTTTTAGAGTAGGCTTGATAACTTTGATACATATATACATTTAATCACGCCTTTATCCCCGGAGGGTTAGGCAGAGGCGAATTAACACCCACATTTCACCAATTATTGTATTCTGTCCCACGTAATAAAGGGTGAGCATATTACTGTTTTCTGGGCACTATTATTGACTCGAGCCAGGCATCTGAGGCGGAGTATATGCTGTATATATCTGTCTGATGTTAAACAGCCCTATCCCTTTGTCGCCTTGTACGACACCGCATGGGAAGAGATGGAGTGGTCCAAATTCTACTATGCCAGAAACCACGCGCATTCGTCTCAGTATTTTTCCCAAATGGTGCAGTTCGTGCAGTACACAAACTTTCTGTGTTCTTCCTTCATGAGTGGCATCATACGCTACGGAAAATCATAACGATTACATTTTTTAAATTGTTACGATATATATGCGTGTCTGTGACAATAGCTGAAGCATCAAGTGTCTAGATTTTTGCAAGCGCATGTTTGTAAAAATCTGTTTATCGCACAGTATTTATTTATTGGTGCAGTTTAAACGCTATAATGCGATCGGTAAAGATTTCACGTAGCATATATGCGTTCAACTTTACTAGTCATCTATAAGAATAATAATGCTTTATTTGCCTTTAAACATGGTAACATGGATCTTACAATATTATGTTAATGCGCAGCATGCTTAGCTGCAATTTGCAGCATGCAAATTTTATTAGTTATCAATATTAGATACAAGAAGTGTTATCATTTCTTACAGTGATCAATCTATGGAATTTGGTAAACGGCCCAGTATAAATAATAATAATAATACTTACGGCACAGTATGTAACTCTCTGTGCTTACAGGGTTGGCAGTGCGTGTGTGACTCCTCTGGTGTTGCACACGTCCATAGGCCACGGTAACCACTTTTCATCAGGGTCACCTGAGTGGTATAAAAAAATGATAGTCAATTGAACTTACTTGTACGTGAAGCTCGATCTTCAATGTCTAAATCAAAAGCTGAGTACTTACGATTGAAAGAATTCTGTTTAGTGCACTAACGCAATTACACTATTGGTGACGAAATAATGCAATGCTCCATCTTCTCTGTCTTGTCACATATCCAGCTATAAGAATTATATTATATTATCTGTGCTTATACTATAAATCTGTGAAAATAGATACTGGTATTAGGTATTATTAATCTGTGGCCTGACTTAATTTTATTTGAAAATGGAACAGTTGTTTCCAATTAAATCTAATGTTAGTTCTATCTACATTATAACTAAAAGCTAATACTGAATCTAGCCACAATATAATACGAGCACAAAACTTTGAGCACGCCTCGTTAATCAATTTGTTTGGTACGAAGTTGTGGCAAAGAGGCGTACCTATTAAAGTATGAGGGGAAACTTTTGTAAAGTAACACAAAAACTACAATTAATTACCCACACCGAACTTCGGGTTACTTACGCCACGTCCGCCCGCCGTAGTTTTCTGTGGTCTTCTCTCGTACCTTAGGGACGGTTGTAGTGACAGAGTGCGACAGCTGTATATACAGTTCTGGGTTCAATTATATGGCTGAGCAAAATGTTACTCAGTTTTTCGTTAGCAGTTAATAGCTATATTCAATCAATTAGCTTATTGCTGGCCACAGTTTGATAAAGGCCTCTTCCAAAGTTGGGAGGCTTTGGCCTTGCTTCCACGCTGGCCAGACGGGTTGGAACAGGGTTCAGTTATGAGTTTTCCTTCTCTCGCAGTGATGTTGTCACGTCTGATGGAAAGTGGTTACCGTGGCCTATGGACGTTTGTAACACCAGAGGAGCCACACCCGCGCTGCCGGCCCTATAAGCAAAGAGTTTCTGTGCTGTCAGTGTAGAAGATAAGGCAGACGCCTTTAGTATTCCCACTGACAGCACAAATTCTCCAGTGAGCTCTGGCTACCCTACTCACCGCTGGGAACACAACACGAGGTTATTATGGCAACGGTATTCTGTAGAGCGGAAGTACTTCCGCAGTCGGACTGCTCAATTGTCCTACCTTCATTCAAGTCTGTGTATTTTTCCGTTAGTCGCCTCTTACGACACCCTTCGGATGAGATGAAGTGGTCCTACTTGTATTCTTTCTCTGTCGCCACACGAACGGCTAGTATATTACAATAATCCAATGGCTGGTAGTGAGAATTGGGTTTTAACTGTCGGTTTCATCGGTTTTCAGTCTAACTATTTATGAAAAGGTACTTCGATAATAACCGTGAAGCAGCAACCACATTTGACTTCCAAAAAATGACGTATAAGTAGCTGACTACCAAGCATCACCTTCCAGTTTCTGGCTAAATATCTGGGGCACCCCTATGCGCAGTTCAATTAAAAACAACTTTGGGGCAGAATCGTATCATTAATATTTCCAATCACGTTGTACAGCAAGCACGGAGTTTGGAGAAAAAAATTGAACCTTTTAGGATAAGCCTTGAAACGTGCAGGTTTTTGAAAATTAGGCAAAATTAAATTGAACTGTAGTTATAACAACAATTTAGTTTAATAGATAAGTACATGTTTAAGTTTCAGCTTCATGCTTGATTAATCCTTCATTTTACCTCATAATACCGTATAATGCCGCATGGTTCCCGGCAGAGTAGAATTTAGACCACGCCTTTTCTTCCCATGCGATGTCGTAAAAGGCGATTAAGGAATAGAGCTGTTTAACATCAGACAGATATATACAGCCCAGACTCTGCTTCAGATGCATGGTTTGAGGCAATAATATTGCCCGGAAAACGACAATAGGCTCACCTCCTATTACGTGGGACAGAATACCATTAATGGTGAAATGTGGGTGTTAATTCACCTCTACCTAACCCTCCGGGGATAAAGGAGTGATTATATATATGTATGTAATTCATATAAATTAAAAATATTGATAATTATATTATCAGTAAGGTATAATTTTTTACACTCAATGTTTTTGCCATTTTTTAAAGCCGCTATGTTCCTGAATGACGTATCTATTAATAATATGTCATTTGTTCTGTGAAAAAAAAAACAGTGGAGTAGAATAGTGGCAATGTATCTCTTCCCGTGGGTGTCTCCATTCACAGTAAACCCCCTATTACGTGGGACCAAATACAATGATAGTGAAATGTGGGTGTTAATTCAGCTCTGCCTAACTCTGCGGGGATAAAGGCGTGATTAGATGTATGCGTGTAATACCGTATAAATCTCAGCCTCGTAGGAAAAGTCCAAGTTCTTCAAAGATTAGCAAAAACCCAAAATATAAAGAGACATTGTAACCCCATTGTAGCACAAATTAATTTTAAACTCAGCATGAAAGTTGACGCCATTCAAAAAACTCTCATTTAGCAGGTAGGACACGGCGGTATTTCCGCCCAATTGAGCAGTCCGACTGGGGAACTACCTCCGCCCTACAGAATACCGCGGTTATAATAACTTCGTGTTGTGTTCTCGGCGGTAAGTAGGGTAGCCAGAGCTCACTGGAGAGTTTTTGTGCTGTTAGTGGGATGACCAAAGGCTTGTCCTGCTTTGTCCTCTACACTGACGGCACAAAATCTCTGTTCTTACAGTGTCGGTAGCACGAATGTGACTCCTCTGGTGTTACACACGTTCATAGGTCATAGTAACCACTTTCCATCAGGTGGGCTGTGTGCTTGTCTGCCACCTAAGTTGTATAAAAAAAAAACTAATACTAAATACTACGAATTATATTATATTATCTGTGATTGATACTACTAATCGCTGTTAGCATACCTATATCGCTGCTCGGTACATAATATAACGTGGATCTGAAATGTGCTCAAAAGGTGTCTGTAGCGCAGTAAACGCTTCTTGGGTGTTTTTTGAGGATAACACAGAATGCTACTGCGATGGATGAACTCAATTCCAGTATAGATTATTACAAAACAATTCACGCTTGCCACAGGCTCGTATTTGTCGCGATTTAATTTCATGACACGTGTCCTGAGGTTTATCATATAATTGATGTTTAAAATTATTAGGAAATCTCCATAAATCATGGAAGCATTCAGTAAACCGGCGATTAATGGCAGCTCAGATTGTTCACACCGCTCAACCACTCCGGTAACTCATTTGTAATGGTCAAAGTTTTATATTCTACCCTACCGTCGCTTCGGTTCAGTTTACACATCGGGAGCGTTCGGTGAAAGTTGTACTGTTTGTAATGAAATATGTAGGTACATTATACATTCACGCCATTCTTCTTCCAGGGTAGATAGGGATATTTTGCTTGTTGCTTTTGTCCTTATATACCTCACAAGGTTCTTCTGTCAAATAGAAATATTTTTACGTTTAAATAAACACCTCAACAAAGTCTAGGGAACAAGATGACCCCAATTATTTTTTTTCGTGTAAATCTTGTTTTGCAAATAACTGGCAGCAAATAAATAAAAATAGAATAAAGTAGATTACAGAGTTGTTCGAAATTTAAAAATAAATTTAAATAAGTAATGATTTTCGAATATGGAGGGAAAACTTTTAAAAGTGTTTGATTGTGCAGTTTCTCTGAGGCAAAATAAAAAATATTTTTTTTGATTGTAAATAACGTTTATTATCAATAATACGTCTTTTACGTATGGTTTGTGCATTTTTGTGACTGTAGTCATCATGTCACGTCGTCATTTAAGTCGCGAAGAGATGTTAAGGGCTGTTGGTATGCTGCAAGCTGGACGAACTCAACGCGACGTAGCGGATGCTGTCAACACCCAACCAAGCGTAATTTGCAGATTATGGGCACGCTACAGGTCTACAGGGGATGTTGCCGAACGTCACAGGGGACGAAATAGGGTTACTACCCCGCGACAAGATCGTTTCTTGCAAAATTCCGCAAGGCGGCAACCCACGATTACTGCTCGTCAGTTGGTCGCAGGCCTCCAGTCTCAGCATCAAGTGGTTATTAGCGATCAAACTGTCAGAAGAAGACTACACGAAGCCAATCTTTATGCTCGCAGACCGCTTAGGGTTCCAGCTCTTCGACGTGGAAATCGAGGTCGTCGCTTATTGTGGGCTAACGCACATTTACAGTGGACCGACCATCAATCTTGCTTCGGTTTTCATCCTGATTCGAGAAGAGTGCGTATATGGCGAGTTCCTGGACGTCGGAGTCGTCTCCAGAATCCGCAAGAAGTTCATCCTTACCAAGGTGGAACATCATGGTATGGGCTGGAATTCGCCTTGGTGGAAGGACCGACCTCGTTTGGATACGGGGCAATTTGAATGCAAACCAATACATTCAGGAGGTTATACACCCCATGGTAATCCCTCATCGATAGCAGTTCGGTCAAGATTTTATGTTCATGCAAGATAATGCACGGTCACACACCGCGAGGGTAGTGGTCAATGCGTTAAGCGAGCACAATATGACGACGTTGGAATGGCCTGCTCAGTCTGCCGACCTCAATCCCATAGAGCATGCCTGGGATTTGCTTGGGAGAAGAGCTTTCAGTGATTCTTTGGAAAATCTGAACACTGAAGAACAACTTTTTTTACACCTTCGCAGTGTATGGAGCCATATTCCACAGACGATGATTGACAATCTCATACTAAGTATGCCACGCCGTTATCGAGCTGTTGCTAATGCTTTAGGAGGTCCTACAGATTATTAAAAACGTTTAAAGTACGGTTAATTACTGTATTTCTTACTACCTCGTTATTTTTGTGCCTAATCATAGAAGGTTGTAATACTCAATATTGGCACTATTCAATTCCTTCTTAAAAAAAAAAAAATGGTATGAAAATGTTTTTATTAAAATTAAAATTAAAAACGGTATAAAAATACCCTTCTATTGATATAAAACACTCACTATTACAAGAAAGGGTTTTTAAATAAAAACTAGAAATGTCCTTGTTCCCTAGACTTTGTTGATGTGTGTATTTGCATTTTTACGAAGTTATTACTCTTGATTTTGCTTTTTTTTATACCACTTAGGTGGCAGACAAGCACACGAACCACCTGATGGGAAGTGGTTACCGTGGCGTATGGACGTACGAAACACCAGGGGCTTTACACTCGCGCTGCCGACCATGAAGAAACCTTCTGATGAACCTCTCTTGTAGAACCCCATATTGTAGGTGCTTGGGAAAACCGTAGCAGGAAGGTCATTCCACAGCTTGAGTGTGCGTGGGATGAAGTTTCTTTCATACTTATCCGTACCTATTTATCAGATATTATTGAATTGAGGCAAGTTTTGCCCAAAATAATAGTATTTGTTAGCAACATATTAAATTTACTATTTTTGCCTTTTGTAGTCTCGAGTGAAGTCGAGAGAGTCCCTATTTTCGTGCATTACCACAAGTACCTAATCTAACACATAAAAATCATCACCAATCTTTTTTGAACTACGAGTATATCTATCCATATTGGGTTGACCGGTTGTATATTCTACGAATAATAATACCGTTTTGAGTACCAACATTTGGCGACAGATCTATCACTTTGAGTACTAACTAAAAATGTATTTCGCTTATTGAATTTCTCTGTTATGTATTATATACAAAAGTCCTCGTCCCGTTGCGTGGGATGCTAAATATAGTGGATTGAAATGTGGATATAGGACTGTAGGAGTTTACCCCTGGCTACTCCTTCGAGAATAAACTGGAGCTGTGAGTAACAAGTATTTTTAGTTTTTTTACAAACCTATTTTTTTTTCTTCTATTGACGATAACATGGAATGATAACTGTGATGGTTAAACATAAATAATAATAATAATAAAGCTTATTTATTCCATGCAAAACAAAATATCACAAATAATTAACTAAAAAATAAAACCGTTATACATTTAACATTTAACAATAAATATAATAAACATATTATAATAAAAATATAATATAATAATAAACATAAATACGTCATGGTAAGTGCATACACTCAGGTGAATATACTAATGATTTTAGGTAAGCGTAAAATAGTTAGGAAGGAGATCGCCACCTACGACCGAAATTTCGAAATTTCTGAAAGTTAGGACCCGAATTAAGGTATTTTTCTGCCGGATTCACCATTGTATCATGCTCATTTTGTATGTATGTTATGCTTATGTATGATATACTTGTATGTGTTATGCTTATGATGTATTTTATTGTGCTTGTGTTCTTACTGTCACCGTGTCTTGCAAATTTTCTGTAGCAATATATTTGTCTTTCTTTCTTTCGTAGATCCCGAATTATGAATTTCGGTCTTTCCTCTATCGGTATTACAAAATTAGGGATTTTAATATGACATGTGACCCAAGAGATACATTTACTAATATCGTCGTTAACCCCTCGTAAGCCGAATGTTGTGTTAGAAATGAGTTCACATCAGAAATTTACTAGGTAGAGGTTCGAACCTTAACGATTCTGCCACCGCTGCTAATGTTGACAAATTAAGGAGCAAGGGAGCATTTCTTTGTGGTAATTTCAACACGACCCAGTTTTTGAGCAGTGAACTACAGAACTCACCGTCCAAGTACAGAACAAATTTTAATGCTATTTTTAATAAGAATAGGATATGTCAATATAACTTTACCTCACCTGGGCTCCGATTCTACTAATTTGTGTCATAATAGAACCATTGTAATACCACTGACACTGCAAATGACGCCACTTAATTTTACACTTTACTGCAATGCTGTTAGAATCTAAAATTAAATGGCATTTTGATGAGTGAATGAAAAGATGGAATAAACCATTTTTTATTTAATTTTGGACGTTATGCCTATATTATTGAAGTCTAATGTCACTTTTTGCAGTGTCAGTGATATTAAAAGTATCATTTATTTCAGGCATTTACAATTCCATATATTACAGTACCCAATAACAGTGGTTTTGCTATAATCGGGGGCAAGAACGAGTTTGTATCTTGGTTGTAATAAGATACCGCTGCCCCGGTGTAGAAAATCCTGTAGCCTTGTTGTTGAGTCCGGGTTTACGCGAGGTGGTTTTCATGGTAACATCGGTGTAGTTTCAAATCTATTTTAAAAATGGATCAAAGTATGTTTATCCGCCTACCACTACCTAAATTCATAGCTATGCTTAGTTTGAGAGATACCTTTGTGTAGTCCAAGAATATTTTTATTTTAATATTTTACTATGTAAAAATAGGTATATCAATTTTTAAACATATAACCGTTGGAGAAAATGTATAAATATATTAACTTCACAGATAATTATGAATGTTGATCCACATAATTCCATAACATTTTGATCTCGATAATGTTAATTAGGAACATAACACGAAAACTTCAATGCAAAGCTCTGTCGTGTCTGTTTGTTTAAAAGCATCATTATAAGTTTAGAGGGTTGTTATTTGATTATTTCACTCATAAATACAAAATTCTACAACCTGCGAAATTAGAAAATTAATACTTACAATAGGTATAAGAATAGGTAATGATAACGGGAATTAATGCGATCATGTTATAGGTAGATTTATACATACCTTTTTCTTTTGCCTTTACCTTTGGTAATTCAGCTTGTGCAACCTGGTCAAAACGTCAGGCAAATCAAAAGTATGTAATACATAAGAACTGCAGGATAAATTTGGCTGTAATTAAACATTATTTATTTTATTTTTATTTATTTATTTATTGGAAACTTAACAGCAATTTTACATAAATCATGGATGAGATTAAGAGTTACTTAGGACACTAAGCCAATAATAAAGTTTCCCGACAAGTACGAGGAGAATTGAAAGAAAGAAAGAAAAATATATTCAAGCCCCACACAGCGGGCACCCAACCAAATACTAACAGGTAGGCAATACAACAATTAGCAGGTACATCAAATCAAAAACAGTAGGCACATTAAAATTAAACTACGGGTGCAACACTCCACACTATGCGAACCCAAATAGGGCCCCATCTCAGCATTGAATGCTGCGCACACCCTTCGTTGGGTATGCACAGCGCTGATTTTCAGATGGGGCAATTGCATGCACTTCTTACAACTAGGTATTAAATTAAAATTTTAAAATTTATGCTAACCTAATGTTCATGGTCCATAGCATACCACGAACATTAGGTTAGCATAAATTTGTTGTTGTTACTTAATCAATTCAATCACTTAATAAATAATTTATCCAATACACTGTCATATGGGCAACTTAATGATAATTTGTTTCCTAAAAACACTTTTTGAGTGTTGTATAATATAATCTGGACTAGAACATAGGATTAGATTTTTTATTCAGGAACTCATCCATGTGTCCACTCTGTACCAATTTTTCAGACACCGTTTACCATATTTTTATGTTATAATCACTTTAGTGACATGCGTTTATTACGTTCCTAAGTTCCACCCATTGGTTCTAAGGCATCGTCTACTATGGTAAGGACCTAAATTGTAGGGAAGATTATAGTTTATTACAGATAGATTTGTGATTCATCACTATCTCACCTGCCGGGAAGTGGTGATCGATAATAATAATATTCTTTATAGAAGCCAAAGAAACACAATACAGACAAATACAGATTGTGTTGATGATAGCTGCAAAAGTATACACTGTGGCGCAGCCATCAACGCCACTCCCCTAATTGGAAGGAACCTAAAATTAGGTAATGTTCCAGATTCATACAAATTCAAAGAACATGATCAGAAAAAACATAAAAGAATTCAACCTATTTTACCTTCTTTTTTATACCTCTTAGGTGGCAGACAAGCACACGGCCCCTGAAGGAAAGTGGTCACCGTGGCCTATGGACGCGTGCAAAACCAAGAGAGTCACACTCGCACTGCCAACCCTACAAGCATTGAGGGTTTCTGTGCTGTCAGTGTAAAAGAAAAAGCAGGACAAGCTTTTGGTCTTTCCACTGACAGCACAAAAACCCTCTAGTGAGCTCTGGCTACCCTACTCACCGCCGGGAACACAACACGAAGTTATTATGGCCGCGGTATTCTGTATATACGAAAATAAAATAAAATATATGTGTATGTGTTGTTTACGTGTGTAAATGTATCATTTGTGTGTGTAAATGTATGTATTTGTGTGTCATGTTATGTGTTTATAATTATATTGTGCTTTACTTTAATGTGTTTATGTTCATGTATTCAGGTGATTATAATCATGTCAAATTTCCACAAGATCCTCTGTTGCGTTATAAGTGAGAGATCTCAACCACTTAACGAGTTCCATCTTTAGGTCATAATAGACACACTGGTTTAGAAGAAACAAATTTACTTATTACTTGTAGAATTCTGAAGTATAGTACCGTCTCGGCATTACTGACTCAGCTAGCTAGGAGATGCTATGCGATGCTGTGAAAAGCATGGTTTTCAAAACTACAATATCATTTTTAATAGTAATTCTTCTACCTGTATTTTTATTTCTTCTGTGCCAAAGTAATATGTCAAAGAAAACCCTTTCAATTTGTATATATTGAAGGGAAAATGTACCTCTAAATGTAAAATACATTTGGTATGTATATAGTGTGGCCATAGCTTTGGAAGGCTGTACGTTAAGTGTGATTTATTGCGTTATTACCGAAAGTTCCACCTACAGATTTGTTGGTAATATGTTTTTGTGTGATTTCTTATTTATGTTTTTATTTCGTAAATAGTTTCGTTCTTATAATGGGTTCAAGGGTAACGTAGTTATTTAAGGGCCGTATTCCAGAACGATTAGTCATTAATCTCGACTAAAAATAATTTTAAGTAGAGATTTTTTGTTTTTAGTTCAAAGTAGGTTCTTTGTTTTTAATTACGAATTTATCTAGATATAAGTTCAATTCAGTTCATTTATTTCTCATCAAACATAATTCGTGTAGAAATTATAACAGTATAAATAAATTTCGATAATAATAAATACATGCAAATCAATAAAAATGTAAAATATCAACCGTTACTTATGTCATGTTAAAATTTATCAACAAAATAATTTCACCTCTGCCTAACCCTCCGGAGTGTATGTTAGTCTAACCCCCGTATCTATAAACAAGTCATTACTTGTTCTTAAGTAATTTCTCAACTAAGTCATAACTTGTTCTTAAGTAATTTCTTAAGTAAATGTTATTCTATAGACAAGTAACGCAAAATACTTACTTGAGTAAAGTTATAAGTATTACTCAGGCCGTAAAAATCTTTTCCAGCTGGCAATACTGCTATCAACGTTTTGTTTCTTTAATAGAATAATGAAAAACAAACAATTTTATATAATGCATCGCTATTATTTTTAAATTTAATAACACTTTATTTAAAACTGACATATTTAATACAATATTCGATCCATTGCAATAAGTTTGTGATGAGCTGCGTGATTTTGTTTTTGTGATGGTTTATTGTGAAACTAAACGACTGACAGCAAAATAATCCTATTAAAGTGAAAAGTATTATCGAGTGTTTATTACCGTGTAGTAAGGTGCATTTTAAACTTGCATGGATTGTACGTCATTCACCTACAGTTAGGTGATACCGGTTCTATTTGTTGTATTGTAATTGTATGATAAACAACAATAAAATGGAGTTTTGGCGCCAACATGAAGAATGGCGCATCGCTGTATTTTTTTACTATCCAAAATTGATGTGATTTCGAGATTTTATGCATAAAAATGGTGGATTTTTAGATATAATATCTTTGACAACGCACACAAGTGCGGAAAGTGGCAAATTACAGTGAATTATGACTTTTCGTGTTGGTTCCAAACCTCCCTAGGGTAGAGGGCCAGATCGTGAGAGATGGCCCTGGGTCGGCCGGGGTGCGAGGGATATGCCTGTCAACCTCACCTTCGGCAACCAAAGCGACCCACAGGCGGCATGCGTTTTAGTCGGTTCGAGTCCGACATAACCTCCTCCACCGGCTCCGGTGGGGAGGTATCCGTGGGGATTTTGCGCACGTAAAAAAAAAAAAAAAAAAAAGGTACACAATTACCAAATATCCATTCGAACATTCACTGTTCATTCATAAGTCGTCAGTCGTCAGTATCGCGTGTGAATATTTCGTTTAAAACAATACCTAATTTGCAATGAGTTCTGAAAGTGATAGAAAGAAACCCTTTTTATCATTAGAGAAGGATTTATTCCTTAGCATCATTCAAAAATGTGATACCATATTGTCGAGTAAGCAAAAACAGTTATTTATCACACAGGCTAACCTCGAAATCACTGATAAATGTTAGCAAAGTAATGCTTAAGTAACGGAAATGATGACTATGACTTAAGTGAAGAATTCGAACTTTGACAGTTCTTACTTTGGTCAATTTCTAAACTATAGAATCAAAATCGTTACTTAAGTAATTACTTTTACTCAAGTAATAACTTTCACTTGTCTATAGATACGAGTGTAACTGTGGATAAAAACTGTTGTAAATAACATTTTTAAATTATTTTTTTCGGTAACAATAAATAAAATAAAATTTTGTATTCTAGAACTTGATTGGAGATTTTATAAACGCTCAGGTCATAAACGTTCATTAAATCTCTACTCAGGTTTAGTTCCAGGATGAAATCGGTACTTAAAATATATATTACGTGTATCAAGAGTCTCAAATCGAAATCCAGATGCGAAGAGCTTTTCTGAAAAAGGCAACAAATATATCATACTTATGCTTATAACTCACGACGGTCATAGTACTACTACCATTCCCTCTAATCACCATCCAAATAAATATATTGTTATATTAGAAATACGATTTATTAATATGATAGATGTGTTCCTCAATATAGGGGCCTTACGGTCCGGCTAATGTGCCAATGATACGTCAAATTGTACACTAATATCCGGTTTTTGTGCGTAACACCCGGCTGAGACCAACCGCGGGAGATATAGTTTCTTGTCTTAGCTTAAGTGTTATACGATAGTACTGTTTTGCTTAGAAGATGTATAACACAATAAGGTCTAGAATTGCTTGTACACATTGCTAGCGGCCGTTTTCGAAAGCGGTTTCGAGATAGGAATACATTTGAAACTGGTTGCTAAAGATTGAAAAGTGTTCTGTTTTCAAAACTTAAAAAAAAAATTGTGTACGACAACTAACGCCGTAAAGTTCATCTATACCGTTTATTTGAATTTATTCAATTATTTTTTATGCACATGTCGTGTCCAGTCTTCTCTTAAATCTGTGAGAGTTAACATCTCATGGAAATATCAAATAAATCTCAGAGAAATCGGTGTACATAAGTACCTACGTAAGATATATGTTTCCGCACGCACCTCTCTAGAGGATAGGGGAAAAGGGGGGGGGGGGTATTTAATGCTTGACAATACTCTTTATCCCAGCCACATCCGAAGCTTCCACCTCGAAGCCTTGGGTTCAAGCGCCTGACCTCCACAACGCACCCAAAGGCGAAATCGAAGCATTGTAGCTAGACCAGTTATTGGATTTTTTTAGGGCTTGACTTGTAAATATGTACTTACAACTCAATTTATAATCAAACTAATGTATACCTACGTAAAACCATAAACAACGTAAAATATTTTTCGTCACCCGTCCTGTTAATTCGGAGTGAAAAGGGACGTTTCTATTTTTCGAACGGATCCACCTGTCGTACGCTAAACAAGAATGATGGTTACCCTCACGGCTCGTTTGTCCGGACAATTTGCACAAATTTTTTGTCACCCTATTGCACTGCCCCCAATCCTTTTTTGGAGTGATAATGTAATCATTGTTTGAGGATTTTGTGTGTAGCTTTATGGCTTTATAAAGTGGATCCTCTAGGGATGAGAACGGTACATATCTATTTTTATTTTTATGCCGTTTTAAGCTCAAAATGGCCAACATGTAAAAGGTAAAAAATGGCCAGACATGGTTGGGATTGGGATTTTTTTTATACCATTTAGGTGGCAGACAAGCACACGGCCCTCCTGATGGGAAGTGGTTACCGTGGCCTATGGACGTGTGCAACATCAGGCGCGTCAAACTCGCGCTGCCGACTCTGAAGAAACCTTTTGATGCCCTCTTGAAGAACCCCATATTGTAGGTGCTTGGGAGAACCGCAGCAGGGAGGTCATTCCACAGCTTGAGTGTGCGTGGGATGAAGTTTCTTTCATACCGCACAGTCTCAGGTCGCAATGTGTGAGTATGAATTCCCTGGACATGGCGAGAGGTGCGATGATGGAATGTAGCTGCGGGCAACATGTCAAACAATTCATCTGAGCACAAACCATAGGCGGTAGAACACACACAACGAGGCAAAGTCCCTCCTAAGGCTAAGAGGTTTCACACTACCTGCGAGTATGGGATTGTTAACCAGCCTCAACGCCCGTCTTGACACTGAGTCGAAGGGGTTAAGCTGGTATGTAGGCGCTCCAGTAAAAAGGTGACAGCAGTACTTCATGTGGGGCTGGACCTGTGCTTTATAAACAATAAGTTGCTGCCCCGCAGTGAAATACAGCTTCGCCCTGTTGAGCTCTCCAAGTTTCTTTGATGCCAACTTAACCTTGTCCTCCAATTGACTGTACTGGACGTCGCTGGAGATATCGACACCAAGGATCCCGATACTCGAGGAGATGGTAAACGGTGTGTCCAGGAATTGCGGCACTACAATGATATCGAGCGAATTCTCTCGTCCTTTTTGTGTTGTATTGCTATCTAGCTCCACGCGCGGCTCCGCCCGCGTCGATGCCTGTTATCGCTACTTTCGTTCATCTCAACCGATTGAGATCAAACATACCTTAAAAGTTTGTCTGATCAAGCCCTTCCAAATAACAAAACCGCATCAAAATCTATTGAGTAGTTGTTGAATCCATCGCGGATAAACGAATGAACAGAACAAGTCAAAACAAAGCCAACAAATTTAAAAAAAGATTTTGTGTTCTGATATTTTTTATATATAGAACTCGTCAATTTGACTACACCTCGTCTGATGGTAAGCTAAAAGCAAAGTCTCAGGCAAGAGGATCACCGTTCAGTATCAGAATTTCGAAATAGATTCAGTTAGTGACACATGCAATACGTAAGAATGAGAGAAATACATCAGTCAGGATTGTCAGACAATTTATTTACTTTTTCTTGCGGGCGCTTTGCAGTTTTTGAACAAAGGCTTTGCAGATAAACACAGGATAAGAGAAACAATAAATCATCATTGTATGTGTCGTTATACTGAGATTATTTGACGATATAGTTTTGTATTTAACACCCGACGCAAAAACGACGGATAGTTATAAGTTTGACGTGTCTGTGTCTGTGTGTGTCTGTCTGTCTGAACGCATGAACCGATTTGAATTTAGTTTCTTTTTTTGTTTCAAAGATATGGGAGTGTTTTTAGCTATGTAATCGGTCCAAGATGCCACCGGCCACAAAATGACGAAGTACCTAAATTTTTTTCACAATTCTCTCGATATGAGTAGCAAATGAAAGGGCTTGCCTACCAATTTAAGAAGTGTAAAATAAAAATTAAAATAATAATTTAAAAAATATGCTTACATGTATCTATGTATATAATATCTATATATCTTATATATAAAATTCTCGTGTCACGGTGTTCGAACTTGAAGTCCTCCGAAACGGCTTGACCGATTCTCATGAAATTTTGTGAGCGTATTGAGTAGGTCTGAGAATCGACCAACATCTATTTTTCATCCCCCTAAATGTTAAGGGTTGTCCACCCTTAACAATTTTCTTTAATTTTTAGACATTTACTTAAAAATTATTTATATGGCAAAACAACGTTTGCCGGGTCAGCTAGTAATAATAAAAATATAAAATCAATTGCTGTTCGTTAGTCTCGCTAAAACTCGAGAACGGCTGAACGAATTTGTCTTATCTTGGTCTTGAAATGTTCCTGGAGGTCTAGGAAAGGTTTAAAAGGTGAGAAAAATTCGAATAGTTACCGGGAACCGACTGTACGGTTCGGAGTAAAGGGAAAGAGAAATAATAGATACACGTGCTATTACATGTAGGTTTATTCCATGAATGCCTTATTCTAAATGATACATCGATTTATATAGGTTTAATGCGTGTCTATACACTACACGCCCTTTGCAAAAGAAAAAAAAAACATTATATTATATTGTTATTTTTTTTTTTTTTCACAATAAACATGACAAAAAATATATATATTTACTAACCTAGGTATACATATTCCTTTTTATTTATTTATTATACAATTTTGTTCTATTCTTATCGATAACATACTCCTTATCTTTAATCAAAATAACAACGTTAGGTTGCTCTTCTCTTATTACAACATAAGGACCTTTATACAATGGATCCAATTTATTTGTTTTGTTTTCATTGCTAATCATAACAAGATCGCCTTTTTTATAAGAAAATGAGTTTACATAATTATCATATCGACCTTTACGCAGTGATTTACTATTACATAAATTAGTTCTAGCCTCAAATTGCGACTTTTGCAGTCTGTATTTTAATTCACAAGCATAGTTAGAAAAATTATAAAGTGGCTCTAGATTATTACAAAGATTACTCGGTATATTACATTGTTTTCCAAATACTAACTCATGCGGGGAGTACTTTGTTTCTGAATGTACTGTATTGTTGTAAGCAAAACACCAGTAGGGTAACCATGAACTCCAGTTGTTATCTGTATTATTTTTTGTTTGTATTCTTAAATACGCAATTAAATGTTTATGACTATTCTCTATAGCACCCAAAGTCTGATGATGGTACGCGGTAGATGTTAAATGTTTAATATTCAAAAGATTACAAACCTGTTGCATAGTTTCTGCTACAAACTCTGTGCCTTTGTCGGTGATTATCTCTCTAGGAATTCCATAACGAAGTATGAATTTTTTTACTAAAGTCGACGCTACGATGTCCGTTTGTTTTGACGTAAGAGGATAAGCTTCCACATACTTAGTTAGATCGCATTGTACGGTCAAAATATAAACGTAATTATCATAATCTTTAAGTAATGGGCCTACTAAATCTAAATAAATTCTATCAAAAGCTGAGTTTCCTATGTTTGTTATTACCATAGGTTCCTTCAGAAGCTTAAAATGTTTTTGTCTTTGACAATTGTCACACCTTTTCACAAATTCTGTGACGTCATTTTCTATTCTCAGCCAAAAATAATTTTGGCGAATGTTGTTTAACATTCTCCTGATGCCTGCATGGCCACTGCTAGGTAACAGGTGGTAGTCATTTAATATGACACGTTGAGTGTCTTTGTCAACAATTCTTATTAATCCTTTTATAATATGTAGTGTTGGCCCGGCCCATTGTGACATCTCATTTATGTCACTAGCTAACCCCTTAATAAAATCATAATTATCTTTATTCTTTATTAAACATAAGCTTTCAACATTTATTTTCTTATAAAACTTGCACAACTCTCTCACAAAGACATCTCGTGTACGACATGATCGAGTAGTCGGCTTTATGTAAATTGTATTTTTGGGCTCATCATAGGCGAACATATCATCTTTTTTCATGCAGTTTCTACCAACATTTTCCATTCGTCCTCATTTAGTAACAAAACCTCGCAGTAATTTTTCGGTTTCCTAAGGACCTCGACAACTCTCGGGGGATCAATCCTAGAACCGTTTGGAATATGATTATCAGTCAGATTTTCTTGATTTTCATTCAGTTTTTTCGATTGCGCTCGTGTTAACACTGATATAATATGTTCACTCATCTCTTTCAATTCATCACTCCTCACACAAATACGCGATAAAGCGTCTGCAGCTACATTGTCACTACCTTTTACATACCTTACCACGAAATCATATTCTTCTAACGAAAGTCTGAATTTAAGTATTAAATAAATAAACTAAAGGTTTATGATCTGTTTCTATTTGAAACGTCTTTCCAAATAAATAAGGTTTGAAATATTTCACCGACCACACAATCGCCAATAATTCTTTTTCGATTGTTGGATAGTTACGCTCCGCTTTGTTAAGGGGCCTACTAGCATATGCTATGGGCCTATTATCGGAATTACAAAGAACTGACCCAACAGCTAATCCTGATGCATCTGTTTTTAAAATAAATGTATTTTTCTCATCAAAATTTGGGAATTGGAGAATTGGCGGGGTAGTTAATGACTTTTTTAAATGTAAAAATGATTTCTGACATTCATCATTCCAATTAAAAGGTATATTCTTCCGACACAGATAGTTTAACGGTAGACAAATTTCGGCGAAATTAGGTATAAATTTACGGTAATAGTTAGAAAAGGCAACAAATCTTTTGACGTCATCAGAGTTTTGCGGAACTGGATAATTTTGTAAAACTATTATCTTTTCTGGGTCCGGTTTGATACCATCGCCAGACACTACAGTCCTAGGTATAAAATATCTTTTTTTTTAAATTCACATTTACTTGGATTCAGTTTCAAGTTAAATTTACGTAAGCGGCCAAAGATATCCATCAAATTTTCATTATGTGTTTTCAAATTACGGCCAAAACAGATCAGATCATCCGTGTATAGTAGGCATTTTTCATAATGTAAACCTGACATAGTGACTGTCATAGCTCTAGAGAAGCAACTTGGACTTATCTTCAAACCCATCGGGAGCCTGGTCATCTGGTAATGACCCGAAGGAGTAGAAAAAGCAGTACACGGTCTACTATCTGTACTTAAATTTAATTGAAAAAATCCCTGGTTTAAATCTAAATGACTAAAGTAAACTGATCCTGTAAGCGAATCTAAAATATCTGTTATATTAGGCAATGGGAATTTGTCATCGACAATGTTTTCATTTAATTTCCGAAAGTCCACCACTAAACGCCACCTTTTATTTCCGTGTTTGTCATTTGGTTTTGGAACTAGCAAAACTGGGCTGGACCAAGGGCTATTTGAAGGCTCTATAACTTTGTCTGCTAACAATTTACTAATTCTATTATTATCTTTTTTTTGTGAATGAGGCAAACGATATTGTTTTACATATATAGGGGTGGTCTCTGGTTTCAAAGTAATATTCTGGGACTCTATATGCGAGCATGTTAATTTATCTCCCGGTAAGAAAAACACATCAGAAAATTTCGCACAAATGTTTTGTATCGACCTCCGTTCTTCTTTATTTAGATACGATAAATCTATTTGAGAAAACAATTTTTTAACTCGTTCCCCATTTACTTCAGAACTACTAAACTCAAATAAGTTGTAGTTTTCCAAACTTTCCAATTCTGGATTAAAATAACTAATACAAACATCCTCTTCTCTAGTATTCATTATTTGTATTGGCATTTTACCATTCTTAGACCTACAAATGCCTCCAGCTAAATAAACACCCTTACAAAGCTCCTTTGGTAAGACCACGCATTCCACACTGAAACACGATTTAATGTAAAAAATTTTTTCGCAACGACCCGGAATAGCTAAATATTTATTTTTATTATTTATACCCGAACTAAGCGGTAAACACAAAGATTGTGAATTATTTAAGTTAAATGTAATCGTATTAAATTCCAAGTCTATGTTCGTATTATATTTATGAAGAAAGTCTAATCCTAGTATTCCGTTACTTGCACATGTTAAGTTTCGCAGTACGTGGAATTTATGAGCGAGTTGACAATCATTTATGGAAAGTGTAATGTAAACAAAGCCTTCCGTAATTAGCTGTCCTCCAATGCCATTTATAGTGATGGGATGACAATGGATTGGAATGTTCATCTGAGATACTGTTTCATATTTCACAGCCGATATTGTGGCGCCTGTATCTATGAGCCATCGGTGATTTTTATTGTTGATTGATAGGTATATGTAATTATTATTACTCGTATGCAAATTATTGATTTTGGCCTCGAAAAAATTCTTGTAGATTTAAATTTTCCGTTTCATTTTGTGGTTCTATAACTTCCTCACTTACGTCAAACATACGGATATCATCTCTGTTGTTTCCTCGCCTTCGTGAATTGCAATAGGTATTGTACCTACCTCTGTTAGGGTTCCCTCGCCTGGAAAAATGACCTTGACCTCTTGTCTCATAAGAGTGTGAGGGACCTGGTTGATTTTCGAGTTGTGGAGCAGTCCTCATAGTGGAACTGCCTCCTCTGCGCGCACCTCGGAACCTGTTATTATCTTGACTACGATAATTATACCTACCTGATCGCCCTCGATATCCCATATACATAAACATTTCCGGTTCAGGTTGAATTTGAGCAACTTCCTCGTCCATAGCTGCTCTGATCGCATCCTTCAAGTTAGAGTAGTTTCTAGCTGAAATAATTACGTTTAAATTTTGATTTCGCAGCCCGCCGGTGAAACATTTTACTGCAAATTTTTCATTTATAGGTTTTAAAGCCTTATAGGCGGCTTGGTCACCGTCGGCTTGCGTAATAGTTAAATCGGTAAATAACTGTTCTATTTTCTTGCCAAAAGTGTCAATTGTATCTGAATGTTGTTTAGCTCGAATTAATTGCGATTGCAATGCAGTACTAGATTTTTTCGTGAGCAAACACTTTCTCATATCCTCAATAAGTAACCTACAGCTATCGTATGACTGTGAAAGTCGAAGTTTCGTGGTCTCTGAAAGTCTGGTTTTGAGAATAAAATTTATCAATATTTTTTGACCGTTTTTATCAATCATAGAGTTATACAACTCAATTGCGTCTATCAAATTTTTTGTTACATTTTCCTCTCCCGTCATCTCGGGCAATAGTGATACCGCTGTACGAAGGTCAAATTTTTCCATGGTGTTTTGTTTTTCAACAATACTACACTTACAAAATTCCTCTATCTTTGAATATATTGTTTGTATATGTATACACAATTCTTTAATAGTAATTATATCACTCCCCTCTACAGCATTTGCTTTAATTTGTAAATCTAATTCCTCAGAACATACAAGATAATTTTTGTATAAATTATTCGCTTCTAACAACTTTTCATTTAAAATCTTTTCAGTCCTTCTGTTTTTATTCAACTTTAAAAGATTTTCCTTTAATTTATAAATCTTTTCATAAATTTCTCTGAGATTATTAATCATTATATTATTTATTATAAACCATTTTAACATTTGTTAATCTTAAGTTGGTTACATAGAATATGCAAAATTTTACTTAATATATTAACTGATAGATAATCATATAACTTTAAGTATATAGTGATTCTATATAAAATCAGTGAGTAAACAAATCAATAATATGTTTATGTAAATATATAGTTAATTAAAGTTAGAAATACCTTATACTGGTTAGATGGCACCAAACACACTATTAACTCTCGCGGTATTGTCCAATTGTCAACAAAATATCATATCGTTATTGAAAAGTCGGTGGGCCGGCACTGTTGTCATCAAGGGACCCATACCTACATGGGAATACTGTATGACGCGCTGCCAGGGGGTACGTCCCTTTTTCGATCTAGTCCTCTGGGATATCCAAATGACCTCCGAACACTATTAGTGTATCTTGTAATTTCATTCCTAATAGTTTTCTTGTGGCATCTCTTATAGATTCGGTAGACTCCATAAAGCATCGCAATTGTTATAACAATAAATAACGCACTCAAAATTATATTAAGTGTGCTGAGGTGAAATGATATGGCCTTTTGTGCGGTGTTGGCACTATTATTTCCACCAGATGCTGTTTGAGCGATAATTACCTCTTGTTCTTTAGACTGTTGTTTTCTCATTTTTTATTATTTTATTTAACACTGCACCACGAAACAGTTTATCACAAAGAAGTCCAAAGTATATTGGCACTAATGAAATCATCTTGTCCATATTTGTCACAGGAATGTGTCGCGCGTAATCCGAGGCAATGGCAGGGTCGCCATGTACGGTTCGGAGTAACGGGAAAGAGAAATAATAGATACACGTGCTATTACATGTAGGTTTATTCCATGAATGCCTTAATCTAAATGATACATCGATTTATATAGGTTTAATGCGTGTCTATACACTACACGCGTGGATATACATCCACGCGGGCGGAACCGCGAGCAAAAGCTAGTTGTCAATAAATTTCATATGTACCTACACAAATTATTTCGTTCTACCATGGATATCCAAGACCATGCGAAGTGGAGAAGTATAAGCTGGTATACCTATCTACAAGCTACCTAGGTGATTAAAAAATTACTTACGCTATGCTCGTCTCGTCTTGGCGTGGGGATGCCCGTGCTCCCAGCTGCGCAATTCTGTAAGCACCCAGCGTCAAGCGCAGCGCTGCGACATCCTTTATAGCGATTGTCATTGGACGATTTCTAGTGACGTCACCCAGACCGACCAATGAGAATCTCTGGCTGTCACAGCGCTGTGCTCGACGCTGTGGGCTTACAGAATTGGACAGCAGATGATGACTCACAATAAATAATAAACTAGGGGACGAGCGGGAACTTGAAATATTTTAAATAACGATTTTACACAAGGTACGAATCCTACGAATGTTTCCGGCAGAGTAGAATTAGGGCCACCCCATCTCCTCCCATGCGGTGTCGTACAAGTCGACTAAGGGATAGGGCTGTTTAACATCAGACAGATATATACAGCCCATACTCAGCCTCAGATGCATGGCTCGAGTCAACAGTAGTGCCCGGAATACGGCAATGGGCTCACCCCCTATTACGTGGGACTGAATACAATTATTGGTGAAATGTGGGTGTTAATTCACCTCTGCCTAACCCTCCAGGGATAAAGGCGTGATTATATGTATGTGTGTATGTACGAATTTGTAGGAATCAGAGGATTCTGTCCCAAACAAACCCGCAGTTTATTTCGAAAATAGAATCAGTATCTATATCAAAATCTACATTTAAACTTCAAAATAATCTCTATTCATAACTATGCAACCACGACGCGGTTTACGAAAGATTTCTATTAAATGAACACCATGTCATTGAGGAAATTCACTCGGTCGTAAGTCACGTACGAGGGGAGAAAGACTGGAAGAGCGTGTAAGAAGAGTAACAACAAAGTTTTTCATAACATCTGACTGAGCGTTTATTATTTGCATGGTCTGTCTGTTCCGCTAAAGTCATTACATAATATTTACTGCGTGTTTGAATTTAGAAGCGAGATTCTGATATTTTTAGGATTCCGTAGCCCAAAAGGAAAAAATCGGAATCCTTATAGGATCACTGCGTGGTCCGTCTGTCCCTCTGTCTGTCTGTCTGTCTGCCAAGACCATTTTCTTAGGAATTCGTTGAGGTATTAAGTTGAAATTCATGCCACATAGGTCTATGTGGAATGAACGTATTTTTTATACCATTTAGGTGGCAGACAAGCATACGGCCCACCTGATGGGAAGTGGTTACCGTGGCCTATGGACGTATGCAACACCAGGGGCGTCACACTTGCGCTATCAAACAGTGCAAAAATCAAATTCCTAAGACAACACATTCAAATCATTACGCTTTATGTAGCTTAAGTTAGGGAACCCTAGGTGGGCGAGTCCGACTCGCACTTGACCGGTTTTTTTTTAGCTGTAAGAGAAATGACAAGAGTATTATTCTGTCAGTTGAGTTTGGAATATTATTTGCGTTCCATGTGTGTTTTTTTTATTACCTACTAATAAGTATAAGTAAAATGCGATTTAATAAATTTTGTCATTGTATATTATTACTTATTAAATTGAAAAGTTGTCTCCAGTTAAATACTTTAGTAAATCAATCTATTAATTAACCTAAATCAGTCCACTGCTGAATATAGACCTCTCCCAATGTTGGGAGGCTTTATTTAGGAACAATATACACATATCAATATTCTCTCAATACGTAGGATTAATATTGAATTATTTGTAGTTAAAATTAATTCAAAATCCAGCTGCATTTGAGTGGAAATAGCTGCAGCAGCGTCTGGTTGCGCCGATGTGGAAACTGTATTTTTTGACATGGAAACACACTCCTTTTAGATCCGTCTCCCCCTCCGCACTAACCATAGAGTAGGGCTAGCTGTAGCTTCCGTCCGCCATTGTGTGAGATGTGGACGGCCACTCCCGCTTTGAACTAGCCAGCGTAGGGACGGATCGCGAGCGCGTCTCTCAGAAATGAATAATATTTGTTGTATTTTAACCGCCTAATAGACCTTTACCGATCGGATGGTGCCTCTCGTGTGTTCCTCAAGGGATCTAGTGACGCTGACGGCAGCTCCTGAGCAAGGAAGAGAAGATCCGTGTACCGGCTGCGATGAAAAACACGTGGGTCGTGAAGGTTAGTGCATCCTCTCCTAATTTCTCGGGCTGCATTCACTGCCTGGATCGAATCCGCGGCAGCCCGGCCACCTGTCTTGTTTTGTGTGTAAAGTGTCAATAGAACAGTTATCTGCTTCTCCGCAATACAGTCCACTCGCGCACGTTGGCCCACGCGCCAACATTTTTGGTCCGGATCGAGCCGGATTCTTAGCCGTAGTTCGTATTTTGTTATTATTCTAATGGGAATGAGCGCACCGCACCTAAGTGCCTGGTTATTTTAGTAGAAAACCCCGCATCCAGACACTTAGGCTTAGAATTTGTTGTCCGTTCGCCGCTGGCTCGCATTGTACCTACCTAATACATAAATAGGTTAGGTATCATATCAACACTTAATCGTAGTTCGCAATTTTCGCATCGCACCTAAGTGCCTGGTTATTTTAGTAGAAAACCCCGCATCCAGACATTTAGGCTTAGATCTTAGGTATACTCAGACACCCTAGTGCATAGGCACAGTGTAATACCTAACGCATTTGGCTTTGTTTTGTTTTTTTCAATTACGTTGTTCTCGGCTCACGTCGTATTTGCCTAGTACCTGCGTGGGTAGACACGTGGCTGTGCCTACCTCGCTCGCATCTCATCCCAATTCATACGAAAGTATTTTAATTTGAATAGATATTACGCAATACTTAATCTCGGAAATAATAGTTGAATCTAGACAGCGACCATCGCGTAGGTACGACCTTGTTGCTATGCGCGTTTGTTCAAGCGTGCATTCACAGTTGTAAGCACCTACCTACCTACATAGTTAACGCTCGCGCCGCCTCGCTGCTCTGTACCGCTAGGATTAAGTCATTTCATATTTATTGTTTACCGCACTTTAGTTTGAGATTTAATTGTAAACATGTCCCCAAAGGTTGATAAGACCGGTAAGGTTCAATTGAAACTTTTATACGCTAAAAAAGAAATGATTTACTCTCGCGTACAATCGATTTATGATAGTGCACTTAAAACCTCTGATTTGGTCATCAGAGATTCGTTCTTGTGTTCTATAGAAAACTTAGATAGTCTACGCGCGGATTTTGAAACCTTAGTGCATGACATCAACGTTTTAGAGTTGAATTTGGATCCCGATTACTCAGTGAGTTATCAAGCCTTGTCGTCGTTTGACGATTTGTATTGTCGTATCAAGCGCGTCGCGAGGAGTTTGGAGAAGCCGTCTGACCGACCCAACCCCACTCGCGACCGACCTAAGTTGCCACCAATTCAAATACCCGAATTTGATGGTAACATTCGCAATTGGTGTCGATTTATAGATAGTTTTGAGAATACAATAGATAAGAACGATTCGTTGACAGATCACGAAAAATTGCATTATCTTGTTGAAAAATTGACTGGTAAAGCTATAACCGTTTGCGCTGGAATTACGTTTAGTGCCGGGAATTATAATTTGATTTTAAATACTTTGAAAGCTAAGTATGAGGATAAAAGATCGGTAGCTAACGCCTATTTGGATCAGATGTTTGATTTGAAATCTATTACGGCATGTAACGATCAAAACTTAGAGAAATTTCTAGACACTTTCGCGTCAGCTGTTCGCGCTGTAAAGAACCTAAAGATTGATGACCTCTGCGACTTCGTATTTTTGTATATGGGTTTAAGGAAATTAGATTCCGAAACCATTCGTTTGTTTGAGTCGGATCATCGCGGCAATAAAATTCCTAAGTTCGAAGACTTAGAAGGTTTTGTTCGCGAGCATATAAAAATATTACAACGCTCTTCATCGAAACATGAAGGCGCGAAGACAGTTGTTAGTCCCGCGCGCAAAATAGATGCGTCATCGAGGTCACTGAGGTCAACCCATACTTACGTTAATACCGCACCAGCACGTGTACAATCACCTGTTTGCTCTTTGTGTAGTACTCATCACTCGCAACTGTACAAGTGTCCTGGTTTCCTAAAATTGTCGCCTAGTGATCGTTATAAATTTGTTCGCGCTAATAATCTTTGTTTTAATTGTCTCGGTACTAAACACCGCGTGGGTTTATGTAATAGTGGAAATGGTTGTCGCAAGTGTCAAGCGAGACACCACACTTTGCTTCATTTTGAAAATAGTAATGCCGCATCCAAGGTGAGCACAGTTGGTTCGTCGAGCGGTGACGCGCGGCAGCCTGCGCCGCAGCCGCAGCCCGAGCTCGCACGCGCTCCGGCCTGCCCGGGGACCGCTACGAATGACGTCACCTTGTGTTCGTTCTCCGCTAGTGCTGCCCTCACTACGGTTTGTCTTGCGACCGCTCGCGTGGTTATTGTTGATGCATTGGGTAAACCGCACATTGTTCGAGCGCTATTAGATGGCGCTTCGCAAAGTAATTTTATTACTCAAGATTGTTGTCAACGTCTTGGTTTCAATGTTGATAGGCGTTCAACTTACTCAGTGGTGACGGGTTTTGGAGGTTTACGGTCAGCTGTTCATGGCACAGTTAAAACGAGGTTTGGATCTCGTTTTAATAATAAAATTTGGTTTGACATGGATTCGTTCGTTACGGATAAAATAACTGAACAGTTGCCTACCGTCCCAGTTGACACGTCTTTATTAACGAAATTTAAAGACTTACCTTTAGCTGATGAGACTTACGCTGTTCCTGGAGTCGTCGATATATTGATCGGCGCTTCAATTCTCCCGCACCTCCAGTTATCACGTAAGGTTCAAGGGGGTCCGACGTACCCCGCTCCGCACGCCCTGGAAACAGTTCTGGGTTTTGTTATAATTGGTTCTGCACCCGCTTCTATGGATAGTTTTAGTCACTCGACTGCCTCGTTCTGTTGCACCGTCGAGCCGCCACTGGAGTCTACCA
The DNA here is from genome assembly GCA_963662185.1 of Eilema griseolum. Taxonomy (NCBI): domain Eukaryota; kingdom Metazoa; phylum Arthropoda; class Insecta; order Lepidoptera; family Erebidae; genus Eilema; species Eilema griseolum. The sequence continues at coordinate 6,309,786 of OY759233.1, forward strand.
TCCGCAAGTTTTGGGAGATTGAGGAGGTCAATGTCCCACCAATCCTAAGCCCTGATGACAAGATGGCTGAGGAGATTTATTGTCGCACGACTACTCGCGATGAGCAGGGTCGTTATGTTGTCGCGCTCCCTTTCAAGGGAGATATTTTTTCGCTCGGCGACTCCCGTGCATCCGCTGAAAGACGCTTTCTTTGTTTAGAACGAAAGATGCAGGCGTCTCCAAAGTTAAAGCAAGCCTATGATGAGGTTGTCAACGAATATTTAGATAAAGGTTACATCTCACCTGCGCCTGCGGACACTGACGAGACCCAGCCTTCGTACGTTATCCCGCACCACGGAGTTATTAGAGAAGATAAGCTTACTACTAAACTCCGCGTAGTTCTAGATGGCAGTGCTAAGACTAGCACTTCCGTGTCGCTTAATGACATTTTGTATTGTGGTCAAAATCTTCAAGGTAATTTATTTGACATAATTGTAAATTTTCGTTTATTCGCTGTGGCACTCTCTGCAGATATTCGACAAATGTTTTTGTGCCTTGAAGTGCGCGAACCCGATCGTAGGTTTCAACGATTTTTGTATAGATTTTCACCGCAAGAACCTTTAATGGTTTACGAGTTTAATCGTGTTTGCTTCGGGCTTAAATCTAGCCCTTTTCACGCACTTCGCACCGTCAAGCAGTTGGCCGCTGACGAGGGCGATGCATTTCCTAAAGCGAGAGCCACCATTGAGACTGGCTTATACATGGACGACTTCGTGTATAGTGTAGATAGCGAGGCCGAGGCTGTCGAGACGGCCGCTCAAGTTATAAGTCTCATGAAGGCGGGTCAATTTGATCTCGTGAAATGGACGAGCAACTCGCAAACAGCGTTAGAGTCGATTCCACCGTCGCACCGATTGTCTTCGGTTAAGGAGTTCGATGAAAGTGATACGCACAAGGTGCTTGGTTTAAGCTGGTCGCCCGCATCTGATACGTTTAGTTTGAAAAGTAGTTCGACCCCGCAAACTTGTACTAAACGCATTATCCTGTCGTGTGTGGCACGGATATGGGACGTAATGGGATTCGTAGCTCCTGTCGTTCTGTACGCCAAACTACTTATAAAAGAGCTTTGGCTTTCGAATTGTGATTGGGACGACACCGCGCCCGACAACATTGCTAAGTTGTGGGTTCGCTTTAGAAAAGAACTCTCTGTGCTTGACCAAGTACAAATTCCGCGTCATGTAGGTATATCGCAACATAGTGTTGTTACGGTAGTAGGCTTCGCGGACGCTAGTGAGAGGGCGTATGGAGGAGTAGTCTATTTTCATGTCTCGAATGTAGGTAAGGTTTCAATTAGCCTTATAAGCGCGAAATCGAAGGTCTCTCCCCGTAAGGTCGTCTCTCTGGCACGCCTCGAGCTATGCGCTTTACTATTGTTGGTTAGATTGATCACCTCTATCGCCAATGCATGTAGTAGTCGCATTAATATTAATAGAATTTTAGCTTTTTCGGACTCAACAGTCGCTTTGTGTTGGGCCCACTCTTCGCCCCATCGTTGGGACACCTTCGTCGCTAATAGAGTGGCAAAAATTCAATCGGAATTAGCGCCAAAAAATCTCTTTCACGTTGCTGGCACCGACAACCCAGCCGATTGTCTCTCTCGTGGACTGCTTCCTTCGCAAATATTAGATCACCCGTTATGGTTTAGTGGACCGTCCTGGATTCATGCCGCGTTAGATAAGTGGCCAGTTAGTCAATTCAATCCCACTACGGTTTCCGAACCACCCGAGGAAAAGAAGCACTCGCTTGTGGTGTCGGTCCCGCGTGAAGAGTCCCTGGTTTTGTTGTTGGCTAATCGCGTCTCGTCTTGGTCGAGACTGTTGCGTTGTGTTGTTTATGTAGGCCGATTTTTGAGAATTTTATCTACACGCGGTCATATAACCGCCGCTGATTTAGATAAGGCTGAATTGATCATACTTCGCGAATTGCAGAAGTGTTATTTTGCTTCTGAATTTAAAAATTTAGAATTTAACAAACCTTGTAGTCGTTCTTTCCGACACTTGAAACCATTTTTGGAAGATGGACTCATTCGAGTAGGTGGTCGTTTGAGAAATTCAGGTTTAGGATTTGAACAAAGGCACCCAGTAATTCTCCCGCGTAAGGACCACGTATTAGATTTGTTAGTAGATTATCATCACAAGGTGAATTGTCACGCTGGTCCCGATTTGTTAATGTCTATTTTGAGACAGAAATACTGGATAATTTCCGCTCGTAATTTGATTCGCGCTAGAGTACACAGATGTGTACCTTGTTTTAAACTCCGCCCGCGTTTTATCGCGCCTGAAATGGCCGATCATCGCTCTTGTCGTGTTGTTCAATCCGCAAAACCTTTCGTACACACCGGCACAGACTTTGCTGGGCCTTTCAAGGTCACCATTGCTCGTGGTCGTGGCATTCGCTCCACGAAAGCTTATGTTTGTTTGTTCATTTGTATGACAACTCGCGCGGTTCATATAGAGTTGACCGGTGATTTAAGTACGCCAAATTTTATGTCCGCTTTTAAACGTTTTTTGTCGCGTCGGGGTCCGGTTAAGCGCATGTATTCGGACAACGGTACAAACTATGTAGGGGCCCGACGTAGTATTTCGGAATTGCACACATTCTTACGGTCTAAGTACTACCAAAGTGAATTCGCTCACATCTTAGCCGAAAATCGCATTGAATGGTACTTTAACACGCCTGCAGCTAGTCATTTTGGTGGTAATTGGGAAGCGAATATTAAAAGCCTTAAGTCGCATCTGTTTCGCGTCATAGGCGAACAGATTCTCTCGTTCGAGGAGTTGAGTACCGTACTCGCGCAAGTAGAGGCGGTGATGAACACGCGTCCGCTGTGTCGGACTCTATCTAGCGATCCGTCAGAGCCGTTAGCGCTGACGCCAGCTCACTTCTTAAATATGACTCCTTTAAAATATTTGCCCGCAATAGATGTTGATGACGATAGAATACACCTCCTAACTCGTCACGCTCTTTTAGATAAGATGGTCCAATCGTTTTGGAATCGTTGGAGAACCGATTATTTGCACACGCTGCAGTCACGTCAAAAATGGAATACTCCATCCAACCCAATTACTGTAGGTACGGTGGTAGTCCTTATGACTGAGAATGCGCCTCCTTTACATTGGCCTCTAGGAGTAGTAGAGGAAATTTTTCCCGATGCCCGCGGGATAACTCGTGTTGTACGGGTTAAAACTGCAACCGGATCGTATCTGCGCCCGGTTGTTCGCCTCTGCCCTCTGCCTAGCCAGCAGTAGGCACGAGTTCCAATCTATGTTTATATTTAGTTGTTATTTCGCAAACCTAGATTTAGATTAGACATTAGTTTTGTTCCACATTTTTCGTTTCGAAGGTAGCCCTTCAAGCCGGGGGGAATGGTTGCGCCGATGTGGAAACTGTATTTTTTGACATGGAAACACACTCCTTTTAGATCCGTCTCCCCCTCCGCACTAACCATAGAGTAGGGCTAGCTGTAGCTTCCGTCCGCCATTGTGTGAGATGTGGACGGCCACTCCCGCTTTGAACTAGCCAGCGTAGGGACGGATCGCGAGCGCGTCTCTCAGAAATGAATAATATTTGTTGTATTTTAACCGCCTAATAGACCTTTACCGATCGGATGGTGCCTCTCGTGTGTTCCTCAAGGGATCTAGTGACGCTGACGGCAGCTCCTGAGCAAGGAAGAGAAGATCCGTGTACCGGCTGCGATGAAAAACACGTGGGTCGTGAAGGTTAGTGCATCCTCTCCTAATTTCTCGGGCTGCATTCACTGCCTGGATCGAATCCGCGGCAGCCCGGCCACCTGTCTTGTTTTGTGTGTAAAGTGTCAATAGAACAGTTATCTGCTTCTCCGCAATACAGTCCACTCGCGCACGTTGGCCCACGCGCCAACATTTTTGGTCCTTCGAGCCGGATTCTTAGCCGTAGTTCGTATTTTGTTATTATTCTAATGGGAATGAGCGCACCGCACCTAAGTGCCTGGTTATTTTAGTAGAAAACCCCGCATCCAGACACTTAGGCTTAGAATTTGTTGTCCGTTCGCCGCTGGCTCGCATTGTACCTACCTAATACATAAATAGGTTAGGTATCATATCAACACTTAATCGTAGTTCGCAATTTTCGCATCGCACCTAAGTGCCTGGTTATTTTAGTAGAAAACCCCGCATCCAGACATTTAGGCTTAGATCTTAGGTATACTCAGACACCCTAGTGCATAGGCACAGTGTAATACCTAACGCATTTGGCTTTGTTTTGTTTTTTTCAATTACGTTGTTCTCGGCTCACGTCGTATTTGCCTAGTACCTGCGTGGGTAGACACGTGGCTGTGCCTACCTCGCTCGCATCTCATCCCAATTCATACGAAAGTATTTTAATTTGAATAGATATTACGCAATACTTAATCTCGGAAATAATAGTTGAATCTAGACAGCGACCATCGCGTAGGTACGACCTTGTTGCTATGCGCGTTTGTTCAAGCGTGCATTCACAGTTGTAAGCACCTACCTACCTACATAGTTAACGCTCGCGCCGCCTCGCTGCTCTGTACCGCTAGGATTAAGTCATTTCATATTTATTGTTTACCGCACTTTAGTTTGAGATTTAATTGTAAACATGTCCCCAAAGGTTGATAAGACCGGTAAGGTTCAATTGAAACTTTTATACGCTAAAAAAGAAATGATTTACTCTCGCGTACAATCGATTTATGATAGTGCACTTAAAACCTCTGATTTGGTCATCAGAGATTCGTTCTTGTGTTCTATAGAAAACTTAGATAGTCTACGCGCGGATTTTGAAACCTTAGTGCATGACATCAACGTTTTAGAGTTGAATTTGGATCCCGATTACTCAGTGAGTTATCAAGCCTTGTCGTCGTTTGACGATTTGTATTGTCGTATCAAGCGCGTCGCGAGGAGTTTGGAGAAGCCGTCTGACCGACCCAACCCCACTCGCGACCGACCTAAGTTGCCACCAATTCAAATACCCGAATTTGATGGTAACATTCGCAATTGGTGTCGATTTATAGATAGTTTTGAGAATACAATAGATAAGAACGATTCGTTGACAGATCACGAAAAATTGCATTATCTTGTTGAAAAATTGACTGGTAAAGCTATAACCGTTTGCGCTGGAATTACGTTTAGTGCCGGGAATTATAATTTGATTTTAAATACTTTGAAAGCTAAGTATGAGGATAAAAGATCGGTAGCTAACGCCTATTTGGATCAGATGTTTGATTTGAAATCTATTACGGCATGTAACGATCAAAACTTAGAGAAATTTCTAGACACTTTCGCGTCAGCTGTTCGCGCTGTAAAGAACCTAAAGATTGATGACCTCTGCGACTTCGTATTTTTGTATATGGGTTTAAGGAAATTAGATTCCGAAACCATTCGTTTGTTTGAGTCGGATCATCGCGGCAATAAAATTCCTAAGTTCGAAGACTTAGAAGGTTTTGTTCGCGAGCATATAAAAATATTACAACGCTCTTCATCGAAACATGAAGGCGCGAAGACAGTTGTTAGTCCCGCGCGCAAAATAGATGCGTCATCGAGGTCACTGAGGTCAACCCATACTTACGTTAATACCGCACCAGCACGTGTACAATCACCTGTTTGCTCTTTGTGTAGTACTCATCACTCGCAACTGTACAAGTGTCCTGGTTTCCTAAAATTGTCGCCTAGTGATCGTTATAAATTTGTTCGCGCTAATAATCTTTGTTTTAATTGTCTCGGTACTAAACACCGCGTGGGTTTATGTAATAGTGGAAATGGTTGTCGCAAGTGTCAAGCGAGACACCACACTTTGCTTCATTTTGAAAATAGTAATGCCGCATCCAAGGTGAGCACAGTTGGTTCGTCGAGCGGTGACGCGCGGCAGCCTGCGCCGCAGCCGCAGCCCGAGCTCGCACGCGCTCCGGCCTGCCCGGGGACCGCTACGAATGACGTCACCTTGTGTTCGTTCTCCGCTAGTGCTGCCCTCACTACGGTTTGTCTTGCGACCGCTCGCGTGGTTATTGTTGATGCATTGGGTAAACCGCACATTGTTCGAGCGCTATTAGATGGCGCTTCGCAAAGTAATTTTATTACTCAAGATTGTTGTCAACGTCTTGGTTTCAATGTTGATAGGCGTTCAACTTACTCAGTGGTGACGGGTTTTGGAGGTTTACGGTCAGCTGTTCATGGCACAGTTAAAACGAGGTTTGGATCTCGTTTTAATAATAAAATTTGGTTTGACATGGATTCGTTCGTTACGGATAAAATAACTGAACAGTTGCCTACCGTCCCAGTTGACACGTCTTTATTAACGAAATTTAAAGACTTACCTTTAGCTGATGAGACTTACGCTGTTCCTGGAGTCGTCGATATATTGATCGGCGCTTCAATTCTCCCGCACCTCCAGTTATCACGTAAGGTTCAAGGGGGTCCGACGTACCCCGCTCCGCACGCCCTGGAAACAGTTCTGGGTTTTGTTATAATTGGTTCTGCACCCGCTTCTATGGATAGTTTTAGTCACTCGACTGCCTCGTTCTGTTGCACCGTCGAGCCGCCACTGGAGTCTACCATCCGCAAGTTTTGGGAGATTGAGGAGGTCAATGTCCCACCAATCCTAAGCCCTGATGACAAGATGGCTGAGGAGATTTATTGTCGCACGACTACTCGCGATGAGCAGGGTCGTTATGTTGTCGCGCTCCCTTTCAAGGGAGATATTTTTTCGCTCGGCGACTCCCGTGCATCCGCTGAAAGACGCTTTCTTTGTTTAGAACGAAAGATGCAGGCGTCTCCAAAGTTAAAGCAAGCCTATGATGAGGTTGTCAACGAATATTTAGATAAAGGTTACATCTCACCTGCGCCTGCGGACACTGACGAGACCCAGCCTTCGTACGTTATCCCGCACCACGGAGTTATTAGAGAAGATAAGCTTACTACTAAACTCCGCGTAGTTCTAGATGGCAGTGCTAAGACTAGCACTTCCGTGTCGCTTAATGACATTTTGTATTGTGGTCAAAATCTTCAAGGTAATTTATTTGACATAATTGTAAATTTTCGTTTATTCGCTGTGGCACTCTCTGCAGATATTCGACAAATGTTTTTGTGCCTTGAAGTGCGCGAACCCGATCGTAGGTTTCAACGATTTTTGTATAGATTTTCACCGCAAGAACCTTTAATGGTTTACGAGTTTAATCGTGTTTGCTTCGGGCTTAAATCTAGCCCTTTTCACGCACTTCGCACCGTCAAGCAGTTGGCCGCTGACGAGGGCGATGCATTTCCTAAAGCGAGAGCCACCATTGAGACTGGCTTATACATGGACGACTTCGTGTATAGTGTAGATAGCGAGGCCGAGGCTGTCGAGACGGCCGCTCAAGTTATAAGTCTCATGAAGGCGGGTCAATTTGATCTCGTGAAATGGACGAGCAACTCGCAAACAGCGTTAGAGTCGATTCCACCGTCGCACCGATTGTCTTCGGTTAAGGAGTTCGATGAAAGTGATACGCACAAGGTGCTTGGTTTAAGCTGGTCGCCCGCATCTGATACGTTTAGTTTGAAAAGTAGTTCGACCCCGCAAACTTGTACTAAACGCATTATCCTGTCGTGTGTGGCACGGATATGGGACGTAATGGGATTCGTAGCTCCTGTCGTTCTGTACGCCAAACTACTTATAAAAGAGCTTTGGCTTTCGAATTGTGATTGGGACGACACCGCGCCCGACAACATTGCTAAGTTGTGGGTTCGCTTTAGAAAAGAACTCTCTGTGCTTGACCAAGTACAAATTCCGCGTCATGTAGGTATATCGCAACATAGTGTTGTTACGGTAGTAGGCTTCGCGGACGCTAGTGAGAGGGCGTATGGAGGAGTAGTCTATTTTCATGTCTCGAATGTAGGTAAGGTTTCAATTAGCCTTATAAGCGCGAAATCGAAGGTCTCTCCCCGTAAGGTCGTCTCTCTGGCACGCCTCGAGCTATGCGCTTTACTATTGTTGGTTAGATTGATCACCTCTATCGCCAATGCATGTAGTAGTCGCATTAATATTAATAGAATTTTAGCTTTTTCGGACTCAACAGTCGCTTTGTGTTGGGCCCACTCTTCGCCCCATCGTTGGGACACCTTCGTCGCTAATAGAGTGGCAAAAATTCAATCGGAATTAGCGCCAAAAAATCTCTTTCACGTTGCTGGCACCGACAACCCAGCCGATTGTCTCTCTCGTGGACTGCTTCCTTCGCAAATATTAGATCACCCGTTATGGTTTAGTGGACCGTCCTGGATTCATGCCGCGTTAGATAAGTGGCCAGTTAGTCAATTCAATCCCACTACGGTTTCCGAACCACCCGAGGAAAAGAAGCACTCGCTTGTGGTGTCGGTCCCGCGTGAAGAGTCCCTGGTTTTGTTGTTGGCTAATCGCGTCTCGTCTTGGTCGAGACTGTTGCGTTGTGTTGTTTATGTAGGCCGATTTTTGAGAATTTTATCTACACGCGGTCATATAACCGCCGCTGATTTAGATAAGGCTGAATTGATCATACTTCGCGAATTGCAGAAGTGTTATTTTGCTTCTGAATTTAAAAATTTAGAATTTAACAAACCTTGTAGTCGTTCTTTCCGACACTTGAAACCATTTTTGGAAGATGGACTCATTCGAGTAGGTGGTCGTTTGAGAAATTCAGGTTTAGGATTTGAACAAAGGCACCCAGTAATTCTCCCGCGTAAGGACCACGTATTAGATTTGTTAGTAGATTATCATCACAAGGTGAATTGTCACGCTGGTCCCGATTTGTTAATGTCTATTTTGAGACAGAAATACTGGATAATTTCCGCTCGTAATTTGATTCGCGCTAGAGTACACAGATGTGTACCTTGTTTTAAACTCCGCCCGCGTTTTATCGCGCCTGAAATGGCCGATCATCGCTCTTGTCGTGTTGTTCAATCCGCAAAACCTTTCGTACACACCGGCACAGACTTTGCTGGGCCTTTCAAGGTCACCATTGCTCGTGGTCGTGGCATTCGCTCCACGAAAGCTTATGTTTGTTTGTTCATTTGTATGACAACTCGCGCGGTTCATATAGAGTTGACCGGTGATTTAAGTACGCCAAATTTTATGTCCGCTTTTAAACGTTTTTTGTCGCGTCGGGGTCCGGTTAAGCGCATGTATTCGGACAACGGTACAAACTATGTAGGGGCCCGACGTAGTATTTCGGAATTGCACACATTCTTACGGTCTAAGTACTACCAAAGTGAATTCGCTCACATCTTAGCCGAAAATCGCATTGAATGGTACTTTAACACGCCTGCAGCTAGTCATTTTGGTGGTAATTGGGAAGCGAATATTAAAAGCCTTAAGTCGCATCTGTTTCGCGTCATAGGCGAACAGATTCTCTCGTTCGAGGAGTTGAGTACCGTACTCGCGCAAGTAGAGGCGGTGATGAACACGCGTCCGCTGTGTCGGACTCTATCTAGCGATCCGTCAGAGCCGTTAGCGCTGACGCCAGCTCACTTCTTAAATATGACTCCTTTAAAATATTTGCCCGCAATAGATGTTGATGACGATAGAATACACCTCCTAACTCGTCACGCTCTTTTAGATAAGATGGTCCAATCGTTTTGGAATCGTTGGAGAACCGATTATTTGCACACGCTGCAGTCACGTCAAAAATGGAATACTCCATCCAACCCAATTACTGTAGGTACGGTGGTAGTCCTTATGACTGAGAATGCGCCTCCTTTACATTGGCCTCTAGGAGTAGTAGAGGAAATTTTTCCCGATGCCCGCGGGATAACTCGTGTTGTACGGGTTAAAACTGCAACCGGATCGTATCTGCGCCCGGTTGTTCGCCTCTGCCCTCTGCCTAGCCAGCAGTAGGCACGAGTTCCAATCTATGTTTATATTTAGTTGTTATTTCGCAAACCTAGATTTAGATTAGACATTAGTTTTGTTCCACATTTTTCGTTTCGAAGGTAGCCCTTCAAGCCGGGGGGAATGGTTGCGCCGATGTGGAAACTGTATTTTTTGACATGGAAACACACTCCTTTTAGATCCGTCTCCCCCTCCGCACTAACCATAGAGTAGGGCTAGCTGTAGCTTCCGTCCGCCATTGTGTGAGATGTGGACGGCCACTCCCGCTTTGAACTAGCCAGCGTAGGGACGGATCGCGAGCGCGTCTCTCAGAAATGAATAATATTTGTTGTATTTTAACCGCCTAATAGACCTTTACCGATCGGATGGTGCCTCTCGTGTGTTCCTCAAGGGATCTAGTGACGCTGACGGCAGCTCCTGAGCAAGGAAGAGAAGATCCGTGTACCGGCTGCGATGAAAAACACGTGGGTCGTGAAGGTTAGTGCATCCTCTCCTAATTTCTCGGGCTGCATTCACTGCCTGGATCGAATCCGCGGCAGCCCGGCCACCTGTCTTGTTTTGTGTGTAAAGTGTCAATAGAACAGTTATCTGCTTCTCCGCAATACAGTCCACTCGCGCACGTTGGCCCACGCGCCAACAGCGTCCATAAACGTGAAAGTTAAATATTCGCTTCAATTTATAACACCTAGCAGAATTTTCTTTGCAGGTAAAATTTGCTTTGGATTTGTTCAAATAATTCAGCACCTACAGAACAAATTGCTTTATCTGCTGATTCAACAAAAAAATCTCGGAATTTCCACGCTTTCTATTCAGCACTATAAAAAGGTTTCTCAATAGAAGAATCCTCATTTCAAAGCCACACGGATGCAGAAAGCCGTCACAAAGTATCAAAAGCAATGCATCCAAATACGGAAACCACTCTGTATTCAGCCGGGAATCGATCTCACAGCCCTTGAGATGCAAATACGGTGGCAAGATTGGAACGAAGTTTGTGACTGCATCTTCGTTAGAGAGGCAATTTGTGGTACGTTTGTTAGAACCTAAGTTCTATAGTTCAGAGAACCCTTTGATTTATGTGAACATAAATGTTTATTGTTGTTCATTTGTTTTGTTGTACATTTGTTTTGTTGTACATTTGTTTTGTTGTACATTTGTTTTGTTGTTCATTTGTTTTGTTGTTGTCTCAAGTTGTACGCGGCAGTGAAACATGTATTGCAAAGTTTGAGGTTGACTTTGAAAAGAGATGGGGAAACAAAGTCCATGGAAGTTTTGTTAATAGGTAAAGTGTATTGCAAACTGTTACTTAGAGGAACCAAAGTGTACACGAAAATAACAGATGAACAAGACAATGAACAAGAAAATATTGAATGATTCTAACAGATAATTATTAGTTCTCTTTTATTATGAAGATATATACATACATACAATCACGCCTTTATCCCAGGAGGGTTAGGCAGAGGTGAATTAACATCCACATTTCACCTATAATTATATTCGGTCCCACGTAATAGAGGGTGAGCCTATTGCCGTATTCCGGGCACTATTGTAGACTCGAGCTATGCATATCTGTATATCTGTCTGATGTTAAGCAGCCCCATCCCTCAGTCGCCTTGTACGACACCGCATGGGAAGAGATGGGATCGCCCTAATTACCAAATTTCGTCAGATATGATTTCGGTCCCATGTAATAGTGAGTGAGCCTAGTATCAAAAAGCGGGCAACTATGTCATGGGCAATGTCGTCGACGACACCGTGTAGACACAATTCGATTTTTTTTATATTGGACACGTCAATTAGACGTCGCCGCGCCTGATGGTAAGCTGAAGGCAAAGCCTTAGAAAAAAGGGTCACCATTATTTACATATACCATGTTACAATGGTGACACTCAGCTTGACGGCGTCATCATATGCTTTGTCACGCCCGACTTAAAGGACCCAGGAATGTAGGAAGAAGGAAACACGTGAGCTGGTAATGAATTCCAGGCCTTAATGGTGCGACAAAGCAAAGAGTCACCATGAGCTGGTGACTTCTAAGTCCTGCACGTGTTGTCCTGTGTAAATAATATAAACAAGAAATCACCACCTCCATCACTGTTGCGTGCAGTTTTTTAGGATCCTAGTTAAGAAAACCCTGAAAAACTGGAACTTCATCCGGTTTTGCTGGTTAGTGCTGATCTTGGAGGTTTTTATGAAAGATTCATCTGAGACTTGGGCCTGCACAAATCACCAACAAAATAAGTAGCGTTTGAAATAAAGTTACCATTAAATTACTTTGGGTTTCTTTCGGTAGGTTTAAGGCCGAACAAATTTTTACATGCCGACGTCAGACCTGGTTGCGTGATTGGGTTGTTTTTCATGGTACTTCGGTCCGCAACTTCGGACAACTTTATGATAGACCTACAAATAGGCTCGATGCTGTAAAATATTAATGTATTATTCATCTATACCTCTCATACTTACAAAGTTTCAAGTCGATACAACCTATAGAAGTTTGCTAAATTCGACTTCCAAGACTTGTTCATACATAACATACACACCTAGTTTAATCACAGGTAAAGTTAATACAACTACATATTATAAAAGTTTCGCTATATAGTTCCAAACACAACAGATTCCAATAGTGTACCCTTATTAGGCTTGACAAACCGTAACATAACTACACACGTTCGTAAAAGCCGGCACGTTTAAAATGGTTTATTTAGTCCTACACCAGTTCTATCTTCTTTGTTAACCAATTTAAATTCGCCGTCTACTCTTTACACTGTCAAGCAGAATAAGGGTCAAGAGAATCTTACTAAAACCTCTTTCTTGAAGACAATATGACATGTGACAATACAGATTCATCGAAGTATGAAGCGTAGGACTTTGTACGCGCACCTTTGTACGAAACGAGGTCTGCCTCTTGCGTCTGCTAATGAGAACTGTGTCGTAACCTCTCGCTGCTTCGGTTACAACAGTTCTGTTGTAGTTTGCTTTGTTGGGAACGTGTGCTGTTATTAATGATAGCGGTGATATGACTGTCTTACATTGAAATTTTTGTTTTTATACAAGAAATGTTTTTGCAAAAGTCGGATGTAACTTTCGGTGCTGCTAACTTGTAATATTGATGTGATGTAATGTAATGTATAACAGACTTTCAGATGTTGCTATTATATTTATCAGCATCGGTTAGCTTATCTTAAAATTGTATACCTATATTAATTTCTGTAAATCGCCAAATCACTATAGAGGTAAGGCATGCAGACAGCATGCATTTCATGGTACACTCTGCGTCTACTGCTGCTGTTTGCAGTCGGCTTCGGCAGCATACTTGTAAGCTGAGATGTATTGACATCTACATTTAGCTGGTGGACAAGCCTGTAACTGCTATGCCAGGTCAGATACCTGCTGAGTCTGTGTAATTATTTTATATATAAATATGTTTATTTGTATAAGTATGAGCGTTTCTATACAAAGTATAATATATTGTACCAAATAAATCTAAGTAAGTACCAGTAGTCTAGAACCTATATTAGAAACTTTGCTAAGTTTGGGTCTAGATGGGCCAGTGTTGCCAATTTAGTGTCTTTCTCGATTGAAATGGCGACTTTTGCTCAAATCTTAGCGACCAAAAAAAGTATAAATGACAAGAATAGTTTACCGACATAACTAGTGACTTTTGGAAACAGTTCTAGAGCTAATAATGTTTACATTTTTGTCAACTAAACACATAATTTTATTATCATTTTTATAAAGTGCCAACAGGTAGGGAAGTACAATACATATACATACATACAATACATATACGTACATAGTACAATATGGAAACCGACAAACACGCTACCATTTTGTACCTGAATATGAAATATGTGATTTATTAAGTGACCATGAATAACTGATTTAATTTTTTTATTTGAATTCTGTTGCACTTTACTTTCGTGGGGCTTATTTGCACAAAAAAAAATAGTTTTAACGATTTTCTATTGTACTTATTATTTTACCGTCTGTACCATGGTGAATATTCTGATGAGCTCTCCCAATTAATCCCACCCTCTTCTTTCCTACACCGGACAACACGTGTAAGGTTTAGATGTCTCTCGCATATGTTGCAGAATATCCAATCAAGAATTAAGCGGTTCGAAGGCTTTCTTTTGTCGCACTATTAAGGCCTGGAAATCATTACCAGCTCACGTGATTCCCACTTCCTACAGTCCCGGGTCTTTTAAGTGAAAAAACGTGAAAAAGCATAATGATGAGGCTGTCAAGCTGAGTGTTACCATTGTAGCATGGTATATGAACGTAACGGTGACCCTCTTTTCTGAGACTTTGCCTTCTGCTTATCAGGCGAGGCGAAGTCTAATTGACTTGCCCTAAATATATATAAAAAAATATAGTTCATCTAATAAGAACCCATCAGATAGTTTAGTCTTGTAGATAATAAAAAAATCAAACCCATCAAAGTGATGAACAGCTGGCATTTCTTAAAGAGCAGGTCGGAAGCACAATAACGCGAGTTGAAATGGTTTACTTAGCGAATGCAACGGTGCGTGAAGAAACTCAACGTTTTTAGAGATCCGTGCCTCAAAAGGAAAATTCGCAACCCTTATAGGATCACTTTATTTTATTTATTTAAGTAGGCATATCAACAGTGATAACAACAACATCGATGAGTCACAATGGCAAGATAGTAATGAATGCATAATTAGGCATATGTTAAACAAATCACAGGTATGCACAGCATTGACCTGATGGAAAGTGGTTACCGTGACCTATTAACGTTATTCGATCTCCCGATCCTGCAAGAACAGATTTTCGGTACCGTCAGTGCAGATTACAAAATCAGGACAAGCCTTTGGTCTTCGCACTGACAGCACAAAAACTCTCCAGTGAGCTCTGGCTACCCTACTCACAGCCGGGAACACAACACGAGGTTGTTTTAGTCGTGGTACTCTGTACTCTGAGGTACCCCCCGTCGGACTGCTCAATTGTGAGGGAAAACCGTCGTGTACTACCTACAGAAATTTGCCTGTCTGTTTGTCAAGACCATTTTTTTGTGAATGTGTGGACGGATCAAGTGAAGGATCAAGATTTATACCAAATACTCATGTCTGCAACCTCTTACAGCTGTACAAAAATTAAGTTTTGTACGGAACCCTCAGTGCGCGAGTCCGACTCGCACTTAACTATTTTTTTATGTATCGGCTGAAGACTTTTCTAATGGATATCAAGCTAGTGCTTCTGTCGTAGTACAGCGTTCGAACGATTTTGACTACGAAGTCTTAAAAAAATCTTAATACCAAGATAATAAGAGCAAATCAAACTGTTTTATTCATTTAAATTGTATTATTGTTCGAATTAAAGGCGATTACCAAATATCAGAGCTATCAGGCAACAGGGGAGAAAAACAAGGCATTAAGATCATTTTGAGCACTTTGTTCATCAGGATGTGTGAATAATAAAAGTAATAACAACCATTACTGAAAAAAAATATATTCTGACCTCAAAGATGAAGTCATGAGAATCTGGAAGCAAGACAATGTTTATGTAGTGCCGATAGTCGTATCCACCACCGGAGTCACCCCTAAACACCACCATAGCATCAAACTGACAGACCTTAAGGATAACATCTACATACCCATTCAAAAAGCCGCTATATTGAACACATGCAGAATTGTGAGAAAGTTCTTGCAAATAGAAGACACTGAAAACACACACCCACTAACACACGATATACACAATTACACACACACATCACAATTATTTGGTTTTGACCCGTAAATGTGGTCAATACCAACTCATTGAGTTGAGAATAAAAAACTACACCATAATAAAAATAATAATAAATTTTCTTGTAGAATCTCCCGGTGTATCATATTATGCGCTCGGGAATGATATCCGCCATGTGTGTGTATTCCTAGCATATTCTCATAAAAGGGCATCTACGTCTTGGCTTCGGCCCGACGCACGCCTTCCAAAGGCCCGGGACTCCATAGTCCCCAGAGTCAAGGTACTTAGAAATAATAATAATAAAAGTTTATTGTCACTAAGATTTACAGTTCACAAAGTGGCTTAATATTAGTTCACAAGTACATGTAAGTAGGTACTAAGTAGAGGTACTGATTCTGTCTCCCAAACTAAGCTGATGTTTGTGTTTTGGATGGCAGCGTTCAGTCGTGTAATGTCACTTAAGTAACAATGAATGGCGGTCTCGTCTTTAAAACTAACCAAAGTTGTATCTATCATGTAGCTACGCTTTTTCCGACACGTCTATTATTCGTACTTTTCGCGGCTCAAGCAGGCTCAAGATAACAAATCGGTAGTGTGTGGTTAACCCCTTATCTTAAACTTACATTGGCACATAAATGCTCGTATACCCTGTAGAACGCTAAGAGTCACGTACCTGAAGCGAAACCCTTGTGTAGAACACAAGCTTGGTTTTGCTACCAAAAATGAATACATATAATCACACTTTTTATCCCTGAAGGGTTAGGCAGAGGTGAATTAACGCACACATTTTACCAATCATTGTTTTCCGTTTCACGTAATAAGGGGGTGAGTCTATTGCCGTATTTTTATTAAATGCAGACATGTCTAGGAGGTAGGACACGGCGGTATTTCCGCCCAATTGAGCAGTCCGACTGGGGAAGTACCTCCGCCCTACAATATACCGTGGCCATAATAACTTCTTGTTGTGTTCACAGCGGTGAGTAGGGTAGCCAGAGCTCACTGGAGAATTTGTGCTGTCAGTGGGAAGGCTAAAGGCTTGTCCTGCTTTGTCCTCTACACTGACGGTACAGAAACTCTGTGCTTACAGGGTCGGCAGCGCGATTGTGGCTCCTCTGGTGTTACACACGTTCATAGGTAACCACTTTCCATCAGGTGGGCCGTGTGCTTGTCTACTACTTAAGTGATATAAAAAAAGGAAAAAAAACATGTACCGTAAAGAGTCTCCACTACGAACGCAAACAATGTTACAATTACAATGGTGTGAATGTTTGACCGACTACAACAGCACGGTACGCAGCATCACGTCTGCTCGTCTTGCAGTCAAACCAGGTGTACCTTAGTAAGGAAACATCTGGAATCCGCAGACTTTATGGACCCTAGCTAATTCCTTTTACAAATCCTTCTACCAGTGACATTATTCTATGTTTTCAGGAAAAATATAGATCGAAATAGTTATTCTATGCTCCATCCCCTCGTACAACTGTTGAAAGTGGTAACAGCTCTAGTCTCATTTAGAGATAAGTCCTAAAACGATAATAAATGGGTGTGACAATAAATTTTAAGTACGAGGGAGCCGTTTACAAGCCTCAAGGGCGTGAATAAAACTAAAATTTACTAATGCTTTGCAAATTTTAGTGTTAACTACTAAATTACGTTTGGATTCAAATATTTTATTCACAAAGTACACAGAGTAGAAGTGAAGTGTGTAAGAATAGATAGATGGCGTATTGTTGTCTCTGCCTACCCCAGAAGGGAAAAGGTGTGAGTATGTGTATGTAGTGCACTGAGTAATACTTACAGAAGTCTAAAACTAATTTCTTTATCTAGAATGAACTTTGGATGCGTCCGGGACTCAGATGTATCTATACTTTTTTATACCACTTAGGTAGCACACAAGCACACGGCCCACTTGATGGGAAGTGGTTACCGTGGCCTATGGACGTGTGTAACACCAGAGAAGCCACACTTGCGCTGCCGACCCTGTAAGCACAGAGTTTCTGTGCCGTCAGTGTAGAAGACAAAGCAGGACAAGCCTTTAGTCTTCCCACTGACAGCACAAATTCTCCAGTGCGTATTTTCCGTTAGTCGCCTTTTACCACACCCCTCGGATGAGATGGGGTGGTGATACTTATATTCTTTATCCGTCACCACCTGGAAAGAATACAAGTATGATATATAAAATGATTCTTATAACTGGTAAAGAAAATGAAACATTCAAGCAAATTAAACATCATTCAAATCGAATTTACATTCATGAACCGCTCGTAATTTGGCAGTCTTGTTTATTACGAGACCACATAATACAATCTTGAATACCCATAAATCACTTCAATACCATTAGTGTGGAGAGAAATTTAAAAGATTTTAATTACTGCGTCCTTCTGAAACGTTAATCAAACAAGTATAACAGCGGTTATAAAAAGCTGAACTTCTTTGTAACGTCGGATTTCTTTAATCTTCGCCATCGCATAGAAATTTGATTAATAATCCCCGTGTTTGGTGACCGTGAAAGGGAAATTTGTTTTACGGCACTTCTGTAGAGTTCCTGATTTTGTTATCAGTCGAGAGTTTTCTTTTCTTTTCTTTATTGCAAACTTTTGGCGTACAACGCACGTTATCAAGGAAAGAAAATGAGCGTGCACTACCTCATGGTTTGTATGTTTATTGTATGCTGGAGATCAGCAAATTGCTTCTTTTCATTCAGCAAATAAAAATGTTTGATAATACCAATATCTTGATTCATTTTATTTAGTTATTTATTTTATACTTTATTGTACACATAAATGACATTTATACAAAAAGATGAAATATTATGTATAAACGCGAGCTTAACTCAAAATTGAGTTCTCTTCCAGCAAAACCGGGAGTGCACAGATGAATAACAATACGAGAGGCAAAGTCTAGTGTACACGAAAGTGTAGATTTAATATAAAAAGGTATACAATTCATCATCGGTTTAGCGGTGATTACAAATAAAAAGGAGGAGATGGAATAAGCAGATTTCAGGCTCAGAAATGAAAGCCTTGGATGCATTCAAGGCTTTCCCGAGTGCACTCGGGAACAGCGCTAAAATGATAATGACAGTACTTATCATGAAGACGATGATGTCATCTCCAAAATTACACTCAATAAACATTTCAAAACACTACCAAAATCTGTTGCATTAAAGAATATCGGACAAAGAGTAATTGAGTTGAGAAAGTGCTGAATGGCGTCGTAAAATCACAAGGATCGCGCTCACCACACCAGGGAACTTGAGGTTTGGAAATACACAGAACTGTAGCGTAGTTTGAATCGGTGCGTTTTATGCGAAGAGTTTCGTTGCGATGTTCTTCATGAGACGATACTTCTACTAGACAGAATTTCGATGGTACCTGGCAGCAGGCGGGTAGGCTACTCACAAAGCGTGCTAGCGTTACCCATTTTGCTTCACGTTGTACCATCTCTGACGCTCCGAATGAGTAATTGTGGCCCAGTGATAAAACCATCAGAGCTACACAGTACTGTTTGCTAGCTTGCTACTTCGATCATAGTTGATAAATTTACTCCTATGTCTTTCATCACTGCACTAACAAAAACGGCTTTACAAAACCGAAGCAAATCAAACTCAGCCGGTCTCTCACGGCTCTTCTCGACGCGATGTGCCAAATTAAATACCTTGTAATAAATGTACTCTTTCATTCGATCGTCAATACTGACTGCACAAATCAAGCTATGCGCTTGACTTTGTAGGTCCGCTTTTTTACCGTTATAGGTGCAACAGTCAGACCTCAAACCTTGAAAAGAAAACCTGTGCCAGAGCCGTCCATGAATCAGAAGGTGCACCCCGCTAACAAGTGAAGTTGATTAAGCCGCAATGATCTTGATATGATCCAATACCCCTATTGTAGCAATGCCTACTGTAATTTATGTCATCTTTCTACTATTTCTTAGAATAACAGGCCTGTTCATGATATGCATCCGTATGTTGTCATCTACGAGTTGTTAAATAATGCCCTATTGTAATCGAGTTGACGTTTCATCCTGCCCGACCCCCGTCGGTCGTTATTAATCGATTCTTTACTAGAACAAAATTATATCGAGGTGAGTTTACGTCTTCACCTTTTTGTTCTTGTATTTTTTATCGATAAAAATTATGGTTGTTTTCGAAAACAAGTTCATGTAAATTTTACAGGTGTGCTTGCAGTTTTCCGTTTTTTTATTGTTGTATCTTTACATTTTTGTTTACATTGTTTCTTGTCTGCAGATGTTTATAATCAGCTCGGCGAACCTTGATCCCTATGACAGTTCATACTAGTGACGGGTCGTGTCGATATATCGCAACTTTTTATAGGCAAAGGCGTGACTTGCATTCAGCCACATCGATAAACATGTTTTTAAAATATAATCTACATTACTATAATTATAATGCTTGTTATATTTACAAGTATCCGTGTATTTGTATATGGGGTTGCCAATATTCCGATGCAGAGGTAACATGGTCGGACTGTATAATTTTAATGTGAATTAAAATTTTAGTTATAGCAACACTATCTGATCTGTCACTACGCTAGTACTGTCAGTTCGCTACGCCAGTACGAGTGCTAACGCCTTGTATGCGCCACGTGTTTTCTTGTGTCAACGGAATCCTTTGTTTGTTACTATTGTTGTTTTCTGTTTTTGTTATTGTTGCTGTTTTGTGTTTGTTGGTGTTTCAAAATGCCGAAAAGACTGAGAAAAACTGTACTCAACAGTGAAACGCGGGAGTTTGTTGTACGCTTGCGTGACTATTTTGCTCGCGAACTACAAAATGGCGGACCTTTGTTGCCACTTGACAACGTACGCGACCGTGTTGCTGATGCTTTGGGAATTGGCAAAGCTACCGTTTCCCGAATTACAAAGGAGAAGTTCGGCGAATCGTCGATGGAGGAGAACAAATTATCAACTCCAAAGAAGAAAAAACATAATAGGGCACGACCCGTAACTAACCCCGATGATTTCGACATGGCAGCGATACGAAACCATATTTACGGCTATTATTTTCGAGGTGAACTGCCGACTTGCACAAAATTATTAGCGTCGCTGAAATCGGCTGATTTATTTAAAGGTGGATTCACTTCTCTCAGACAAGTTATAAAAAAATGTGGATTTCGTTATGGGAAGTGTGACAAAAGAAAAGTGATAATGGAGCGGAAGGGCATTGGATTGATGAGGTGTGATTTTCTACGACAAATAAAAAACATCGAGAACTGGGACAAGGTGGTTTATCTGGACGAAACGTGGCTCAACGCCAATCACTCAGTCTCCAAAACATGGACAGACGACACAGAGAAATCCTGTACCAAAGCACCAGAAGGCAAGGGCCAGCGTTTGATTATCTGCCACGCTGGCACAGCCAAAGGTTTTGTACCTAACTGCTTGTGGGCCTTCAAATCCGTGAAAACAAGTGATTATCACGAAGAGATGAATTTTGAGAATTTCAAGAAATGGTTCACAAAACTATTAGACAATTTAAACGAGCCCCACTACATTTTAATGGACAACGCCCCATACCACTCTGTGCAAATTAATAAAGCGCCTACCGCGAACAACAATAAAGGCGAAATAATAGAGTGGCTGCAAAACAATGGTGTGGCAGCTAATACTCAAATGCTGAAAAAGGAATTAGTTAGATTGTTGAACCTTCATAAACAGCAAACAAAGAAGAAATATTTCTTGGATGAGATGGCAAAATCAAAAGGGCACACCGTGATTCAGCTACCGCCCTACCACTGCCAATATAATGCAATCGAAATGATATGGGCGCAGATCAAAGGTGGGTTGATTTGTATTTATTTTAACATGTTTTTATTTAGGTCACTGGTGACTGTCTAGTCGGCTAGTACTATTTAAAGCTATTTTATTTCACTAGCAAATTGCATTTTTATTTTTATCCATGTGCTTATATCAATTACACACTTTTAACGTACAAAATTATGTACTTATAATGTACTTACCCCGATCTCGCTCTTTGACTTTGCATCATTTTCAATCTAAACCATTATTGTTTCAGGTTGTGCAGCCAGGCTTAACACCACTCCACCATTCACAGCTAATAAAATGCTTACGTTGCTACAAGAGGCATGTAGTCAAGTGACTCCGGACAATTGGAGGAAAGTGGTTGAAAAGACGAAAAAGCTATGCTTAGATGATTGGAATCGAGACGTGCGATACGACAATATAGTAGACCAGCCGTTTATCATAAACATAGGAGAAAGCAGCTGCAGTTCGGATTCCGAGTCTGAGACGCAATCGGTGACACCATTGTCAGATTCAGATTAATGTATATTAAAAAATCATAAATAAACCGCTTTTGTTTTATTTTTTTTTTTTTTTTTTTTTTTATTTATTTCCATATTATTACATTAGTTCATCTCATAGAAGCACCCATAAAACCCGCATAGGTTTATCTTGGGTGTGAGTGTACATTAAATTTAATTTATATAATCAACAAAAATACAATTATAAATACATATCAAACAAAAACATAAATAAGTTTCGCCGGTGACGAGGAATAGTAAGTGCAGAGTAGGTAGGTGTGTTGTCTTTTGAGTGTAAACCGGCTGTTGTTTACGGTAGATGCAACGCTGCTATTTGCACCTACTTGCACGCGGTCGCTAATAGACGCACTCTGGATACAGGATGATTGGTTTGCAACTATTTACGTACAGCATAGTTTTAATATTTTTTTTTTTTTTTTTTCATTTTCTTTATTTTATTGGTATGAACCATTTTATATTTTATTTATAGATTAAATATTTTGTCTTGGTTCATGTTCAAATATTATTTACTTTTGATGGGTAGGTAGGTATATGTTTTTGACTAGTCGTTTTATGTTGAGTGAATCTATTTTACTCCTGGTTTCTAATGGTATCTCGTTTATTAGTCTAGGTAGTAGGTAGTCCGTAGTTCGCGTGCCGTAGTAGTTGTTGGCTGTTTTGGTAATTAATCTTTTTTTTACAATTTGACGTGTCATGATGGGGTGTTCTATTACATTATTATGGTATTTAAAATAATTTTCTATCGTAAGCATCATTTTTACCTTTGCATTAACAGGTATAATTTTACAATATTCAAATAGTTTTTCATCATCATATGTAAACTGAATTCGAACATTTTTAGGCACAATAGACTTTAACAGACGAAGTTGTAGGAAGTATATTTTATGTAAATATGATGGAAATGTGCGGCCGTAACTACTGAGCCCGTATAGTATAATACTCTCTGCTAGGGCTGTATACATATCAAGCAAAGTAGGGAATGGTATTTTATACTTAAGTATGGAGAATTTTGCCAGAATGGCGCGAAGCTTGTCACACACTGTGTCAATATGGGCAGACCAATTAAATCTATCGTCTATTGTTACTCCTAGGTATGTGATTTGAGATACTTTGCCAATATATTCGCAGTTACATTGAATTTTTCTACCATGCAAACAGTCGTGATCATGAGCAGTCAATTGGATATCGACATCACTGTTCTTTTTATTATAGGCTGACGATACATGCAGCATTTTAGTTTTCTGCGCATTCAAGACTAGTCCTACATCGTGAGACCACTTTGTTAGTAACGTGAAGTCCGTTTGCAGTCTATTCATTGCAACTACTATATCACGATCGGCTGAGATGAGACATGTGTCATCAGCATACTGATATACGACACAATTTTTTATGATATTGTTCATATCATTTACATAGGCAAGGTAGTGCAGAGGGCCTAGTACGGATCCTTGAGCTGTTCCCTGCAAAGCTTTAACCTGGTCACTCAATTCACCATCTATCTTTACGTGGTAGGATCGATTTTTTAAATAGTCTACACACCAAGCTAGAAGAGGGCCACGTATGCCACTGCATTCCAGCTTTTCTATTAGTATGTCATGCCTCAACGTGTCGAATGCTTTGCTGTAATCTATAAAGACCATGAGAACATGTTCTTTTTTATCAAGTCTGCTGTTTACATAATCTGTAAAACTAGAGAGTAGCTGCGTTGTACTTTTTTTGGGCTGGAATCCAAACTGGTTTACTGAGATAATTTGGTGCTGTCTGTAAAAGTTATGGATTTCATTACAAATATATTTCTCAACTATTTTATCTATAATAGGTAATATGGTAATGGGCCTGTAGTTACTGTAGTCATTATTTACTCCTTTTTTATAGATTGGTCTAACTATACCTGCTTTAAGTTCATTTGGGTACGCGCTCTTATTTAAACTTTCTTTAATTAATTTTGCGATTGCATAGGATAATTTTTCAGAAATAATTTTAATGTCAATTGGTTTAAATCGGTCAATTCCAGGAGATTTATTGGTTTTAATGTTTTTAATAATTTTAAGAATGTCTTTTTGAGTTGGGTTTTTTAACAACATTGATACATTTACGTTGTTGATATAGGAACTAGGGTCCAATAGTGGGGTTACACATTTCGGCACGATACCTTTTACAGAATTTTCAAATTCTTTTGCAAAATTATTTGCTATAGTTTTACTGCATGCGTTTTGTTTATTAAATGCTTTTAATATTATGCTATCCAAGGACGACTTCATTCGACCTGTCATTCCATTTAAAATTTCCCACAATTTTTTTGGATTACCCCTATTAGCATTGATAATTTTTTTATAATATTGGTTTCTTGTCTTCTCTACGGTTTTGTTACATTTATTGCGTAATTTTGTATATTCTAATTTAACTACTCTATTTGTTGTATCTTTTTTCAGTTCTATTAGTTTTTCGTCTTTCAATTTACACATTTTAATTACGTTGTTATTAACCCATTTTTTTGTGTTCCTATCAGATGAGCTTAACTTTATGAGGTATTTAGATTTTTCATAACAATTTTCTATACTAGTTTTAATCATATTATAAATATATAGTATATATATTTATAATATGATATCATATTATATAGTATATATATATAGGTATATACAATAAATTTGTTAAATCTCCTTTATTTTATTATCGCAAACAACTTAAATGATTATAAATCTGACACTAAGAGCGTAGGTGCTCTATTGATGTATTTTGTACACTCGTTTCCATTTTCGATATTTGTTTATCGATACTTTTCCGTACTAGTCGATATCTTCCAAACGGAGTAACTTTTGCAGGACGTCAACGTAAAGTCTGATTGAGATAATTTCTTGTAAGTGTTAATAATTATTATAATTCCAACGGGATATTATTGTAATTGCATATATCTGCCTAAAATTAATAAATATCATTTTTAGACACCGCCAATTCGATTATAATATAACGGTGACGCTACTACAAGGTTGTGTCGTGGGAATAACTGTCAGTGTCATAGGGATCAAGGTTCGCCGAGCTGATTATAGGCTCTGTAGAATTTACTATTTCCAAATGAAAAATTCCAAATCCTATCCCATGTGACGCAACTATTTTTTAAGTTACCGCTTATTTTCATGACTTGTAGGTACTTGTTTACTTACGCCTCGTTTTCACCACGAAACAAGTTGTAAACTTGTTTGCTACAAAACTTTTTAAAGACTTGTATACTAATCAAAACATAATACTTGTTTCATACATGTCTTAGATAATTTTTCGTTCACATAATATGTATGACAACAAGTTGTAAACAAGTATAAAAAACATATGCGTTCACACTGAAGCCTGTGATATATTGCAACTTATCAAATACATGTTTTATACTTAGTAAGTAGGGCAGGGCCTAAACTACGTAATATTTTGAACTGAACGTATGGAGGTAGCTGTAAAAAGATTATTCGTTTGATGCCAACAGCTGTCGTCCGAATCTCAGCGAAATAATAGCACAATATTTTCCTGTTCGCTCATAATCTCGATGCAGTATTTTTACGACAAGTGGGCGACTTACGGGGTATTAATGAAAACATGATATGAGCAATATTGTACTCGTTTTGAGTATTAGAAGCTGGTTTAGGAGATAACCGGATTACCGTCTGTTAAAAACATAAAAATATATCTACTTACTTGGATTATTTGACTTCTACGTAGGTATGTATTATGTATTCCTCGGAACACATATCTTGAATCTAAGTTGTGAGACAAACGAGGACCTGACAGATTGCTTTGTAATAATATATGCTTCGTGAATTTGGGCTCATTCTGTTTTTAACGTGCGGTAAATCCCTACGGATAGCCTTCCCCGCCGGTGCCTGTGGGTGAAGTTATGCCGGACTCGAACCAATTAACACGCACGACGTCTGGGGATCATTATTGTTGGTTGACAAAGATGAGGTTGGCAAGTATATCCCTCGTACTCCGGCCGATCCAGGGCCATCTATTTCGATCTGGTTCTTCTCGGATGTGGGACCACGGAGTCCCCAACTCGTCTCCGGAAACGGTGAAGCGTGTGTCGGGTATATGTATGTCCTGAGGTATACAACAAGCTTATCGTAAGTATACCAATAAAGAAGGCATTCTGAATAGCTCTTTAGCATAAAAATAGTGTTTCGGTTCCTCGGTTTGGCGGGAATAAATTTTGAATTTGGAACGAGACACAAATGTGAACAGAATGAGTGTCGCATATTGTTTTTTTAATTTTGACACTCACCTTTTTTCTGTAATGAGTCATCTTCATGGCTGTGATCATTGATATTGGTTCTTAACAAGACAATTTTTTTTTTCATCAATACTGGCTGTCTAGTGGATGAAAATATAGAATTTCGTTTAAATTCATTACATATTACTTACCCCAATATTCAGCAGTTAATAAAACATACCGAGCCAGCCTGCTCAGTAGTGTGGCAGAACAAAAACAAAATAAAATATAACATTTTAGTTGAACAGGGAAAGACGTGTCTTTACATTTCAACCTCACTCCCATGACAGAATGAAATGTTTGGAAATAATATTCCTGTATTGAATCGTATGATAAGCATCTCTTATTTCTAACGTATCAAGTAAAATGATGTACATTTTGACATGCTACTAATGGATAAAATAAACGGACATTTTTCTTTGACAACTATCTGTAGGTAATTTAGGTAGTTTTTTGATAGTGTACTAGTAACTGAAATTACTTATATTTTTTCAATATATATTTATTAACTAGCTTTTTGGGGGCATCCCATTAATTAGCAAGACAATTTTCCGACGTCTCTTTTCGGTTTGGCTCCCTACCGCAAACTCATTTTCGCCCGCTTTTTTATATATGTATATATAAAATAAGTATATAAAATAAAGCTATATACAAAAAAGATAAGTAGACTTTAAAAAAAATTGCGTACAAAGAATACAAGAACTAAATATCTTCGCCGTAAAAAAAAATATTATCTACTTAGATACTTGTACACACTTGTTACTGGACGCATTCTTAGATTTATATTTACGAAATAATTTAGGTGAAATTGATTTACAAATCGACGGCGAATTTCTATTATAAATAAAGTATAAATAGTTATTATCAAGATAAAGGCTCCTTGTGGTGTGCTTGAAGATGTATAGTCAAAATTTTAATTCGATTCCAGATTTGACATTAGCTACTGTCATTTTGTGAAATAATGATACCACATGTAATAGTGTAGTGGTAAACACAAAAATCGATAAACAATCAGTGTGTGTGCCATCAGTGTGCCCAATTAAACGTGAGACGTGTGTGGGTTAACGCAGGTAAGGCTAACATTTATACACAAAATGAATTGATATACATTTTTTTATCAAATTTAATAGTAATATTGAATGTTCATGTACTATATTTATTTTCAGGTCATACTGTAAAAAAAACTTGGGTGAACAAGAAAGTCACATCATCTCGACAAGCGTTTTTGGAGGGACTGACCACTGGATTAAAAAATCCATCTGGAAAAGGCAAACGTCTCATAATTAGCCATATAGGTAGTGAAGAAGGCTTCCTGGAAGAGGGGCTCATGATTTTTGAAGCAAAGAAAAATTGTGAAGATTACCATGATGAGATGAATGCAGTTTGTTTTGAGGAGTGGTTCGCTGGAGTCTTACCAAAATTAAGACCAAACTCAATTGTGGTGATGGATAATGCACCTTACCACTCCCGAAAATTGGAAACGACACCAAAAATGAGCTGGAAAAAAACCTGCCATTCAAGATTGGCTTTTAAATAAAAATATTCATTACGAACCAGATACGGTTAAAGCTACGCTTTTAGAACTGATTCCACATAACGAGTCTTTTAATAAGTACACTGTAGACGAAATGGCAGCACAACATGGGATCACGGTTTTAAGACTGCACCCTTACCATTGCGAGCTAAACCCTATCGAATTGATATGGGCGCAGGTAAAGGGGCATGTAGCTCAAAATAATAAAACCTTCAAATTGACAGACGTGAGAAATTTATTTCAGGAAGGCATTCAAAAAATTACGGCTACTGAATGATCTAAATGCGTATCCCATGTTGTCAAAGAAGAGGAAAAAATGAGTAGGCTAGATAATATATGTTAATTGACAATATCACAGACACATTTATAATAAATGTTACAGATAGTGACAGCGATAGCGATAGCGATGACGGCGACAATTTATAAAATAAATTATTACCATTATACATCTGTTTTATTTGTCATGTTCCTTCATGATCACATTTTTTTATTTATCTCACACACAATTATAGAAGAAAAGTCTCAGATCGTTAATTAATCGTCAAAACTAAATTATCGGTTCAGAAATATTTAATTTCCTGATATAGGTACTTAGATTACGAGAGTAAAATTATAAACGAGAAGAATCGATCCGGAAATATTCCATTTCCATATCGAATAATTTCGTAACGTCACTATTTAGTACTTGTCATAACGTTGCAACACTGAAATTGTCAAATCTGGAATCGAATTAAAATTCCGAGTATAGTAACGAAGATAGAGAAAGGGATGCTTAAATGGTTTGGACACGTGGTGAAGATGGATGAAAGAAGACTGACGAAACATATTGTTACGACCGCCGTCGATATCTCGAAAACTAATAATCGAATCTTCAAGAAATAAAAACGCATTGTTAGTGACGAGGTACTCTACCGATTGGCATAGAAAAATCTAGAATCATCAACAAAAAGTCACAACCTACCTACGAGTACCTATACTCTCAAATATAAACAAACAATAGGTAAATATCGAGAAATTACTGGAAGGTCAGCGACGGCGGCAAGATCAAAAGAATAGGTTTTTATCGCTCGCGAACTTTCTAGATAATTCGATCCTCCTAATTGAGAGGTATAAAAACATGCTCGCATAGCAACACGATTCATTCAGTCTTTGAGATCGATAACGAACACAGCGAACTTAAGCGACCGAAGAAGATTCTACCTGCGACCTGAGCAACGACTGTGGACTATTGTGAACTACTGAGCGACTGGAACTGTTGAAGAGTACTGTGTGTACTAGTGATTAAATTGTCTAGTTTGTGGTGAGCTAATAAATCTCTTCGTTGAGTAAACGGCATTTAATTGTACCCCGTGCACGTAACAATATTTATGAAGCGAGGGTGAATGGGCAAACCCGTATATTACGTAGGCAGAGCGGGGTCAGATGATCATGTTTTTGTTCAAAGCCAGGTACAAAGTAATTGAAGAAGAAATTAAATAGTTTTATCATTGTAGGAACTTCTTTATTCATTAAGGAACATAATTTAATCAACTAATTTATATAATATGTTCGTTATAAGTTTAAATTTGGTATAATTATAAAATAAGTCAAATGGTTCAATAGACCCCGCCTTAGGGGTCTATTGAACCACGCGAAAGGGTCTATTGAGCCAGTGTACTGTTACGTCTCAGAAACATCATATAATCTACCATCAGTCTTAGATTGCTTATTAGAAATATTCAAATATAACAAAAATATTAAATAATCTTATCTCTCACTCGCCTTTCTAAAAAAAAGGTAAAAACATTATTAAAAAAACTTGTGACCAGTAATTAGTCACTATCACAGTTCATACAAACATAAATTGCACAGGAACCAGTGGTACACCTAACGTGAGCCCAATCACGACAGTCAGTGCACTGTACCCATTCCTCTCCTGGAAGGCTATCAGAATAGGCTTCAACGCACACAAGGCAGAAATAATCATCTTCTTCGATGTCTGACGAGGATTTCACAAGCGTCTTCATTTTCTTCACGTTTTTAATTCCTTTTTTCTTTACAGGTTGCGACTCTTCATCCGACTCTGAGGAACTACCTAAAATAACTTCTATGTATTGGCTGGGTTTAATTTTCTTTTTGCTTTGTTCAGTAGCGAGCGTCTCTTTCTCAGGTGTGTCGGTCAAAACAGTGCATGTTCCTTTTTTCCCTTTTCTTTGGATTTGTTTTCTCGGCCCTGCTTTGGGCAAAGGTCTCACAACTTGTGGTGAAAATTGAGGGTCTCCTCTAGACGTAGATGGGATAGTCATGTCGTATATTGAAATCGTTTTGCCAGGGTTACTGCGAAGCCATGCATCATGTGCCGACGACAGATATTTTTTTAATGGCCCGTAAACAGACACGTCCAAAGGCTGTAGTTTGCGTGTACAATGGGGTGGATATGAAAGCATGGTTACCCAATTTTGTTTTGCAAGTTCAACTGTCTTAATAGCTAAATGTGAAGAGTGATTTTATGATCCAGGGCCGCTTTTCGGACACTCTTCCCATTGAGAACTTCCTCTGTAGCATTTTTGAGTTGTAGTTTAGTTATGTTAGCTCGTGCAGTCTTTCTCTTGTAGGTTCGCATTCTAAAATTACGAGAAAATACAATGAATGTAAAATATAACAAACTTAGTAAGGAAATACAGTCTTACAGACACCATCAGAACCATTTAATAGTAGACTAGACGAGATGAAGAGTAGACCAAAAATATCGGGGTCTCTTGAACATGGTTCACCTGACCCCGATTGTTTTGTCTCAAAAGACCCCATCCCGAAAATAATGTTAATCTATTGAATTACGATTAAACTATTGCAGATAGTTTATCTTTGCTATTGGATTTCTATATAGACATAATTAAGATATGAAAATACACTTACTTGATTGTTTCAGCAGTATAGACACGTGATTGAGACCAATAATAGTGTATAGCGATGTTTTTCACTTCTGGCGCCTAATTATTAATTACACACACTCACGATCAACTCGGCCGCCGGCTGGACACTAAGGTTACGATTATTCGCCTGCCTACGCCCCCCGCTTCGTCCCGCATACCGGGTTCCTGCTCATAGTGCTGCGTTCGTATGCTATAATGCATGGTTCAAGAGGCCCCGCGGCTCAAATGACCCCGCTCTGCCTATGTCAATCAGATCGAAGGCATTTTATAGAAAGGACATGTCAAGAGTACCCAAAACCGGCGAGCGTATCTGAAAACAATGCTGAAAAAAACCAGGACCGTGGCAAGTGGAAAACTGTAGTCTCTGCCTACTTCACTGTGTAATAGGCGTGACTGTATGTATGCATGTAAATTTACTACTGTATTCGGCACTTTATTAGAAAAGAAATCTATTTTTAGCTTCATATTCAGCAATATATCTCATATAAATCATATTAGGAAGCTCGCCAAACATCTGATAAAAGATTCATCGTAGTTTGCTCCCTGAAAGTTAAGCTTAGCACACATGTATAAAATTCCAAACATTTCGTGTAATTTGGGATGCAAATATAATAAAACCCTTCTATTTTGAGGGTTGATCCACGTGGTGAGAGAGATATCAAGGACAAGTTAACAATAAACTTTTTACAGACCTTATTAAGTATTATTACTACGTCGAAAATGGATGAATACTCTTTCCGGTTTTCTTGGGTTATCCCATGTTCTCATGATTACGCCATAAGCTAGTAAGTAAGCTAGTATTAACGCCTGCTATTACAAGGACATTAAGAACCCGTGATATTCTGCTACCAGTCTATTATGCCGGGTTAACGAGCTTCTTTCCACGGTGCGTAGTTCAAGAAATCTTTTTTTTTATATATAGAACACGTCAATTAGACTTCGCCTTGCCTGATAGTAAGCTGAAGGCAAAGTCTCAGAAAAGAGGGTCACCATTACTTACACATACAGTGTGACAATGGTGACACTCAGCTTGACGGCCTCATCATATGCTTTTTCACGCCCCGCTTAAAGGACCCGGGACTGTAGGAAGAAGGAAACACGTGAGCTGGTAATGAATTCCAGGCCTTAATGGTGCGACAGAGGAAAGAGTCACCGAACCGCTTGGTTCCTGAACTCGCACACTTTTGTAAAATCGCGCATCGTGGAAAGTGGTTACCTATTTAATTGCGATATACTCGTATTAACCAAACAACTTATCTATTTTTTTTATCTACATTTTAAGTCTGCTTCCTTCAAATTGTAAAATCAATTTATGGAACCAAGCGAAAGTTCGAAACTTGAAGCCCCTATACCTAATGTAGGAACAATTATCTTTTTTTATACCACTTGGTTGGCAGACCAACACACGGCCCACCTGATGGAAAGTAGTTACCGTGGCCGATGGACGTGTGCAACACCAAGGAAGTCACACTCACGCTGTTGGCATTATTCTCTATTCTATTATTCAGAAACTCTTACAGTGTTGACCCTGTAAGCACAAGAGTTTCTGTGCCGTCAGTGTAAAAGACAAAGCAGGACAAAACTTTTGGTCTTTCCACTGATAGTACAAAAACTCTCCAGTACCCTACATTTGTATGTAATAATAATAATAACAATAATCATGTTTATTTACCAAAAATAGTGAAACACTTTATAGAACTTTTTTTTTTACGTGCGCAAAATCCCCACGGATACCTCTCCACCGGAGCCGGTGGAAGAGGTTATGTCGGACTCGAACCGACTAAAACGCACGCCGCCTGTGGGTCGTTTTGGTTGCCGAAGGTGAGGTTGACAGGCATATCCCTCGCATCCCGGCCGACCCAGGGCCTTCTCTCACGATCTGGCCCTCTTCTCGGGTGTGGGGACTACAGAGTCCCCAACTCGTCCCCGGAAACGGGGAGGCGCGCCAGGCGCGCCACCGCCGCGGACCACTTTATAGAACTGTAGAGGTTACAAAGATAAAAATGACACAAGACGAACTACCTAGTACCCTGGTACCTACTATAAGATTTAACTTGAGTTGTGGGTTACCAGGCCCCGCGAATTAGTTAACAATTTTTTTTTTTATACCAATTAGTTGGCAGACAAGCACACGGCCCACCTGATGGGAAGCGGTTACCGTGGCCTATGGACGTATGCAACACCAGGGGTGTCATACTCGCGCTGCCGACCATGAAGAAACCTTCTGATGCCCCTCTTGAAGAACCCCATATTGTAGGCGCTTGGGAAAACCGCAGCAGGGAGGTCACAGCTTGAGTGTGCGTGGGATAAAGTTTCTTTCATACCGCACAGTGCGCACCGTCTCAGGTCGCAATGTGTGGGGATGAATTCCCTGCCTATGGCGAGAGGTGCGATGATAGAATGTAGCTACGGGCATCATGTCAAACAATTATCCTTATCACAGGCTACTTGTAGTCTATCTAGGAAAGCAGCTGGCCACTCACTGTATCACTGTTCTGAATAAAGAAATATATTATAAAAAAAAAATAAAAAAATTCATCTGAGCACAAACCATTGTATAGGCGGTAGAACACACAATAATTATGAACGTCACAGGTTAAATACATCATTATTTATATTTAGTGAGTTTGTGTTTCTGTATGTGTGAAAAAGTGTATGTATGAAATGAATTTGTATGTGTAGATACAGATAATATAATATAATTCTTATTGTATAGATAACCACTAGGTTATCTATATAATAAGCACATTACCCATACCACTAGATATTGGTAATGGACTGCTGAGACGAGGTCTCGGGTTCGATTCCAGGTTTCGCCATGGCACACACCAATGACTTTTCGATTCGAAATTATGTGTGTATTTATCGCAGGTTTATAAGTGCCCGGTCAATGGCAATAAGTTCGCCACCATTGGGTACTAAACATTAACACAATTATTACATTGGGACCTAAACATAAACTGGCGAAATGTGGGTGCTAGCACCTCTGCCTACCCCTTCGGGGATATAGGCGTGAGTTTTTGTTATGTTATAGATAATATTTGCTTGTTAATTTAACCAGATTGCAGCGGTATATTTAATACATAAACAACGTAAAAAATATTTCTTAGTTTTATATGTTGTTTATTGTTATTAGAACCCCCATACAAGGGTCGCTACCATGAAACATTTAACACTTGGAATCCACACGAAACACGAACCAAACACGCAGTCACTTCGACTTTCTTCCAGTAGTGTTTAAACCGAACTGAAGTGTCACGTGCCATCTTTGGATCCGATTTCGGGATAAATGTCTTTCTTGAAATCGAATGCCCGAAACTTGCATCCTATTTAAAACCTTTTTCGAAGAGGTAGTACGCGACGGTATTTCCGTCCAACTGAGCAGTCCGATTGGGGAAGTACCTCCGCCCTATGGAATATCACGGCCATAATAACCTTGTGTTATGTTCCCGGCGGTGAGTAGGGTAGCCAGAGCTCACTAGAGAGGTTTTGTGCTGTCAGTGGGAAGACCAAAAGCTTGTCCTGCTTCTTCTTTTACACTGACGGCACAAATACTCTCTGTGCTTACAGGGTTGGCAGCGCGAGTGTGACTCTCTTAGTTTTGCACGCGTCCATATGCCACGGTAACCACTTTCTATCAGGTGGGCCGTGTATATGTCTGCCACCTCAGTGGTATAAAAAATATATGTGTTATCCCAGACATATAAATCTATTCCGGCATAAAATTCCAGTCGTTATAGAGCATGATTAGATAACAAACATCCTAACTTCATTATATTATAAATAAGAAGTAGGATAAGATTGCACATCCCTTCTGAACCCGCCCTTACTTATGTTGCGGTGAAAAATTAAACACTATCAATTATTTACACACACCAGTGTAAAAGGTTATGGTTTACTGTTATTACATATTGTATGAGTATAACCTGTTTTTGTGGCCTCGTTTAGGAATATGCGGTGTTATTTTATGTCTTTGGTTTTGCAATTTGTGAATCGTTTTGTTTGTGACCCCTCGTTTTCAACAAAAAGTGAAAACGAGGGGAAAAAAAATTGTTAACTTGTTTGATGCAAAACTTATTAAAGACTAGTAGAAGGTAGAAGGCATCTGTGCGCGTCCAGAGACGGCTGGTATGCGTCCAGTCAGGCTAAACCGAACGCAATCTCCTCGTGAGCTCAGAATAGTCTGAGGCATCGACATTGGGAACACAACGCAAACCACAAATCATATGTTACTTCCAAGTGTTCCAAGTCAAAATATAATAATTGTTTTAAACATGTATTGAGACTGTCTCAGATCATTTTTTGTTCACATAGTATGTATAGTCAACAATTTGTAAACAAGTATAAAAAACATTTGCGTTCACACTGTAGCCTGTGACATATTGCAACTTGTCAAGTACATGTTATATACTTAGGTGAAAACGAGGGACTACTTAGAAACTTCTCTAATGGTAGGTACTATTTTTTCCGTTGTTTTTAACAATAATATTAGAACCGAAATTACTAATATTCCTTCTAACCCCTCCAGCTAAATTAAATGGGTTGTGTTAGGAGTGGGTTCACGTCAGTAGTGCAATGGGCAAGATTCGAACCGCTCGATCGATAAGGCCGACTTC
This sequence comes from Eilema griseolum, assembly GCA_963662185.1. NCBI lineage: Eukaryota > Metazoa > Arthropoda > Insecta > Lepidoptera > Erebidae > Eilema > Eilema griseolum. The sequence goes on from OY759233.1 coordinate 6,344,978, forward strand.
TTATCCACTAAGCCACCCACGCTGTTTAGCTATGAGGTGATTAAAAATGAATTATATTTAGTGTTAGTAGTGAGTTTTGGGAATTGTCGATTTCATGGTCCTGGGATACAGGACAGCTTACGGTCTAAGTCCCGGGAAGCACCGGGACATCGAGACAACATATTCTGACATAAGTAATCTATCAACTACGATAAGGGGTTACTTATGTTAGATCTTGTAAACTAGTTAAATTTTAATGTCATCCACTTTTACAAGTGATTTCATACGTACATACATATAATCACGCCTCTATCTCCGAAGGGTTAGGCAGAGGTAACTAACACCCACATTTCACCAATCATTCTTTTCCGTCCCACGTAATAGGGGGTGAGCCTATTGCCGACTTCCGGGCACTATCGTTGACTCGAGGCTTGTATCTGTGCTCGAGTCTGAGCTGTATATATCTGTTTGATGTTAAACAGCTCTATCCCATAGTTGTCTTGTACGACACCGCATGGGAAGAGATGGGGTGGCCCAAATTCTAGTCTTTATTTGAGTATCTTCATTTTTTAAGTGACGTTCAATTCTTGTCTTACAACATTCACGATGGTAGCTAACAGGGATAAAATATTTTGACGATTTTCCAAAAGGAAAAAATAGGTAAATATCGTGGGCTTTTTTATTAAATGTTGACATAATTAAAAACATGATTAAAAAATATTTCTATTACTATATGATCAAAGAGTCACACTTCTAATATTCATCTATAACGAGGAGTTAATCGAAGTTATCATTAATATCGAAGTCAACATCTAAAACACCATCCTCGTCGAGAACTGATAGAAGTCACGACTTCAATATTTTACCTATTCATCAAAGCAAATAACTAAATATCTTTTCCGTAAGCAAAACATATTTCTATCATCCCATTAACTAATTTACTCAGTCCGAATACCGAGTACTGTGTAGACTTGTTTTTGGTTATAGAAATGGCATAGTCTAAGAGCCAGTGCACTCAAGACTGCTGCACTGCAGCAACCCTGCAGTGGTTTCAGCCTCGTGTCACTCCTGACATGAGCAAAAGTAATGTAAGTTCTGATGTCTCAGAGATGTCTGAGGGGCACCAAGGGGAGACATCAGAATTTACTTACAAAACTACTTTTTTTTATATATAGAACACGTCAATTAGACTTCGTCTTGCCTGATGGTAAGCTGAAGGCAAAGCCCCAGAAAAGAGGGTCACCATTACTTACACATACCATGTGACAATGGCGACACTCAGCTTGACACCCTCATTAAATGCTTTTTCACGTCCCGCTTAAAGTACCCGGGCCTGTAGGAAGAAGGAAACTCGTGAGCTTGTAATATATTCCAGGTCTTAATGGTGCGACAGAGAAAAGAGTCACCGAACGGCATGGTTCTTGATAGGATGTTCTGCACTGTGTGCGGGTGACATCTAAAACCTGCATTTCCTACATAGGACAACCTGCACGTGTTGTCCTGTGTAGGAAAGGGGAGGGTGGGAGTAATTGGAAGAGCTCATCAGAACACTCACCATGGTACAGACGGTAAAATACAGATTTGATCCAGACTTTTGAAATAATATTTTGAGTACTCATGTCTTCCTTGAAAAAATTCTGTTACATTTGTACAAGTAAAATAATGTCAGATGCAAATCTTGACATTGAAAGATTAATCAATAAGTCATTATAAATAATTACATTAATTCTTATATATTTGCAAGTTAGGCAGTATGTACAATGACAGAACTGTAAGAGATACGAGTACTCAAAATGTCATTCCAAAATTAAGTTCTGATGTCTCCCCAGCCTAGAAGAGACAACAGGACGGAAAAAGTTCTAATAACCCCCCTAGGAGGCATATTACGGGAGACACGAGACCGAAACCGCAGCCATTTGACTTGATATCTATCAAAATTATAATGATTCAAAGACCTACAAGCTAAATGTACCTACGTACGCACGAAAAAATAGCTTTTATATTACGACGTTGGTCTGATGAAAACAGGCTCTTAGACCAGAACCTACATACCTCGTTTGGAATCATATTAATGTTCGCTCTCAAGGCAGAGCACCATCAAACAGATTAATTAATAGCAGATGACGGCTAGAAGTTTATGATACCTTTAATTAATTTACTTTGATATCAAATCATTCCTGTGTTTATGAAGACATGGGCTCTAACTTTGTTAGTAAAAGGGCAAATTATATGGAGTACTGATACGCTTGGCGCTTTCTAAAGAAAATGTTTAAAATTATATCCATTCTAATATTATAAAGCTGAAGATTTTGTTTGGTTGAACGCGCTAATCTCAGGAATTGCTAAATGTATGATTCGAATGGAATTTATTTTTGTGTTGAATAGTCCGTTTATCGAGAAAGGTTGTAGGTTAAATATCATCTCGCTACTACTCCAGGGAGCCGAGCAGTAACCAAAAATGTCAAGGGGGTAGGACACGACGGTATTTCCGTCCAATTGAGCAGTCCGACTGGGGAAGTACCACCGACCTATAGAATACCGCGGCAATAATAACCTTGTGTTTTGTTCCTGGCGGTGAGTAGGGTAGCCAGATCTCACTGGAGAGTTTTGGTGCTTTCAGTGGGAAGACCAAAAGCTTGTCCTGCTCTGATGGCACTGAAATTCTCCGTGCTTACAGGGTTGGCAACGCGATTGTGATTCCCTTGGTTTTGCAAACGTTCATAGTCCACGGTAACCACTTTCCATTAGGTGGGCCGTGTGCTAGTCTGTGACCTAAGTGGTGTAAAAAAATAAAAAAAATCCGGCAAGTTCCCATACATTATTTGAAATTTAATACATTGTTGAAGTGTACCAGGGGCTTAGCCATGGCTGGTCAGCTAGTGGTTTATAATGTCGTTATTTTATTATTTAAATGTGTCTGAAAGTTTGGACTTGTAAGGTTTTGTGGTCTACAGTTGGTTACCTATAAAGTTAATTACAATATTTCTAAGGTTCAGTGGCTTTTGACTTCGAAACTAATACAATATAGATTAAAAATTAAGTAAAATTTTAAGTTTTATTAATATTATTTGCGGTTGAAAGAAAAATCTGCTTGTGATATCAAAGTTTAAATTCAAAATCTTTGTCGGATCCTATATACTTCATTATTATTTTATATTACAAGTGCAGAAGGATAATTTAATTTACTCAAATTTAGGCGGAATGTTTCTAGAAATGAAAACTGTGCATATTATTCTTTATTCATGCGGAAATGACCACGGATAGACCTCCCCCCACTCGAGTGCTTATCTTGAACCGACTAAAACCGCAAATCATCTCGGGTCTTCTGATACCGAACCCTCGCAGCGCGCACCTAGACTGACCTAGGGCCATCTCCCGAGGAGGCCTGGTTCTTTGGACCTGGGTCAGTTGGGGAGCACGAGGGATATGCCAAAGGGCAACTGATGGCCTGAGGCGGCCGTGAGGTTTTAGTCGGTCCGAGTCTGACATAACCATCCACGCAAGCGCTGCGCGCCGGCGGCTCCTTTTTCCGTCTACTTAACATGAGCTACTGGATAAAAATAATCTAAATTAGGTAACGTAATAAAAAAATATTGTAATATTTTTATTCACGTTGAGTATCCATTATTTCTGCGTTTTTACAAACGTTCAAGCATAAATGTATAGGTAACGCATGTTATAGCGGACGTGTTTATGAGCAGAAAAAGCGATCTACCCTCTTCCGTATTCAGTTTTTGTTGTATATTGGGATACTACTACAATAGCAAGTCACTCACAACTCGATAGGTATAACAGAGTTCAAATCTATAACACCATTCGGTTAGGTAGGTACCTACTTAATTAAACGTAAAGAATTATGAGGTGTCTTCCTAATATGTTTTATTAAAATAAAGATTTTAAAACGACTCACTAGTTAGGTAGTTAGCCTATTAGATTTTTTTAAATATGTTTTTATATTTTGTTTATGTGCACAAAATATCCACGGAACTTCCACCCCCCTCCCGAAGCCGGTGGAGGAGGTACCTAATCAAATGGAGTACGAATTTATTCATCCTACCGTCTAACTTCCAATTATACCACAGATCAGATAGTATTTCGAAAAAATATGAAAAGGTGTAAAATTAAGTGAATAAAATCGTCTAAGCATATCTATAATGTCAGTGATAGCCATAGAAATATTACAATATAATATTTGATTTATGAAAAAGAACATCTAAATATTGTAACAACATGACAATATATATTTATGTAATTGCAACACTGCAACGGTAAGTTGTGCCTCAAAAAATATACTGATCAAATTGAGAACCTCCTCCTTTTTTGAAATTGTTTAAAAAAAGAACGCCGCAACGCACTGCGTCATGCCATGATGTGATACGCTGCCACTAAAAAGTAAAAAAAAAATGTAATGTCAGTTCTAATATTCTTAAAAAAAGAATGCAGACTTTTATATTATTCATAAGCGTTGTGCGTTGTCTTACCGCTCTAATGTGTTTTCGCCCTTAGTCTTAATAAATCATTGTAAGCATAGCAACAGCCTGCCACGTCAACAAGAATCGTACATCAAGTTATTGTACGTCTTGACGTCATGACGTTTATAGATGTTGCCAACTGCTGTGCTTATGTTATGTATTGTGATATATTGAAGGAGGGAATTGCATGCAAACTGATGATTGACATTCGATTAACTTTGAATGGCTTTAGCATGCTTTCATTAGCTTCACTTGTGCCTTTTTTTTGCCCATGTCCACTCGGATACTACCCCACCTTGCCTGTACCGGGGTGACTTTTTTAATAAAGAATATTAGCAACCGCAATTACTAAGCTAAATTGCTTGTGCTAGAATAGGGTAATTTCCTGAGTCATCGAATTCTTACTTATACTACTTAATGTCTTAGTATTTTATCTAAAAATATGTATAGTAAACTAAGATATCGCCTAACTAAACTGAAACTATAACTTTTCATTATTTTTAATTCCCAAAATATGTCAAAATATAAACAATCGAAATAAAGCCAAATTTACAACTTTTTAGGTTTCTTATTAAATTTAAAATCAATCTAATTAAACACTGTATACGTATAAACGTAATGTAGACTAAGATAAATTCGATAATCATCAGTATCAGAATAAACGGGATATTTACCATGTTTCATTATTTTGAGTTGAGAGCACCAGAAAATGGTGGCGCGATTGGCCACGTGCGCTAGTGGACTGTATTGCGGGGAAGTAGCTAACTGTTCCATTGACGCTTTACACACAAAAAGACAGGTGATCGGGTTGCCGCGGGCGTGATCCAAGCAATGAATGCAACCCGAGAAATTAGGAGAGGATGCACTAACCTTCACGACACACGTGTTTTCATCGCAGCCGGTACACGGATCTTCTCTTCCTTGCTCAGGAGCTGCCGTCAGCATCACTAGATCACTTGAGGGACACACGAGAGGCACAATCCGATCGGTAAAAGTCTATGAAGCGGTAAAAATGTAACAAATATTAATCATTTTTGAGAGACGCGAGCGCGGTCCGCCTTTACGCTGGCTAGTTCAAAGCGGGAAATATCGGAAACTCAAAATAATGAAACATGGTAAATATCCCGTTTATTCTGATACTGATGTCAGTGACCATGATAGTTTAAATTCGATAATATCTTGCACTCCATACATTTTCATTACGCGCCAGTGCGCTGTGACGTCACGACGTGCCACGATTTTGTATGGAGCGTTTTCGGGCGGCTCGAGAAATTGAATTTTTAAAATCAAATATCTTTAAAACCATTTGTCATAGGAAAGTTTCACTTATACAGTTCATTGTATTATTGTAAAATGTACAGTTTATGATAATAAAAAAAAATAGGATACAACCCTATTGGGTTCACGTCGGTAGTGCAATGACCAGGATTCGAACTCGGGACCTCTCGGTCGTAAGGCCGACCCCTTAACTATCAAGCTACCGACACTTCCCTCGGTCACCAACCGACTAAAACCGCACGCCATTTTAGCTTTAGGACGAAAAGTTGCCTATAAAGTACTTCCCTCGCAGCCGGCAACTTCACTTGTACCTTATATTAGAAATCCTGAAAGTTTTATTGTCGTGTCATATGTTTTTCAGTCTTGAAGACATAATTATTTATCAGTCTTGTACATACACTCGATGTGCAAATACATATCAATATTTTTTTTTTAAAAAGTTCGACATTACCTACCTTAAAGATGGCAAAATGTACTCGTTGCAATGCTCGTTGCCATCACCTAGAAGTCTCCAGTGGGAGTGCAACAAATTTAGCAGCGTAACACATGCAAGCACCACTTGCATCAAGCTGACCGCGAAATAGATCCACTGCAATAAATAACTGAATAAATATTTCTACAACATTCTACACAATGCTATCTAGACAGACCCATGGTACCGAAGCATAGCTTAGCTAGCTTGTGTTATGGAATCTAGAATGCGGATTAACTTAATTAGATACCTTTTTTTGTTAATACATACATACTGTACATAGAAACACCCAGACCAATGCAAATATACATATTTGCACTGAGCGGGAATCGAACCCCCGCCCCGTCCTGGGTAGCATTGGAACGTTTTACCGCTATGCCACAGGGGCCGACTGCAAGCAGCCGAAAACCTCGAGTGGACATGTTATGAGTGCGCTGTAAAAATCTGTTTCGCAGTTTCGAACAGAGCTGAACTGGCTACCCATACGACTTCGCCGGAATGTTCACATCCTTTCTTTCCTGTATAACATTTTATTTAAACCTACAACTCCTAAGGTTGCCTCGAAGAAATCGCATAAAGCGATAAGGCCGCCCATTATTTACTTACTTGTTGTACAGTAAAATGTAAATAAATAAAAATATTCTTCATTTAAATTTTCATACTCAACAGTAGAATCACTTTGACGGTAAGATGACGATTTTCAAGTACCATCTTCATTCAGCACCAAGTCATTAACCTGCTATTACTTCTTAAAAAATGAGTACTTCATTTTATCGACACTGAAATCTAAAAAGTCAAATCCTAAAATGACTTTTAATGTTGAATTTTAACTGTCGAGTTAAATGGAATATCACATCGGAGATGTAAAATATTTTATTACAGATCTGTCTGTCTGAATAGATGAGTAATAAACCTGTTTACGTGATGAACGCAGGGCCGGACTTAGGAATATGACGGGTGCAATCTAGTTGTAAATTTATGGCTACTATTAACCCCATTTATTACGCATCTGACAATTATGGGACTGTTATCAATTAAATTAAATTACTGGTTTGGTTTTATAGCACATTTTGGAATATCAATTGTTTACTTATAATGTATTTTTGGCAGCCTTCATGGCGTGGCGGTAATGAACGCGGTGGCAGGAGCCGCGTGTTCGATCCCCGCTCGGTGCAAATATTTTTATGCATGAATATGGGTCTAGTCGTGCCTTCGGTCCCGGTTGCCATGAGAATATCTACAGCAGTCGTTATGGGTAATTGGAGCCAAAAAAGCCCAACAACAGGTCTAACTGCAATACTTTGATATCGCCTTTGGGTTTTGGAGGTCTGATGGCAGTCGCTTCACGGAAAATATCGATGTTCAGACAAATCCGCGGTTAGACTGTTGAAGTGGACCCCAGACACCAAGAAGCTTCGGATACGACTGGGATTAACGCTAGGATGAAGAACAATGTATTCTTCCTTATTATGATGTAGTACTCTTCGAATTCCAAAGAAAAGCAATATTTGTAACAATATATGCTACATCGTACCAAGAACTGTGACTCTTCCACACAGCGAAGTGTAGAACCAATGCCGGGATACGCGAGCCTCTGCGTTGTCTTTTAGATTATTATAGCACGCACTTTGTTCGTTTAGATATTTTCGCACTTTCGGACAATGAATTTAGAATGCAAGCCATATCTTCACTTCTTTGATTCAATTTGAGGCAACGGATTAGTACAATTTTAACTCTTTTAACTACTACATTATTTTGCGGACATTATTTTTAAGTGTGGGTTATACATTTACCAAATTGTATAATGTCAAATTTTAATTTGTATGATATAATGTACCTACAATTGTTTTGTGTCCCAATGAAAGAAAAAAAAATAATAAAAAAAGCGGGTTTTAACAATTAACCTCCTACCATCAGCAGTTTGGAGTGTCTACATTTTGAAATACTTTTGTTTTTCCTAACTAGCAAAGGAATATATAAGAATATACAGGTATGAACTTTCGGATACCTTAATAAACAACGCTAGCTTAAGTCTTATTTACGTAAAATTCATCTCCAAAACAATTTCAACATGAAATTTTATTCGAGCCATAGCAAACCCGGGTGCACATTCATATATTAAATTAATGCACCCTTCCGAACGAGCCAACCCTGTTAAAGCGTGCAATGTTTGCGACTTTGTTGTACAGAACGCTCTTTATACCGAGCGTAAAAGCATTTTACGAGTTTATCCGTGAGAGTTAACTCGAGGGGAGATTTTGACAATAATCACTGTGAAATAATGATGCAACAGAATAGTTTCGCTGTTAGATAAGGAGACATACAGCTGTAGGTGTGGTTTAGTAATCAAAACTTATGTATATAGGAACTTAAACTTATGAGTTTTGTCAGCGAAGTGTGTGATATGGAAGAATTGTTCCTTTAGGTTAAATACAAAATTAGACACCTAGTATATTTTTGAAAGTAGATATTGCTTGAGAAATAACATTCACTACATAATTTTTTGGTCAATCAATCAATTTGCCCACCGTAGTCCACTGCTGGACATAGGCCTCTCCCAATGTGCGACATTTTCTCCGATCCTCCGCTTTCCCCATCCAGTCTGTCCCAGTCACCTTTTTCAAGTCGTCCGTCCATCTGGCTAGGGGGCGTCCTACCTTTCGTTTACCTTCTCGCGGTCTCCACTCTAGGACTTGCTTGCTCCAACGGCCATCGGTCCTTCGACAAACGTGGCCAGCCCACTGCCACTTCAACTTGCTTATTCTGTGACCTATGTCGGTAACTTTAGTTCTCTCCTTCAGAGAAACTCCAAGTACAGCTCACTCCATAGTCCGCTGCGCGACTTTTAAGCTATGGACCAGCCCCACTGTAAGTGTCCACGTTTCGACACTATAAGTCATTTTTGGTATAGATCAATAATTGGTGAGCCTAATAACCGTCTACTGGGTATATTTCCTAACTGAAGATAACAAAGTCGTAACCTATAAGTGTTAACTTTTGGTACTTAATTCAAAAGGAAGTATAAAAATAAAAAGAAAATAAAAATTACCGTGGGAGAGAATGAGACTTCACTAAGGCCCTATTATCTGGTACTAATATCTATTCTGTGCCTTGAGGCAAAGCCGACCGCACCAAAGACCCGATACACCTGCTAATTACGGAAGAGGTTCTGGAGCTGTTACCTATCGGGGTTGAGAGTTTTTCAAAGTTGCTTCAAATAAAGCTGTGTGGTGACGGAAAAAAAAAAAAGTATCTACACATTGACCACCCCATCTCAGTCGCAATGGCAATGGTAAAATATGCAGACGATATCACTGCATGAGAAAGAGTACTCAAAATAAATCCCTGTACCGTCCCGTCTGGCCAGCGTGAAAACAGTAGGCCCAAGCCTCCCAACATTGGGAGAGGTCTATATCCAGCAATAGACTACGATAGGTTAATTGATTTATTGCTCCAAATAAAAACAGCAAAATCCTAATCTAAAGGATGAGAAACATTAAGCTGTAAGGGGACCACTGGCCTTGAGGTGAAAGCCACGGCTCAAACAGTACGCAAGGCTGCGATGATGATGGTAACGATTGCTGTTGAATGAAGTAAGGTAAGGTTACCTCGATATCCTGAACAGAGTGAGACGATTTTTCACGCCGGAGCAGCGGTGTCTTCTATACAAGACACAAATTCGCTCCTGAGTGGAATACTGCTCGCATCTCTGGGATGGTTCAGCAAAGTACTTACTAGATGCTCTCGACAGGTTGCAGCGACGTGCGGTCCGCATCATTGGGAATTCCGAGGTCATGAACACCCTAGAACCTTTACAGATGCGTAGAGATATTGCGTCTATGGCTGTATTTTACCGTCTGTATCATGGTGAGTGTTCTAATGAGCTCTTCCAATTAGTCCCATCCTCCCCTTTCCTACACTGAACAACAACATGCAGGTCTTAGATGAAACCCGCACACGGTGCAGAACATCCGATCAAGAACCAGGCGGTTCGGTGACTCTTTCCTCTGTCGCACCATTAAGGCCTGGAATTCATTACCAGCTCACGTGTTTCCTTCTTCCTACAGTCCCGGGTCCTTTAAGCGCGGTGTGAAAAAGCATATGATGAGGCCGTCAAGCTGAGTGTCACCATTGTCATATAGTATGTGGAAGTAATGGTGGCCCTCTTTTCTGAGACTTTGCCTTCAGCTTACCATCAGGCAAGGCGAAGACTAATTAACGTGTTCTATATTAAAAAAAAATCCTTGAAGAGAGATAGGGTCATCCTCTTTCCTGACAAAAGAAAGTCTTAGAATATGTGAAAAAGTCACCTATAAACTAAATAAATCTTTAACTTTGCTAAAAGCCCTACTATAATCTCCCAAGAGACTTTAGTAGTCGCTCCTAATGGAAAAAGGATTATTAGATATATTATACACCTTTTAAAGACAACGTTTGTGAACGTATTTGTCAAGGTCTAGCTTCAAGCCCAGTTGGCTATTAAAAAATTGAGCTGATTCAGAACGACTTTTTTATAGGACACGTCAGTTTGACTTCGCCTCAGCTGATGCTGAGTTGAAGGCGAAGTCTCAGAAAAGATGGGTAACCATAACTTACATATACCATGTTACAATGGTGACACTCAGCTTGACGGCTTCATTATATGCTTTTTACACCCCGCTTAAAGGACCCAGGACTGTAAAAAGAAGAAAACACGTGAGCTAGTAATGAATTCCAGGCCTTAATGATGCGACAAAGGAAAGAATCTCGAAACCGCGGAATTGAACCAAATAAAACACGGTGGCCTGTCATAGGTGATGGAGTCTTTATCTAAGAACCTCAGTAGGTTTTGACCACTAGTCATAACATGACATGATATGTGATAGAGGCCAACTCCCTCTGCCCTGCTGTGCTGCATCGAAACTAACATATTTTGTATAGAAAATACCCATGTAAGTACTTTAGAAGTACTTAAGGTTGCCTGGAAGAAATCGCTTCTAGCGATAAGGCCGCGCTTGTAACTATATGACTGCTACCTACAAGTTCTATTGTAATCTATTGTTGTACAATAAAAAAATATCCCTCTATCTAAGTTAAGAAGTAATGATAATTTAATTTAATATGATAATACTGTATAAGTAGGTATTGCATACTTCGCTTCATCTCCGAATTGGTCGTACACATTGACCCAACATTAACCAATAAAAATAATTTATTTCCAAAATTTGACATTTTAAAATCTTTTTACCGTTGGCCCCACACTAGGCAAGCCTGCCCTGTATGTATTCTACGATAATTATTTTAACTTTTAAACTTTCTCGTTCCATGTTTCCAGGATCTGGAATTCATTACCAGCTCACGTGTTTCCTTCTTCCTACAGTCCCGGGTTCTTTAAGCGGGGCGTGAAAAAGCATCTGATGAGGCCGCCAAGCTGAGTGCCACCATTGTAACATTACTTAGTGACTGTAATGGTGACCCTCTTTCTTGAGACTTTGCCTTTAGCTTACCATCAGGCGAGGTGAAGTTTTTTTTTATACCACTTAGTTGGCAGACAAGCACACGGCCCACCTGATGGGTATTGGTTACCGTGGCTTATGGACCTATGCAACACCAGGTATGTCACACTCGCTCTGTCGACCATGAAGAAACCTTCTGTTGCCCCTCTTGAAGAACCCTATATTGTAGATGCTTGGGAAAACCGCAGCAGGGAGGTCATTCCACAGCTTGAGTGTGCGTGGGATGAAGTTTCTTTTATACCGTACAGTGCGCACCGTCTCAGGTAGCAATGTGTGAGGATGAAATCCCTGCCTATGGCGAGAGGTGCGATGATAGAATGTAGTTACGGGCATCATGTCAAACAATTCATCTGAACACAAACCATTATATAGGCGGTATAACACACACAGTGAGGCATAATCCCTCCTAAGGCTAAGAGGTTCCACACTACCTGTGAGTATGGGATTGTCAACCAGCCTCAATGTCCGTCTTTGCACCGAGTCGAAGTGGTCAAGCTGGTATGCAGGTGCTCCATCAAAAAGGTGACAGAAAGTCAAGTTGCAGTGACCTAGATAAACAAAACGCATGTAAGTACTTAAGAAGCAATGATAATTTAATTAAATATGATAATACTAAATAAGTAGGTATTGTAAACTTCACTTCATCTCCGAACTGGTTGTACACATTGACTTATACACCAAAAAAATTAAAAAAAAAAATCTATAAAACAATATGACATTTTGAAAACATTTTCCCGTTTGCCCCAACACTAGCCAAGCCTATCCTGTGTGTATTCTATGATAATTATTCCAAATTTAAAACATTCGCGTTCCGTGATAAAATAATGTATAAGAGAATTTAACTACCATAATTTATGTAAACATACGATAATTAGGTTTAAGTTGACGGTAGTTACATTTTCTTGAAGTTTAAGTATAGTGTGACCACAGAGAACAGAGAATGATTAACTGTGACCCTTAATATTATCTGCGCTATAACCCAACGTATCACAACTTCAAGCTGTAGGTACGGTACATTCACTTTACTGTTTGAGGGTAGAATAAATAGACATATTGGTACGAAATAAACGAATCGTGTAGAACTTTAAATTCATAGTAATAACTGTAATAGAAATATTAAATTTGACAAAATACGTGACGACAGTTTCGTCAATATCAGCATAATATATTTCTGTAGTACTGGCACTTAGGATAATTTACCTAAGTTACTATTTGGCGATCAAGGAAAAACAGGTAAGAATTTATATATAAATAACGTGATTTAAGTGATTATCAAACCGATAGCGTTATTTGCGTGTTAAATGGTTGGTGGTATCAGACGACAGTCACGTGTGTGTTTCTCCGTATAGTCCCGGGTCCCGTAAGCGGGACGTGAAAAAGTATATGATGAGGCCCTCAAGCTGAGTGTCATCATTGTAACATGATATATGCAAGGTGAAGTCTAATTGAAGTGTCTTATACAAAAAAGTCACTTCCGTAAAAGCTGAATTGTGGAAGCGAGGAGTAGAAGTGCAGACGGTAGGCTCCAATGTGTAAGCTTTGGATATAACCAGGACTAATGCTATGATAATGATGGCATGGACTAATCAATCCAACCTTCGAAATGGCAACAAATGGTGAACGTGCTATGTGTAATCATAGTAACAGTGTTACTCGTTTGGGTGTTTTTGGATGGGAATATACTATCTGTATTATTCCCAATTTCCCCTTTTACCGATTCCCCCCAACAAACTATTTGTTCTCGATTATTACCTACCTTTGACAGAATAAGTGTTTGATAGATAAAATATTAGTAGTTTTAAATCGTTTTTTTGTCTTATTATGTTTATTTATAATTTAAATGGTCTTTTTTTGGTCTATACAGTGAGTTCATGCCTAAATCGGGAGATAGAATGAAATAAAAATGAAAATTGAATTTTAGATCTGAATTAGATAGCGTTCCTCCTAAAAATACTATAATTATAATCTTATAACTAACTATTATCTGATACTCAACAGGAATCTTACGAATCAGCAAAATGCCAAGAGTCGCTGTGGTTACCAGTTCAAATAAAGGAATCGGTTTCTCTATTGTGAAAGGTCTACTGAAGAAATTCAATGGAATAGTCTACCTCACCTCTAGTGATGAAGCAAAAGGTAAAAGCGCAGTGGGGAAACTGAACGACCTAGGTTTGAAACCTGAATATCATCAACTTGATGTTACCGATCGAGAAAGCGTCATAATATTTAGAGATCACCTTAAAGAAAAATACGGAGGTATCGATATACTAGTGAATAACGCACCAGGGGCAATCGTTAATGCGCTATACAATACTCATGAAGCATCCAAACATGTTGTGGAGACAAATTATTACAGTGTTTTGACGGCTGAGGAGTTACTGTACCCTATAGTAAGAGATAATGGTCGTATCTTGAACATTTCTAGTGACTGTGGTCATTTAAGTAAGCTTAAAAACAAATACTGGATTAAAAGACTATCGAAGGATGATGTAAGTAAAGATGACGTTAAAGAATTCGTCCATTGGTATTTGGAAGGAACAAAAAATGACTCCTTTAGTTTGAATGATTTAGCAGATGACGGCACGGTAGGCGCTTACAGTGTTGCCAAGATGATAATAATTGCTGTTACTAAATTGCAACAAAAAGATTTTGTGTCGAGAAATATTTCGATAAACTCTACGCATCCAGGATTGGCGAAAAATGACATGTCTTTAGGTGCCGGCTTCTATAATACGGAGCACATAGATAAAGCTGCAGAAACTCCTATATACTTGGTGTTGGAAGCATCTAGCAAACTGAAAGGAGCGTTTGTGTTGTAGGATAGAAGTATGATTACAAGGGTGATTACTACTTAAAGTCTAAACGTTTGAAGAATTAAAGGATGATATTTTGTGATTCTGGAAACACATTGCATGAGTTGTTATTTAAATGTATGATTGTAAGTATATATATATTTATTTAGGTATAAAGATTTATTTCAATATCATCCATCTATATTGCAGAAATATTGTACATGATGTGAAAGGAAAAAACTTGAGCAGAATGTTATAATAGATGCAGATGGCTGTTGTCTGCCTATGTCTCCTACGTAGGCAGACAACAGCCATGTAAATTTGAAAGCTAAATTGATTATACTCAATTTCTTGTTACAATTTGATATACATTAAAAATATGATAAAATAATCTGTTATTTAGGTATTTTTAATTATGAATTACCTAACCTTACTTCGTGCTTTGACAGTAACAGCAAAGTAATTCAAAGTTTTAACCACTAGATGTCGGTAAAATCGCGCACGTATTTGTAAACAATTTGCCTCTTTGTTGAAGTTGACTTGGAGACAACTACTTGGAGAGAATCTTGATGAAGAACATTCTGGAAATAGTTACTTCGAGTTATTTAAGATGGCTAAGCATGTGTCAAAGTGCGCACTGATTATACATTTACAACATATTTACGTTACCTCTTGAAACTCTTTTTCTAATCCAAATTAAACTTAATTGAAATAACTGAAATCTATAGTCAAAGTTTTTTATTTGTTGAATATGGTACAAAAGTGATGTTTACATTAAAATGTCTTATCTCATACTTCTCATACTTATGTATATTACGAAGATGAAAAGTTTGTTTGTTTGTTTGAACGCACTAATCTCAGAACCTGATGATTCGAATTGAAAAAGTATTTTTGTGTAGTGTAGTACGTTTATCGACGAAGGTTTTAGGTTATATATCATTACGCTACTACTTAATGGAGCGGAGCAGTGATCAGAAATGTCAACAAATCCGGCAAATTTCCATACATTGTTTGAAGACTAAAAAAATTACGGACTTAAAGAGATGATGTGAGATTTCAAAATTTGGCACAGGGGAAGCCAAGATGGGTCAGCTACTGGATTATATAAAGTATATGATTGAGGTTCAGTAGGGACAGGTAAAAACCGTCACCTTAGTCAAGTATGTCATATTACCGTTGGTCCTTAATACATGTATTGAATAAGACACTTTGTACTTTCCACTATATTTTATCCGGAAATTGAAATTTGATTTATATTGGTGGTTATAACCGCCAATACAATCCTTTGAGAATGCCGAGAGGCGAACCCGGACAGGTGAAAAATAATATACTCGTATAGTGAAAAAGTACGAAGTGTCTTATTCAATATGTGTGGCAGGTTTCTCCAAGCGCCATCAATCAACAGTATTAAGAGTCATACATGTGCAAAATTCAAGTTATTCAAACTTTAGGAAGTTGGTGAAAATTACCTGGGAAAATTAACTTTTTAGTTTTTTTTTCGCACGACTCACCTGATGGAAAGTGGTTTCCGTGGCCTATGGACGTGTGTAACACTAGAGAAGCCACACTCGCGCTGACGACCCTGTAAGCACAAACTTTCTGTGCCGTCAGTGTAGAGGACAAAGCAGGACAAGCCTTTAGTCATCCCACTGACAGCACAAATTCTCCAGTGAGCTCTGGCTACCCTACTCACCGCAAGGAACACAACACGAAGTAGACCGTGGTTATAATCCACGGTATTCTGTAGGGCGGAGGTACTTCCTTAGTCGGGCTGCTCAATTGGGCGGAAATACGTCGTGTCCTACCTCCTTATAAATTATAATTATAAAGAATTGTATACAGGTGAAGTTAATACACAAAGAAAAATATGGATTCAAACGTCAGTCGTTTCCGTTAAAACCGAACCGAATCCTGACTGCAAAGAGTACACTTTAGGTACAACCAGTAATGGCGCTTGGGTAATGAAAATTGTAAACAGTATCATCACTTCCCGATGCTAACGTAAAGCATGAAAATATGTACAGGTAAAATATAAGACTAGCAACCGCCGGCTACTTCGACACAAGTTGTTATAAAAAAAACTTCGTTTCAAGTTGCAGAGTAACAGCTTAATTTTAATATGAACAAATTAATTCTATTGACAAAATATAGATGCTAATTGGACATTTACGCGAAATGACGCATGTCCCAGATAAAACTGTTTATGTGCTTATTAGCTGATAAAGCTAATGTGTATAGTTTGTGGTTACTTAACTTACGCGTGGACTCGCTTTACCCACTAAGGAGTGGAGTTTCGTAAAATCCTTTCTTAGCGGTGCCTACACCCTATAAGGAACCTACCTGTCAAATTTCAAATTTCTGAGATCTCGTGTTTAATCAGTGAGTGGTATTTTGGTTTTAAATATATAGATATTTTTTACTCTTACTTTTTACCGTAGTAGGCATTACCTAAAAAGAAATTGAATTGTATGTTACCAGATAGCGTATAGTGTAAATGTCAAAATGGATGGCTCCGCACGCCGTGTGTAGACAGGGCTATGCATATTACATGAGAGACTTTTAGTGGCCACGAAAACTACGAATGAGTGACTATTTAAATCTCAGCTATATTTTAAGCTGCAAGGTTCCCGGCAGAGTAGAATTTGGACCATCCCATCTCTTCCCATACGGCGTCGTACAAGGCAACTAAGGCTGTTTAACATCAGACAGATATACACAGCTGAGACTCAGCCTCAGATGCATGGCTTGAGTCAACAATAGTACCCGGAAGACGGCAATAGCCTCACCTCCTATTACGTGGTGAAATGTGGGTGTTAATTCATCTCTGCCTAACCCTCCGGGGATACAGGTGTTATTATTTGTATGTATATTTTAATATCACTGAGGAGGCAGGCATATGCTGTAAGTACCATTCAAACGATTGAACGAACTCGACAGCTCAATCCGAGGTGAGAATTTAATTTTACATGCTGTAAATTTAGTGACGTCACGTTGTCGAGCAAATAAACATACATCACTGTCGACTTGCGCTCGACAATGTGACGTCACCAAATGTATAGCATTCGAAATTTAAATCTCACCGCGGATTCAGCTGTCGAGTTCGTTCGATGGTTCCAAACATTTTTACAGTGTGCGCATGCTGAAGGCGCTAGTTGTTTTTTTCAACTATAAAATCTATACTAATATTATAAAGAGGAAAGATTTGTATTTTTGTATCTAACGAATAAACTCAAAAAGTACTGGACCGATTTTAATAATTCTTTTTTTATTAGAAAGCTACTTTCTTCGTGAGTAACATAGGCTACTTTTTATCCCGATATTCCCATGGTATAAGTAGTTGATTTAGCTGTTCTTTTCTGTTTGACTTCGCCTCGCTGTGTGTGTTTTATCGTATATACAAGGGTTTATGCTCAGATTAATTATTTGATATGATGCCCACAGCTACATTCTATCATTGCACCGCTCGCCATAGACAGGGAATTGGGACTTGAGACGGTGCGCCCTGTGCGGTACGAAAGAAACTTCATCCCATGCACACTCAAGCTGTAAAATGAACTCCCTGATGGCGTTTTCCCAAGTGCCTACAATATGTTCTTCAAGAGGGACATTAGAAGGTTTCTTCGGGGTCAGGAGCGCGAGTGTAACGCCTCTGGTGTCGCATACGTCTATAGGCCTCGGTAACCTCTTCGCAACACGTACAGCCGTGTGCTTGTCATAATATGAAAAGCGATATCTTGATAATTATGAAATCTGTGAGGTATCTACTTTATTAGTAATTTTTACTTGTGCAACCAATACAAATAATAATAATATAATGAGGATAGCTGAGAGTTTTATAACTAACTTTAACAAATCTCAAAATTTTAATAAAAATCAGTCGAGTTGAAGTTTTACTCATATTTAAATGCAATATTTTTCTGCCATGACTGTGGATATAAATGTCATACAGAAAAATAATTGGAAATTCTTGTACTGAAATTCCAGATTAAAATGGGGTTGAAACTATAGAATGAAATAAAGAAAAAAATGAATACTACTAAAAAAAACTGGTCAAGTATGAGTCGGACTCGCGCACTGAGGGTTCCGTACAAAGCTGAATTGAAGGACCAACTTATGTTACTATATCTATTTATTGCGTTGACATAGAAGTTTGATTCACGGTTGAAAGATGTTGCAGTTTGAGTATTAGGAAAAAATTTCAATTCGATCTGTTCACATACACCCAAGAAGAAGGTCTTGAACTCTTGACAGACAAGCAGTTTTCCTAGGAGGTAGGACACAGTGTTATTTCCGCCCAATTGAGCAGTACGACAAGGAAAGTACCTCCGTCCTATAGACCGTGGCCATATGTAGTGTGTAACAATATGTACTTAGGTACTTCTGTTAACATGTACTGAGTTTGTCAGAGAGTTAGTTATTAAATACACATCGTACTGTAAGCTCGTGTTTTCATTCATATTATAATTCCCGATGACGCTCACACTACATGGCGACCATGCCAGGGGCACGGTGTCGGGTGATCGTCGTCGCGTCTAAAGAATGCGCGGGATCAGCAACTTACCGTGGGATCGAGTCGTCACCGTGCACTACAAGAGTTCTTTTAGCCCGTGAAGGATATTATTTGTGACTAATTCTTTTACTATTTTTTTTTCTTCTTCTCGTAATAATGGGGAAAGAATGCAGCAAATGTCTTTGTGAGAATAAGGAAACAATAATTACGCAGCACGGCGCTGAAAATAATACCGATGTTTCGACACATTTTCAAACTACAAATATCTTATTGGGGGTAATGGTCGTAGTTGCAGCATTGGCAGTCCTGTATATCCTATATGCCCAGTACAAGAGATGCCATAGTGACTGGATGCGTACAGCCATAGGAGACGGTATGCAAGGTGACTTCATTAGACGGCTGCAAGAACGGATGTCCACTCGGGGACGAGACCGTCCTACTGGGGAAGATATTATGCCTTGAGAAGCCTGCGTGTGAGTACTTTCGACTTGTTATTACTCTTCAATAAAATGTGTTAAATAAAACTCCAAATAATTAATAAAAAGTGAAGTGCATAAAGTGCAAAACTGAAAAAATAAAAGTTAATGTAAACTATCATATTTACGAATTTATCCGTGTCACGTCTGTGGAATTATAAACATTTAAGAACTTTAAGTGATGAAGCATAACAAAAATGTGTTTTAGTAATTAGTTGTGACCCATGGAATTACAGTTAAACAATATATATCAAGAATTAGATTGTATCAGAGTAAATCTTAGAAAATTACGTCCAACGGGGAGACTAAAAATCAAATTAAGTTAAGGAAAGCTACAGAAATATACAATTTATATAAAATATGTATAAAGGAATTGGAAGTAAAACATTTAACTACTGAATATTCAGGCCTATTGATTGACAATTTATGTAAATCAATAGAAAAAACTTATAAAATTATAATAAGTTACAGTGACTCTAAATCATCTGACAACATGGCAAGTTTCGATTTAAAGACGGCGAGCTCACTTATTCCTGTGATGGATGGTAATGAGGAGACTACGGAAAAAATTATTCAAGATGGCCTGCGCAATAGGAGACTTGGTACAATAATTGCGGCTCGCAGTAATCACTAGCAGTTGAAGGATGCTATTAGAGCAGCACAGGATGAAGATCCAGCCCAATCGACTCAGCAGGCGGTAATGCATTTAAGAGGTAAGGCCAGGGGCGATGGAAGATGGCAAAATAATCGCGGCCGAGGGTTTCACAGTCGAGGTAATAACAATTATTATTATCATAATTCTTCATATCGTGGACGTGCCAATTCTTCAAACTTCAGAGGATGGAGTAATAATGTCCACAATCGAGGACGAGGTAATAATCAAAGATTACAATCACAGACAGGTAACGGACGAGTACGTAGTTTTAGAGGTCAATTTCGTCAATTTCGCGGTCATGACAATAGACAGCGAGTTGCATATGTTGCTAACCAACAAGAGAGTACGAGTGCACCAGAAAACCGTGAGTCAGATAATCTAAATATGTTTTTTCGAGCATAAAATACTTACATGCCAGGGATTAGATTGCATTAAATTAATAATAGGTAACAAGTCATGTTCATTTTTGATAGATACAGGGGCAACATTATCAGTCATAGCTAAAAATAAAATCCCACATTATATAACGTTA
This sequence comes from Eilema griseolum, assembly GCA_963662185.1. Lineage (NCBI taxonomy): Eukaryota > Metazoa > Arthropoda > Insecta > Lepidoptera > Erebidae > Eilema > Eilema griseolum. The sequence continues at coordinate 6,365,639 of OY759233.1, forward strand.
AAATGTAACGATACAACAATCAAAGGCATAGGTGGTAACATTTATTCCAGTGAATTAGCTGAATTGCAATTACAACTTAGCTCACACACAGAGCCGTATCAAGCAGCAATGTTTACATTTGAGTTTCATGTTTTAAACAACATGCCATGTCAAGCCGACGGAATTCTTGGCTTAGATTTTCTTAGAACGTATAATGCAAATATAGACTTATCAAATAACGTTTTAGCGTTGCAAAGTAATAACAAAGAGGTTTTAATAGAAATGTACCGGAATAGTATCCACAATAAAAACCTTTATTTGCCACGTAGAAGTGAATCAATTCATTTTGTATCAATTCAATCAGATTCACAAAATAATTTCGTAGTAATACCAGCACAGTTATCAGAAAACTTAGTTTTAGCAGGAAGTATAGTACAGCCGAAAAACGGAATAATACCTATTAAAATTTTAAATACGTGTGACGAAGATATAAGCTTACCATATTTCAGACCCGAGTTAGAAAACTTATCGGATTATATTATTTGTCAATATAGCAGTACAGAAACAAATGCAAACCGAGTAAAAAGGCTTTTATCTATTTTGAATTTGAATTATTTACAACCAGACGAACAAAAAACGATTGAACAGATTTGTGCAAAATATGCAGACGTTTTTCATTTAGAGGGTGATAAGCTGAGTACAACTAATATTTTGCAACAATCTATTAATTTAAAGCCAGGTAGTACACCCATTTACACAAAATCATACAGACTACCACAGTCTATAAAATCAGAAATTGATAAACAAATAAGACAGATGTTAAATGATGAAATAATAGAACCGACTAATAGTGAGTGGAATAGTCCCATTCTACTAGTCCCAAAAAAAATCTGAAAACAATAATAAAAAGTGGAGGTTAGTTGTTGATTACCGAAAAATAAATGAGACGATACAAGATGATAAATTCCCACTGCCAAACATTACAGAGATATTAGATTCCCTTTCTGGTTGCATTTATTTCAGTCATTTAGATTTATCTCAAAGTTATTATCAAGTAGACCTTGAATCACATAGCCGAAACGTAACAGCCTTTACTACTAGCACTGGTCAATATCAGATGAGACGTTTACCGATGGAATTAAAAATTAGCCCAGGTGCGTTCTCTCGTATTATGTCAATTGCAATGTCAGGACTAAATTTTGAGAATGCATTACGTATATGGATTTTAATATTTATTAACATTCTGTACCTTATTTATCTATCATTTTTATATAACATGTAAACTAAAGTAATAGTTCGTAAAATTTCCGATGTAAGTTTACCAGCTTTTTTAGCTTCGATTCATGGCACAGAGGAATTAACCAGGAAAATCTTGATACCGACACTGGTTTATTCCGAAGTGCCAGGCAAAGCCGAAGCTATAAATGCTTGGAAAATGTTTTGCCCAAACACTGTTTTGCCCACCAACCTAGGCTCCCAGAGACATTGGGATGAGCCGCTTTGCAGCATATTACGTCAACAGTTACTGAATACGTCCTCTAATGTTGCAGAGCGTGCTCGCCTTCTGGCTGTGGGAGAGTGGGAATCTGGTGTGTGGCTTCAGGCCCTTCCGTCGTCCAACATTGGCACCATGTTGGACGACACGACGTTTAGAATTGCAGCCTGTCTTCGTTTGGGTGCTCCCTGTGTTTCTCCTCATCGATGTCACTGTGGTGAGGCAGTCGACAGCCTTGGGCATCACGGCCTATCATGCGGCAGGAGCGCAGGCCGCATGTCACGTCATGCACATTTAAATGACATTATCCGCCGGGCTCTTGTCACCGCTGGTGTTCCAGCTATACTTGAACCAGTTGGCTTGGTGCGCAACGATGGCAAGAGACCGGACGGTATGTCTTTAGTGCCTTGGAAGATGGGTAGGCCTTTGGTGTGGGACGCAACATGCGTCGACACCCTTGCCCCTTCCCATCTTCCAAGTACGACGGATTGCGCCTGTGCTGCTGCGGCATCTGCTGAGACCCTCAAACGGCGAAAATATGATAACATTACAAACAATTACATATTTGAGCCGTTTGGGGTTGAAACGCTGGGTTCGTGGGGTCCAAGCGCACGGTCGCTATACAAAGAAATAGCAAAACGACTGGTCGATGCTTCGCGTGACCAAAGGGCTGGCCTCTTTTTCGCTCAACGGATTGGCATTGCCATCCAACGGGGCAATGCCGCCAGCCTTTTGGGCACATTACCAGTCGACATCGATGGGGAGGAATTCTTCGATGCTTAATTTGATCCTTTTGTATCCTATTTTATATTCTTGTAAATATTAGTTTATATCTTATTACGTATATGGATGATTTAATTATAATAGGTAGAAATTTAGAAATATATAATCAAAATTTAATGACAGTATTCGAAAGATTAAGACAAGTCAATTTAAAAATAAATCCAAAGAAATGTAATTTTTGTAAGAAACAATTATTATATTTAGGTCATATTGTAACAGCAAAAGGTGTTCTGCCGGATCCTGAAAAGGTTAAAGCCATTCAAAATTATACAACACCACAGAATTCAGACGATATACGACGATTTGTTGCTATGTGTAATTATTACCGTAAGTTCATTCCAAAATTTGCAGATATTACAATTCCATTGAACAAACTTTGTAGAAAAAACATAAAATTTGACTGGACAGAAGATTGTAGAATTTCCTTTGAAATTTTAAAACAAGCACTTACAACTCCTCCTATCTTACAGTACCCAGATTTTTCAACAGAAAATGAATTCATACTTCAGACAGATGCATCGGGCATATCAGTAGGTTCAGTTTTATGTAATAAAGATTTAAAACCAATCGCGTATGCGAGTAGACCATTGAATAAGGCAGAATTGAATTACCCAACGATCCAAAAAGAGCTATTGTCGGTAGTACGGAGCGTAAAGTACTTTAGACCATATTTATTTGGAAGGAAATTCACAATCATGACAGATCACAAGCCATTAATATATTTATTTAGTATAAAAGACCCATCAAGCAGACTATTGAAATTCAGGTTACAATTAGAAGAATATGACTATAAAATTGTTTATATAAAAGGAAAAGATAACGTAATAGCAGACGCGCTAAGTAGAATAACATTAACTTCGGACGATTTGAAAAATATAAATGAAAGTATATTTGTAACAACCAGAGCTCAGAGTAAGGAAATAAAAGAGAAAGAAAAAATAAGGAAATTAGAAGAGGAAAGGAGTTCATTGGATTTTTCTAGTAAACCCACTGATTTGAGGCCTGATCAACCAAAAATCGTGGAGATATTAAGGAAACCAGTTGGCTCAGTACAATTGAAGTGTATAGAATATAAAGAATTAGATAAACTTAGAGAAAGAAAATTAATAAGTAAAGAGGAAAAGTGTTTAGCTTACACAGAAAATCAATCAATTATTTACATTAACCTTAATTATATGTCGCAATTCACGCGAGTAGTATTTGTGAATATATTAAGTGACTTTTGTAAGAAAATAAATGTGAAAGAAGTTTGTATTATTAAAGAAAAGAAAAACGAGAAATTTATAAAAGAATGATGCGAAGAAATAGATAGTAGAAAAGAGTGGTCCGGGCCACCACCACCTCGTATTCATATTTTAAGAAATGTAAGGAGAATCTCGGATAAAGACGAAATGACAGTCATATTAAATGATTATCATTTATTACCTTCGAGCGGACATGCCGGCGTCCGACGAATGGTGAACAACATTAAAAGTAAGTACTACTGGCCAAAACTCGAGAGTGACGTCAGAAATTATGTAAGTAAGTGTACTAAATGTCAGGTGATGAAGCACTCACCTAGCTACAAGGAGCCTATGGTAATAACAACCACAACGAGTTCAGCATTTGAAAAGATCTTCCTAGATCTTGTTGGACCTCTAGACAAGGATGATGAAGGTAACCAATATATATTGACCCTCCAGTGCGAACTTACAAAATATGTGGAAGCTTACCCAATTTCAACAAAGGAAACAGCTGTCGTAGCAAACTCCTTAGTATGTAATTTTATTCTAAGGTATGGTGTACCGAAAGTAATCGCAACAGACCGTGGTACTGAGTTTATGTCTTCAACGATGGCAGAAATATGTAAGTTATTAGAAATAGAAAAAAATTACTCTACTGCTTACCACCATCAATGCATAGGAGCAGTAGAAAATACACATAAGAACTTACGTAACTTCTTGCGTATACAGTGTGAGGAAAATTCTTATACATACTTGGAGTCATTGGCTTCCTTTTTGGTGTTTTTCATTTAACACCACTGTACACACGTCAACTAGCTATACGCCCTACCAACTTGTGTTTGGTAAACCGTGTAATATTCCAAGTAGATTGAAAGATGATTTAGAACCATTGTTTAATGCGGATAACTATGCTTTAGAATTAAAATACAGACTTCAGTTAGCACATAGAGATGCAAGAAAAAGATTAATAGATAGTAAGATAGAAAGAAAGGATATCTATGATAAAAATAAAAAACCTATTAGTTATAAGAAAGATGATTTAATTTTAATAAGGAATGTGTAGCGGCGTCGCGTCGCAGACGCAACGTCAGCGAATTCCTCGCCCGGCAGCGACGGAGCTCCCGCGCTCCATGAAGCCAGTTCGTACGTAAGGCTTGCCACAGTCAGCCGCATATGAACTCGCTCACTTATAGATGTTCTAAGTTAATATCAAGTGTTCTAGTTACTCAATTATAAGTCCTACATATTGTGAGACATTCTGTGTGATCGGTAATAAACGTTATAAGCGTATGCCACCTTTTATTGAAGCATTCCCACGTGACCCATAGGCATAGCCTCCAAAGTGGTGACCCCGAACGTGAACGTGGGAGTTTGTAGGTTATATAACCTATAACCTCGTGAATTTTTTGTGAACTTTTGAATGTTAGGCACTCGTGTGTAAACATTAGCGCAACGAAATGGCAAACGACGGCAGTGCGGCTATAGTGAAATCCGAAGAGCAGGTGATCACGAGCATCGCGGTTACGACGCGTATTCCAGACTTCTGGTGCGACGAGCCCGAGCTGTGGTTTATCCAGGCTGAAGCAGTATTGAACCCGCAAAAGGCGTCGGATGAATCAAGGTACCAGATAATCGTATCAAAATTAGGCAAAGATGTTCTGACGCAGGTCACGGACATTCTCAGAGACCCCCCGCAAACAGACAAGTACTCTACGCTAAAAAAGCGATTGTGCGAAATCTATGCGAGGACCAAGGAGCAACAGGTACACAGACTCATGAACGAGATGGAATTAGGAGACCAGAGGCCATCGCAAATACTGAGGAAAATGCGTGATATTGCACGTGGCAAGATTGAGGACGAAACCCTCCTCATACTGTGGCTTAACCAGTTGCCAAGCACAGTAAGAGGGATTTTGGCAGCTACGGAGACGAAGGACCTTAGTACCTTAGGAAACATAGCGGACAAGGTCATAGAATCCGTATCACATAGAGAGACAGTCAGCAAATTGATGTAGCTTCAGGAAGCGAAGCCACAATTTAGTAGCAGAAATCAAGAACCTGACAGAGAGGATAAGAGGACTAGAAAGCTGGCAGCCCAGTCAGTTTTCCAACACTGGATCACACGCTTTGTTTGTCCCTCAAGGTTAACGAGGACCAGCGTAGGCAGTTGAAAGTGAAATATTTAAGCACCTCGCGCAGCGGTCGTGCCATAGGCGGCCAGTAAGGTTTAACAGATAACATGTGCGCAAATGTAATTCAACTTAGCTGTTACGAAACAATATTGTAATCACCTAGAATAAGTACATAAGGTAGCATAGGAGGTCTCTGCTGACCCACATTGGCATGCACGGGATGATAATATGTAATAATTGTTACAACAGGGCGCAGTAATGCGACACCGGACGCGCTATGTAAACACAGCGTGCGAGTCAGCAAAAATCACACGGAGACCGTATGCGATGTATAGTTTAAGAACTTTGTAATGATGTACTATCTTGATGAAACTTTTGTTAGTTACAGACAACTTTTGCTTAAAAAATCTTTTATGAAAAAATTTTTTTTCAAATAAGGGGGGAATACTGTAGCGGCGTCGCGTCGCAGACGCAACGTCAGCGAATTCCTCGCCCGGCAGCGACGGAGCTCCCGCGCTCCATGAAGCCAGTTCGTACGTAAGGCTTGCCACAGTCAGCCGCATATGAACTCGCTCACTTATAGATGTTCTAAGTTAATATCAAGTGTTCTAGTTACTCAATTATAAGTCCTACATATTGTGAGACATTCTGTGTGATCGGTAATAAACGTTATAAGCGTATGCCACCTTTTATTGAAGCACTCCCACGTGACCCATAGGCATAGCCTCCAAAGAATGAAAGTACTAAAAAAATGGACAGATTGTATAATGGACCGTTCGTTGTAATTGAAGAAGTTGGACCTAATGTTAAAATTTTAAGAAATAGTAATGTAGAGACGGTGCATAAGAACCGTACAAAACCTTATGTATGTTAAAAAAAAACATTGTATAAAAAAAAAAAAATTTAGCTACTAAAAAAAATAATTATGTATTAGAATATTTTTTTTTTTTTTTTTTCCTTATGAAGGGTGATGTAGTGTGTAACAATATGTACTTAGGTACTTCTGTTAACATGTACAGTACTGAGTTTGTCAGAGAGTTAGTTATTAAATACACATCGTACTGTAAGCTCGTGTTTTCATTCATATTATAATTCCCGATGACGCTCACACTACACCATAATAACTTAGTGTTGTGTTCCCATGGGTGAGTAGGGTAGCCAGAGCTCACTGGAGAATTTGTGCTGTCAGTGGGATGACTAAAGGCTTGTCCTGATTTGTCCTCTACAATGACGACACAGAAACTCTGTGCTTACAGGGTTGGCAGCGCGAGTGTGGCTTCTCTGGTGTTACACACGTCCATAGGCCACAGTAACCATTTTCCATCAGGTGGGTCGTCCGCTTGTTTGCCACCTAAGTGGTATAAAAAAAACAACAGATGACAACGAAATGTTCCGTTTTTTTTCCTTTTCAAATATGGAACCCTAAAAAGCAATGTTCGCTGCCCTCATGGCCTCGTGGACCCGCCTGTTCGCTGGAACATATCACGCTTAAGCTAAAAGATGAAAAATTGATTCACGTTTGTTCATGTTGCGATAATGTGTTACACAGGGAGTGTCACAACCCCGCAGCAAGACGTACGAGATTATTAGAAGGAAGTTATAGGCATCAAGATGTATTTCTTGTCAAAGTTTTTGGAGAAAGGTGTATTACTGAGAACTTACATTACCTTACCTTAGCCTATTTCTTTTCTTTTCGTTGATACAAAGAATGTTTTTGAAATAGAATACTTTTTCAAAATCAACGCAATTTATTTCTGCCTAGGGACAATCCAATTGTGCAGTCAATGACAAATACAGCTTAACAAATTTTAATGTATTGATCACCTTATATCCTAAACCTTTTGTAATATTAATAAAGAAACCATAAAAGAAAATAAATGTGTGTTATTTAATTTAATTTTATAATAATGTATGTACTATTTATTGTATATTTGTGTAATTGAAATATGTATGGATCTGTATATAATGTAATATGTCTGCTGTATAGTATATGTTTAATATTTTTATTCTTAGTATTCCTGTATTATATGTATTTTCTCTGCTGTTGTATACTTGTTTTTTTACCATTTTCTTACACTTTTATCCCTCAAAGGTTTGCTGGGCGAAAACTCAATATTGAGTTAAGCTCGCCTTTGTACATCAAAATGTATTTGTTGCCTGTTGATGTATTATTTTCTTGTGTACAATAAAGAATTAAAATAAAAGAAAAATACAGATTATGAAATTTCTTCTACATTATTGAAGCATGTATTCTAATGAAGAAAAGGTTAGTAAACATTTTAGTGGTAATCAGCCATTGTCGTTGACTGTAGATCTTTAGTTTTAAACAAAGTAGTTCCTTTGAGTAATATGCCCTTATTGCTTTTCATTCACTCCCCGTTGAAAACTTCATCCTGTATATCCTATTAATATTATAAATGTGTATGTTTCTTTTATATGCTACTTAGGTAGCAGACAAGTACAGTCCCGGGTCGTGAAAAAGCAAATGGTGAGGTCGTCAAGCTGAGTGTCACCATTGTAACATGATATTTGTAAGTAATGGTGACTTTTTTCTGAGACTTTGCCTTTAGCTTACCATCAGGCGCGGCGAAATCTAATTGACGTGTCCTATATAAATAAGTGGTTACCGTGGCCTATGGACGTATGCAACAGAGGAGTTACACTCGTGCTGCCAATCCTGAAAAAACATTTTAATGCCCTTCTTGTAGACCCTATATTGTAGTCGCCTAGGAAAACCGCGGCAGGGAGGGTTTCTTATTCAACCATAATAATAAACTTATGGCAGTCATGATCAGGTGACGTGATTTCTATAAGGAAATAAATTCAGTTCTTATGTGACACAAATAAGAAATCACGTCCTCTGCCATAACACCAAAAGTGCAACGATGCACAAACCTTACATAGGTGACACTTGTTGCCAGCCCCACTCTATAGCTATAAAATAGTATAGTATATAAGGTCCAGTAATGTAAATAATAACAAGTAGGAATAAACAAATTAACAAACTGTGGTGTCTTATATCCTCCTCCGCAATAAACTTAATCCCGCATGCTCCAGCAGTGGCATGCCTGCTCAACAACTCCCTGCTGCGGTTTTCTCAAGCGACTACAATATTGGGTTTCTCAAGAGGGGCATTAGAAGGTTTCTTCAATGTAGGCAGCACGGGTGTTGCATACGTCCATGGGCCACGATAACCACTTCCCATCAGGTGGCCTGTGTGATTGTCTGCCACTTAAGTGGTAATTTTTTTAACCATACTATAATGGCTGCACGGATCTGACTGATAGCTGGTACAGGGATATATCACACTCTGGAATAATATTTAGGCTTATCCCGGGAATTGGTTCTCTTAGATAGCGGGAACGGGATTAAAATTCCATGCGAGTGGAATCGTGGTCATCAGCTAGTTATTTAAATTTTTATCTTACACGTGTTTTATATCCCCTGAGCACGTTATGACGTCATATTTTTATAGTTTCATCACTGACCACATTTTCTACACGACAGCTTCTTCAAGCGTACATAAATTTGATGGCATAAAATGCGATACTTTGAAAGGAATAATAAAAGTGACTGTTATAATAATAATAAGAGTTATTATCCCTATAATGGCGCACAGATTATAACTGAATTATTATCCATAAAGGAACAGACACTGCCGGAAGTTTTTATGTGTGTTCTTAATAGGTTTTTCTTCTAAACACATTGTGTATTATAGACAGTTAATAAATACACTTTTATAGTTCATTTTCTGTAATAAAACACATATCGAAACTCTGTATTTTATACGGAAAAAATCAATATCAGTTTTGATACGTTCTACAAGTACACTATGGGGTTCTAGACGATTTTCTTAGAACTTGAAGATAGGCATGGATCAATGAGACTTTTAGGACTAAGTGCTAACTTGATAAAACAGATACAAAATATTATTGGGGTTCCCTCAAGTTCTTTTAAAAATTCCGTGTCACTTGAATCCTCTCCTTCGTTGCTATTTTCTTCCATTATACACAACAAACGTCACCAATAATAATAAACACCAATCAATAAATCGAAGTTACTCTGTACAAGCAAAAAACGCGTGCGGTACGTTCTGGCTGGTAGTAGTTGGGGAGTGCACACAAAACACATGCGTAGGTTGTACATTAGTCTGATAAGAAGTCGAATGGATTACGGATCATTCATCTATGATTGTTGTGCGAAAACACAATTTATTAAAACTTGATAGAGTGCAAAACCAGGCATTAAGAATCGTAGGAGGTTTCATTAAAAGTACACAAATCCATGTAATGGAAAGTGAATTAAATTTAGTGCCACTATTTTTGAGAAGGCAATTCTTAGCTTATAAGTATAGTTTGAAGATGGCATCATGGAATAGGAATCAAACTGTTACCCTAGTCTCAAACTTAAGCGACGCAAGTTCAATTTGCAGGAGCTATTTTACCAATTAACACTAATGTAAAAAATCTGGGTATCTTTATTGACAGTACCCTCTCCTGGAGACATCAACTACAACAAACAAGTCGGAAACTCTTTGCATCAGCAGGGGCTTTCCGTCGGTTACGAAATTTCCTTCCAACTTCTACAAAAATTTTGCTTGCTGAATCTCTTCTTCTTCCTGTACTAGTTTACGCCGATGTCAGCTATCCTGATCTGACTGAGGAGCAACTTGATAAGCTTGAGCGTCTTCAAAATTTTTGCATTAGATTCATATTCGGCTTACGTAAATATGATCACGTTTCTGAATTCCGTAACAGACTCAAGTGGCTCCCAATTCGTCTTCGCAGGAATGCTCATATTTTAGCATTATTATATAACGTTCTCTTTAATCCAATTACTCCCACTTATCTTAAAGAACGTTTGACATTTCTCCATGACATACAAACGAGATCCTTGAGACCGTTTAGGAACCTGACGCTGGGATTGCCAGCGCATTCTACTGTTTACTATGGCCAATCTTTTACGGTGAAGGCCATTGGCCTATGGAATGCATTGCCAGTAAATATTAAAGAGGCACAATCCATCAATATTTTTAAAACAATGGTAAAGAGACATTATCTCTCTACAGCGTAGTCGTTGAAGTCTTCTCATATTCACTTATTATTTTATTTATCTATATTTCATATTTGTATACTATGTAATTATTCATGTAACACACTATTTTATAAATGTTGACAAATTACACCAACACTCACTTATATACTTTAATTCCTGTCCATCCTAAGGTTGCCTGGAAGAAATCACTTTGAGTAATAAGGCCGCCCATTGTGCATTTAACTGTAACTTTAATTATGTCTGTAAATTTTTTATAATATTGGTGTGCAATAAAGAATTATCTATCTATCTATCTATCTTTCTAATAACAGGTATTGGGCGAATAAAAGAAAGCCGCTGCTTATAAAAACTTTCAGAGGTGTGAGCCAATTCAATATTAATTCAGTCCAACTTCTGGGCATGTTTTCTTTGGACGTATGGGTATCAAATATCGAAATTACAAGATATATTCTAATAAACCTAGAATGTATTCAATACCCAAAAAAATGTTACGAACCTAATTCATTGTTGAATAACGTAGTAGCAGAATTAAACAGTACTTACAACGAATGGCATAAAATATTTACGGACGGGTCTAAAAGTGAAGGTGGTTTGGGGGCTGGTTTCTATGATCAAAGTTTAAACTATGAGGCTGGTTTTAAAGTTAACCATGAGGCATGCATTAGGTCGCTGTCGCTGCTTTCGGACAGTAAGAGTGCTTTGCAGCATATGGCTCGATGCGTCTCTGGATGCAGAGGTGCATCGTTAGCCCATGAGATCTTAAAATCTATTATTTTATTAAATAATAGTGGTAAAGATATTAGATTGCAATGGGTTCCAGCGCATATCGGCCTTACGGGAAACGAACAGGCAGACCGGATAGCTAAGGTAGCATCTGTAAACGGCTCTGATATAAATTATCTACCTGACCATTGGGAATAAATACCAAAAGTTAAAAAAATCTGTTACGAGGGGTGGGTCTCGCATTTCAACCATACATCCATAGGCAAAGGTATCTGGTATAAGTCTATTCAGGCAGTACCTCCTCAGGTACCTTGGTTTGATGATGCTCGCTTGAGCAGACATTATATTAAGTTAGCCTTTAGAATTAGATCTGGTCACTATCCATCAGCAAAGTTTGCATATCTTATGTGAAAAGCTGATTCGCCTAACTGCTCTGTATGCCATAAAATTGAAGATGTGCAACGTTTGCTGATGGATTGTGACCGGAATAAAAGAGAGCGGGTAACTCTGCTCCACAAATTAAAAGTAAATACTCTGGATGTGGGTCTAATACAAAGTATTATGAGTTATCCAAGCTCCGAAGCCGCCCAAAAACTATGTCACCTGATTACAATAGTTCAGCAATGATTCCTTATAATAAGTGTACTACCTAGACTGTAACAAATAATGTAAGACTGTCCACTAGGAATTAAGGTACGATGGGGTTGGCATATCCTTACTGGATCAAAACCCCAAAATAAATAAAGATTAAAAAAAAAAGATACATAATAATCAAACAACACTCACCAAGAGTAGCAAATGTCCCTTAAGCAGCAGGGCTATCAAGTGCTAGGAAGTAGACCCGTGTGACAGCATTAAACTAGGGTTTATTTATCTTCAGCACAGTTTTCCTTTCCTTTTGTACATCTGTTCAATTTAAATTAAGCACATCTTTTGCAAACACTCTTTTTTAATTTCCGTCCTTTCGAACGTGAATCAAAAATTTAGAATCGTTTTATGCACATCATGTCATTCATGTCATCCGTCCATCTGGCTAAGGGGCGTCCTACTTTACGTTTAACTTTTCGCGGTCTCCACTCTAGGACTTATTTGCTCCAACGGCCATCAGTCCTTCGACAAACGTGGCCAGCCCACTGCCACTTCAGCTTGCTTATTCTGTGACCTATGTCGGTAACTTTAGTTCTCTGTCGGATAACCTCGTTCCAAATTCTATCCTTCAGAGAAACTCCAAGCACAGAAAAATATAGCTGAGACACACTGGATGTGGAAGGCAGAGGATCGGAAAATATGGCACGCATTGGGAGAGGCCTATGTCCAGCAGTGGACTGCAATGGGCTAATTGATTGATTGATTATGTACATCTCTTGCGGAATTAAACACTATTTTTACTCTTCTTTCTTTTCGAGAATCAAGGATATAGGATTTTATATAACTATTTCGCAGACGGATCTGGCAGAATTTTGGTACAAGGAATGATTGCAAGGAATAATATGTAAAGCCTTTTTATCCCCGTAATAGGTTCCTTGTATTGCAGAAACGAGATCAGATTCGACACTAACGGTTCCACGTGCAACAACGTAGTTACTAATACATCACCAAACAACCTAATGTCTGTCTAATCTCGTGTGAAAGAAAAGTGTCAGGGCAATAAAAATGTAAAACGAAACTCATTTGCGTTGTGCGTATACCGGCTAATTTCACACTCATGCATAATTCAATGGATTACTGTATAATGCACGACAATACAGGTCACGATTCCTTGGCAAACATGTGCGGAATATAGGACCTTTTTATGATACGGCTTATGGATTCATATTCTGGTTTTGTTTATATTACCAAGGTTTATTTCCGGAACGATGAATGGAATATTTATTAATCCAGATTATAAGCTCCTTTTGCATATTTATCTAATTTAATATTAATATTGATATATTTTTTCGAGACTGCACTAAGATCTTTAGGATCTAAGTCAACCTTAGCCTAATACCTGCAGAGTGATGGCCGTGGTTCTAGCGCAAAATTTCCTCTGATTCTAGAGGTTAGGTAATCAGATAGTAGTCACTTCTATAAAAACCGCGCAAGTCGAATATAAACGATTAAAAGTAGTAAACGGACCCCAGACGCGGAGGAGAAAGTCTCAAACGCAATCGGCAATCACGCTAAGATAGTGATGATAATGCTTTTACGGATGAGTGACTGCTCTGACTGATCTGACCTTCCAACCCCTAAAAAGCTGCACCAGTGAGATTGCCTTATAGCCCCCAGTCTTGGCAAGGACCCATACACCTAATTGTTTTTATGTGTGTACTATGTAATGAGCGATTTACCTTTTTTTTTATTTAGGCAGGAAAAAATGTACCATTTGCATTAAACGCGCAAACCGCGCGGGTATGTGGGGCTCTCACCACACTAAAACAACCTGCCGTGTGCCATACGCCGCGACTTAGTGAATGAACCGTTGGAAATACTACGCACTCTTCGACGGATCACCCAAGCGCTGACCCGCAAGGTGCGGTGCGGGCCCGTCTTCTGATTAGGTGATGTGCAGACACACCAAGACATCACCCCTTCGCGGGAGGCTCAACAGCGGGTGGAGGGCTATCCCCGACCCATCCACCAGCGGCCACAATGACCGTCTTACCTGCCCCAACTTCGTCCATGGCATATTTAAAATTTCCTATCACCCCTTTGAGCTCTTATCTTTTTAGTCTTCAAAATATTGTATAGAAAATTGCCGGAATTGTTGACATTTATGATCACCGCTCCCTTGAGTAGTAGCGTGATGGTATATAGCCTAAAACCTTGGTCGATAAATGGACTATTTATTCCAAAAACAATTGCGTGTTTTATACAAAAAGATATTGCGTCCTTGGCAGTATTTTACCGTCTGTACCATGGTGAGTGTTTTGATGAGCACTTCCAATTAGTCCCACCCTCTTCTTTCCTACACAGGCCAACACGTGCAGGGCTTAGATGTCACCCGTACAGAGTATCCTTAACCAAGCGTTTCGGAGGCCAGGAATTAATTACCAGCTTACTTATTTATTTCTTACTTATTTCCTTCTTACTACAGTCCCGGGTCCTTTAAGCAGGGCGTGAAAAAGTATATGATGAGGTCGTCAAGCTGAATGTCACCATTGTAATATGGTATGTGTAAGTAATGGTGACCATCTTTTTTGAGACTTTGTAGTTACCATCAGGTGAGGTAAAGTCTAATTGACATGTCCTCTTTAAACAAAGAAAAAAACAATTCGAACCGGTAGTTCACTGAGATTTGCGCGTTCAAACAAACAAACTCTTTAGCTTTGTAATATAGTATATATAGTTTAGATTCCATACCAAAATTTTATTAAGCGCATGTAGTTACTAATTACGCCTACAATCGTAGTTTGTTCATAGCAATTAAACAGACTATGGCACAGAATGTTCCGTGGCTGTTTTTCACGCCAGACTCCAGATGTAGTTACTATGTTTGTGAGGAATAGTTTCAACCCCAAAACAACGAGTGCGGCCGCGTTTGTAACATATTGTGTTTGTTGCCAACACAATGTGTAAGTACTTTTTGATAAGTTAACAATAAAACCGTAGGTATGGCATTTACTATATATTATTTATTTATTTATTGATGTTTTGTTGTAAAATATAAACTACATAATAGACACAGTAATAATATAAAGAAAATTACAATAAAATAAATACAAATAGTTGCAATCAAAAATAATCAAAGAATCAATTTTATTTATTAAATTTAGGCACATAAAGAGCACATATGAACGTCAAAAATGTCAAGAAATAATAGAAAAATATTAAATAATGTAAAAATAAACCATTGGAAAATGATTCTTTCGCTGGTTCGGTAAGTTAGTTCTATTGAGAAGATACCAGAAGCCCAGAGAACTATATTAAAACTGGATTGTCTTTCTTTTTTAAATTTGCTTTAGATTACAATTTATTTTGTACGAGCAAGCAAGAGACTAATGTTGACCACGCATTTACAATGGTACAATAGTATCCTATCTACTCATACTTACGCCTTTCTTCTATAGGAGACGGACACGAGTACGCTATTTGTTTCTCACTATGCTTAACTAAAGCTCAACAATCTTGTAGCGACTTTTTATAAAAACACGTATTAAACAAATGAACTAGACTAGCTAACTGTCTAACTACAGTCCATCAAATCTAAGAGGTACCGTTTGACGTTTCATATTTTTCAAACCGAAACAACTTTGTTCATACGTACATTATTCAGTTTCGATAACCTTTTTCATAAAACCATGAATTTAGAAAGATTTCATTATTGTATCTAAAAATGTACAATTCTTAATATCTAAATGTAATTGAAAACTTTCAAACAAAGCAAAATAACACATATTTACACAGTAAATAATTTCTAATAGTTATATTCTTGACCGCATTACAAAGTTACGTAGTTAGGTCACTGCACGTAGTGTTGCGACTCTTCGGATACACTTGTATGCAAAAAAATCGTTTACATATACGAAAAATCGAATGTATTATTTACAAATTACACTTGACAACCAAACAAATATTTTTTCATGTGAATGGGATTTATCTCACATATTACGATTACATAACTAAATAGTTATGTAATCGTAAAATATGAGATAAAACCCATTCACCAAAAATACGTATTTATAAATCAAATATATTTGCTTCTTTAAAAAGTTGTCGAAAGCGATTTGTCGATTTTTGATTTACGCGCCCAAATAAGTCGGGGTTTCTCGCGCTAACGCTGTCGAAATAGTAAATGGAGTCAGGGATAGTGTTTTTTACATTTATTTTTGTGTATGATAGTATGGGTTTGCATATTACAGAGAAATAAACAAATTTTTAACAAGCACATCCATTGATTTTACAATTACAATTTTTTCTTCTAAGTCTTATTTCTACGTCTAAAACTAATAAAAATAAGGTATGTAGAACCCATTCACAAAAATGTTGTTGCCTGATGTTATAAATTAACGACGTTACTGCGCGACCGCATAATGCACTGAATACACAGATACCCTAAAATAAATTAATTTAATTATTTTTAGGTCCAATGGGCAAAATCGCAGGTGTCCAAGTCTCTACAATTTTTTTTTTCTGGCAACACTGCCAACTACAAGCGCACGCGGTCCGCTCGGTCGGTTCGGCGTCAGCAGTCTCTCGCCATCTTGGAAGCTGACTGTGCGCGTACTTGCTTTCTCGTTTGTGTTTTACAATTTGTGACTTGGCTATTACTTTTCTGGACTGATCATTCTTTATCCGTTTACCTTGGCAATATTTATACTGGACTCCGAACTAAGCAAGTGTTTATTAATAATGTCGAAAAGAGGACGTACTTTGAACAGCCAGGCTCGTGAATTGGTGGTGAAATTACACGAGTATTTTGAGCGTGAATCTCAAAATGGTGGACTTCTACTGCCAGTTACACAAGTTCGGGATCGCGTCGGTGAAGCTCTCGGTATTGGTAGCCGCACCGTTGGCAAAATATTAAGTGAAAAATATGGGCCTTCGGGGAGTGACAGTAACGTACTTCACACACCGAAAAAACGAAAAAGAAATAAACCTGTGACAGGCATCGATGAATTCGATAGTCATGCTATTAGAAACCATATATACGGGTATTTTACAAGAGGCGAATTTCCAACATTGGCAAAGTTATGTGCAACTTTAAAAGATGCCGGGCTGTATAAGGGAAGCATAGAGTCGTTGAGAACGGTAATAACAGGAATTGGCTTCAGATACAAAAAAGTTGACAAACGAAAAATTGTTATGGAGCGACATGACATAATTATGCAGCGACTAACATTCCTGCGCGAAGTTAAACAAATTATAAACTGGGATAATGTAATATTTTTGGACGAAACTTGGCTAAATTCCAACCATTCTGTGCCGAAAACATGGACTGATGATTCTGAAGCTTCGTGCTCGAAGGTGCCGATAGGAAAAGGTGGACGCCTCATAATATGCCATGCTGGGTCAGCGTCTACAGGCTTCGTGGAAAACTCTTTATTAGCTTTCCAATCCAAAAGCACTAAAGAGTATCATGAAGAAATGGACGCAGTAAGGTTCCGAGAGTGGTTCTTAAATTTATTACAGAATATCCCTCCTAACAGCACAATTATAATGGATAATGCCCCATACCACTCTGTGCAAATTGATAAAGCACCTACGTCAGCCAATAAGAAAGCAGATTTGGTGGCATGGCTGCAAAGAAAAGGAGTGGATGCCGACATGTCACTATTAAAAGCTGAATTATTACAGTTAGTGAAATTGCATAAACCACCAAAACCGACATATGTAATTGACCAATTGGCCGAAGAGCACGGGCACAAAGTCATACGACTTCCTCCGTACCATTGCCAATATAATGCCATTGAACTGATTGGGCCCAAGTTAAAGGTAATATTTTATAATATTATAATAATAACACGAGTACTTCTAACATTTATAATTTAAACAATGGTTTTCGTCTGCTATCAAATAGTTACATTATTGTTTTACAGGTTATGCAGCAAGACACAACACAAAACCACCCTTCAGTGTCAAGAAAATGGAAGGTTTATTAAAGGAAGCATGTGCCCAAGTTACACAGGAAGATTGGAGTAAAGTAGTACAAAAAACAAAGAAAATAATAATGGACGACTTCGAAAGAGACGTACACTTTGATAATGTAATGGACAATCAACTGGTCATTAATTTAAATGACGATGATGACGAAGACGACGATACTAGTACTAGTAGTGAATAAAAAAATATCCTAAACATTTCTTTTATTTAATTATAACAATTGATTTCTTAAAATTCGGATATTATAGTAATCGATCTCTTAAAGTTCGGATATTATAGTAATCGATTTTTTCATCCCATCCCTATCATTCAATTGTCAGAACTGTCAAACGGTACTTCTTAGATTTGACGGACTGTAGTGGTTCAATTTCGGGTTTTAGTCTTTAAAATGAGTTTCTAAAAAGAAAAATGTTAATCAAATCAAATCATTTATTTCTCAGATAACACAGATTAATTGTATTAGTAACGACTTTGTGACTTTGATTTAATGACTTTAATTTAATTTTATTATTTTTTATATTTCTATATTTTATTTATTAAATATATAATGTATGTAACATTAATAATTAATTCATTTAAAAAAATCACACGCATTCGCGCTCGTCCCTGAAAGATGGGCGCGACCGGACCTGTACCTGGCGCGAAGGATTAATTTAATTATTTATTAGATTTTATTGACGTTCATGTGTGGTCTTATATGTGCCTCAACTGAATAAATGAAAATGATTCTTTGATTCGTCTTCGATTTTTTAAATGTAGAAATTATCTCCAATACATTTTGCGAGGGGGGCCCTAGGCAGTACTGTGCTTCTAACTGATCGCCCTTCTCACAAAGAATTTAATAATTGGAGAAAAACTGAGTTTTTAAATAAAACATATTAAAAAAACACATCAAGAATGTTTACATTTGGTTAAGTACCTAACTGAATCGACTACAGCTAGCTTTCTTTGATAATACATTGCAAAGGATGTGCGTAAATTTGATAACGAAATAATAAAATAATCATTATTTTTCAGTTTGAGGGTATCCGACAAATACGGGAGAAAAATGAAACGGAACATGACTGAAAAGTATCAGCAGCAATATCGAATCGTAAACGTATCGAGAGAACGAAGCATTGCGATTGGCCGGCTTCACACACAAATAAGTTCACAGGAGGCAGTCGGCCAATCGCAATGCTCCATTCTCTCGTTACGTTTACAATACGATTACGATAAGTTTACTTACTAGGGCTACTGGTGTACATAACATATTGTAGAAGAGTCATCGGATTAGGGCCAGATCGTGAGAGATGGCCCTGAGTCGGCCGGGGTGCGAGTGATATGCCTGTCAACCTCACCTTCGGCAACCACAACGACCCACAGGCGGCGTGAGTTTTAGTCGGTTCGAGTCTGACATCCACCGGCTCCGGTGGGGAGGTATCCGTGGGGATTTTGCGCACGTAAAAAAGAAAGAGTCATCGGAATAAGAAGTGCCTACAATAAAATGAAGAGCAACATACATCACCACTAAATTATCATCAGGTCATCAGTGAGAAGCCGTGTTGCGCTATCATGGCGCATTGGGTGCGTATACATATGCATGTTCCCTGTGCGTCAGGCAGGCGCAGCCGGTATATGAACTGATTTTTGTGATTTTGTTATTTTGTTACTAACATAGCGTTTAAGTGTGTACTACTAACATTGTTAATGGATCAAGGTCTGAAATAAAGTTTTATTATTATTATTATTAGAAATGTGTTAGGCACTGATGATCTTAAAGTACTAAAAAGCTCTCTTAAATTATACTAGCTTTAGTGCAAAGTTTAGCATTACGTTTTTAATTTTCTAAATTTACCTAAGCAGTAATTTACCTGAGTAGAGTAGCCAGAGCTCACTGGAGAGTATTTGTACTGTCAGTGGGAAGACCAAAAGCTTGTCCTGCTTTATCTTTTACACAGACGGCACAGAAACTCTTGTGCTTACAGGGTTGGTAGCGTGAGTGTGACTCCCTTGGCATGTTGCACACGTCCATAGGCCACAGTAACCACTTTCCAGACAGTGGGCTGTGTGCCTGTCTGCCAAACAGGTGGTATAAAAAATAATTTAAAAGTCCTCTCGATCCATTATACTCGATACATTATACACTTATCCATATAAAGAATATAACATAACATAACCTCACGCCTATATCCCCAACGGGGTAGGCAGAGATGCTAGCACCCACATTTCGCCAGTTTATGTTTAGGTCCCAATGTGGCGAGCCTATTGCCATTAACCGGGCGATAAATACACACATAACTTCGAAAAGCATCGAAAAGTCATTAGTATGTGCCATGGTAAAACCTGGGATCGAACCCGAGACCTCGTCTCAGCAGTCCAATACCTATACCACTAGGCTACCGCAGTTACTAACAAAGAGTATGATGGCACAATGTCAGTACCTGAAACAATGCTATCCTAAAGTAACAAATCTCTGATGATATTGTGTACAATGGCATAATTTAGAACAAGAAATTTAATTTTAATCCGCAATAATGTTATATTGTACGACTTAACCCTCCAGCGCGTGCGGTTGTGACTGTAGGCACGTGCCATGACGCACGTGTTTTTGTCCCGTCATCGCGGTTTAATTGGGGTCAGTACTCGTTTGTTTGTTCTGCTCGATTGTTTTTGCAGCGGTGGAAGTGTTGAAAGAAAGCATTCTTACTTTGTTCTATAGGTTAAAATCATAATCCTCATTTATGCTCCACTGTAGTCAGGTAAAAAGTGATTGACACTTGCAAAAATATAATTGGATACTTGGAAAAATGCCGTGTTTAATAATTATTAAACGTGAGTACCATAACAAATCCGCGTGGTTCCCGGCAGAGTAGAATTTGAGCCCACCCATCTCTTCCCATGTGGTGTCGTACAAGGTGACTAGAGGATAGTGCTGTTTAACATCAGACAGATATTTACAGCCCAGACTCAGCCTCAGATGCATATCAAATAATCAGATGCGTGTCAACAATAGTACACGGAATACGGTAATAAGCTCACCCCCTATTACGTGGGACCGAATACAATGATTGGTGAAATGTGGATGTTAATTCACCTTTGCCTGACCCTCCGATAAAGGCATTGATTATATGTACTCATTTAACAAAAAAAATAAAAATTTTCCAATCGTAGAAACGTAAATAACATTATTTAAAATTACGCTCTGGCACTTGAAAATATTAGATTAAAGGCTTTGTCATGTGATATTGTATTATGTATTATGTATACAATATAGGCCATTTCATAGGCACATGTATATGGCAAATATACATGTGCCTGTGAAATGGCCTATGTCAAGGAAAATATATTTTAGAGAGATTCCAGTTTAATAATAGTTCAGCATGTACCTAATTTTATTAGAAATTTCCGCTACTGCTTGTGCTAAACGCCGTCTTGTCAAATATGATGGTCGTTTACCATTAATTACGGTAGGATGTATTACGTGGTATGGGAAATGTACCAAGCATACTGATATCAGAAAGAAGTTATGTTTAATTACAACTGCAGCAACTAATTACTTTGTTTTACTTACTCAGTAAATAATAACTTAGTTGAAGTTACAGCTAACTGAATAAAGGCAAAGGTTGCATTTTACTTACATTTAAAATAAATTAATTTAGTACTGCATTCTATAATTAACGATAAATATTAACACAAGTTCTATTTGTGTCGTTAACATTTAACATGCACACGCCGAGCAGTCAAAGGGTTGAAAAAGCAAGGCTAGAGCGGTACCAATTACAGTTTTAATTATTAATAATAATTTGTCGTCAGATTCCATTCACCCTGCGCGTTGTAAGAAGTTGAATACTTTTTAGAAAAATCACCTTTGAGGTTGATAACTTCAGGTTCTTTATTCAAAAATGTAAAATGTTTTTAAGTTTTCGTATCATAATTGATCGGACTGCGGTCTAGGGACGTATATTTTAAAGTTCATTAAAGTAGTTCCTTCAACGTATCTGTAGATGCTTGTGAATAAAATTATAAATAAAGGACCAACTTGGACCGACTACTCTGGTTTTAATAGCTTTCGCCTGGGACGATGTTGGTCTTCTGGAGTTCTAGTAGTTTACGTTTGACTAAAGAGTTAGATTACAGTTTGGATAAGTTACCTTTTTACAAGGAATAAGTGTGGAACGAGATCAGAACTCCATGCGGATGGAGCAACAGCTAGTAAAATATATAATTATTGTGGTTTATTTTGTTTGTTAAAATAAACATTATTGTTATTTTCTTACATTTTTCAAATGTGTTGTTGGCGCGATTGGCCACGTGAGCTAGTGGACTGTATTATGCGGGGGTGAAGTTAACTGTTCCATTGACGCTTTACACACAAACAAGACAGGTGATCGGGTTGCCGCGGATGTGATTAGGCATTGAATGCAACCCGAGAAATTAGGAGAGGATGCACTAACCTTTACTACGCCACATGCTGTTTTGTCATTTGCTGGCTGGGCCGTTGCACCGATCTTCTCTTCCTGGCTCAGGAGCTGCTGTCCACATCACTAAATCACTTGAGGGACACACGAGAGGCACAATCCGATCGGTAAAGGTCTATGAAAGCGGTTAAAATACAACAATATTATTCATTTCTGAGAGACGCGCGCGCGCCGCCATTGCGCTGGCTAGTTCAAAGCGGGACTGAATAAGCGTCTATTTTCACAATTGGCGGGCGAAAACTATTGCTATCTTTCACTTAGAGGTAGTGCGGGAGGGGAGATGGGTACAGGAAGCGTGTGTTTCCGCGTCAGAAAATACAGATTCTACCATCGGCGCAACCATTCCCCCCGGCTTGAAGGGTTACCTTCGAAACGAAAAATGCGGGACAAATCTAAAGTCTAATCTAAATCTAGGTTTGGGAAATAACAACTAAAATATAAACCTAGATTTGAACTCGTGCCTACTGCTGGCTAGGCAGAGGGCAGAGGCGAACAACCGGGCGCAGATACGATCCGGTTGCGGTTTTAACCCGTACAACACGAGTTATCCCGCGGGAATCGGGAAAAACTTCCTCTACTACTCCTAGAGGCCAATGTAAAGGAGGCGCATTCTCAGTCATAAGGACTACCACCGTACCTACAGTAATTGGGTTGGATGGAGTATTCCATTTTTGACGTGACTGCAGCGTGTGCAAATAATCGGTTCTCCAACGATTCCAAAACGATTGGACCAACTTATCTAAAAGAGCGTGACGAGTTAGAAGGTGCATTCTATCGTCATCAACATCTATTGCGGGCCAATATTTTAGCGTACTTAAATCACCGGTCAACTCCATATGACCGTGCGTAGATAAAATTCTCAAAAATCGGCCTACATAAACAACACAACGCAACAGTCTCGACCAAGACGAGACGCGATTAGCCAACAACAAAATAAGGGACTCTTCACGCGGGACCGATACAACGAGCGAGTGCTTCTTCTCCTCGGGTGGTTCGGAAACCGTAGTGGGATTGAATTGACTAACTGGCCACTTATCTAACGCGACATGAATCCAGGACGGTCCACTAAACCATAACGGGTGATCTAAAATTTGCGAAGGAAGCAATCCACGAGAGAGACAATCGGCTGGGTTGTCGGTGCCAGCAACGTGAAAGAGATTTTGTGGCGCTAATTCAGATTGAATTTTGCCACTCTATTAGCGAAGAATGTGTCCCAACGATGGGGCGAAGAGTGGGCCCAACACAAAGCGACCGTTGAGTCCGAAAAAGCTAAAATTCTACTAATATTAATGCGAAAATTTACAATTATGTCAAATAAATTACCTTGAAGATTTTGACCACAATACAAAATGTCATTAAGCGACACGGAAGTGCTAGTCTTAGCACTGCCATCCAAAACTACGCGGAGTTTAGTAGTAAGCTTATCTTCTCTAATAACTCCGTGGTGCGGGATAATGTACGAAGGCTGGGTCTCGTCAGTGTCCGCAGGCGCCGGTGAGATGTAACCTTTATCTAAATATTCGTTAACAACCTCATCACAGGCTTGCTTTAACTTTGGAGACGCCTGCATCTTTCGTTCTAAACAAAGAAAGCGTCTTTCAGCGGATACACGGGAGTCACTGAGAGAAAAAATATCTCCCTTGAAAGGGAGCGCGACAACACAACGACCCTGCTCATCACGAGTAGTCGTGCGACAATAAATCTCCTCAGCCATCTTGTCATCAGGGCTTAGGATAGGTGGGACATTGACCTCTTCAATGTCCCAAAACTTGCGGATGGTAGACTCCAGTGGCGGCTCGATGGTGCAACAGAACGAAGCAGTCGAGTGACTAAAACTATCTATAGAAGCGGGTGCGGAACCAATTATAACAAACCCAAGAACTGTTTCCAGTGCGTGCGGAGCGGGGTACGTCGGTCCCCCTTGAACCTTACGTGATAACTGGAGGTGCGGGAGAATCGAAGCGCCGATCAATATATCGACGACTCCAGGAACAGCGTAAGTCTCATCTGCTAAAGGCAAGTCTTTAAATTTCGTTAATAAAGACGTGTCAACCGGGACGGTAGGCAACTGTTCAGTTATTTTTATCTATAACGAGCGAATCCATGTCAAACCAAATATTATTATTAAAACGAGATCTAAACCTTGTTTTAACGGTGCCCTGAACAGCTGACCGTAAGCCTCCAAAACCCTTCACCACTGAGCGGGCTGAACGCTTATTAACATTGAAACCAAGACGTTGACAACAATCTTGAGTAATAAAATTTTTTTCCGAAGCGCCATCTAACAGCGCTCGAACAATGCGCGGCTTACCTAATGCATCAACAATAACAACGCGAGCGGTCGCGAGACACACAGTAGTGAGCGCGGCACTAGCTGAGACCGAACACAAGGTGACGTCACTCGCAGCGGTCACCGGGCGGGCCGGAGCGCGCGCGAGCGCGGGCTGCGGCTGCGGCGCAGGCTGCCGTGTGTCACCGCTCGACGAGCCAACTGTGCTCACATTGGATGCGGCATTACTATTCTCAAAATGAAGTAGAGTGTGGTGTCTCGCTTGACATTTGCGACAACCATTTCTACTATTACATAAAACAACGCGGTGTTTAGTACCGAGACAATTAAAACAAAAATTATTAGCGCGAACAAATTTATAACGATCATTAGGCGACAATTTTAGGAAACCAGGACACTTGTACAATTGCGAATGATGAGTATTACACAAAGAGCAAACAGGTGATTGTACATGTGCTGGTGCGGTATTAACATAAGTATGAGTTGACCTCAGTGACCTCGATGAGGCATCTATCTTGCGTTCAGAAATAACAACTTTCTTCGCGCCTTCATGTTTCGATGAAGAGCGTTGCAATATTTTTATATGCTCGCGAACAAAACTTTCTAAGTCTTCGAACTTAGGAATTTTATTGCCGCGATGATCCGACTCAAATAAACGAATGGTTTCGGAATCTAATTTCTTTAAACCCATATACAAAAATAAGAAGTCGCAGAGGTCATCGATCTTTAGGTTCTTTACGGCGCGAACAGATGATGCGAAAGTATCTAGAAACTTCTCTAAGTTTTGATCGTTACATGCCGTAATAGATTTCAATTCAAACATCTGATCCAAATATGCGTTAGCTACCGATCTTTTATCCTCATACTTAGCTTTCAAAGTATTTAAAATTAAATTATAATTTTCGGCACTAAACGTAATTCCAGCGCAAACGGTTATAGCTTTACCAGTCAATTTTTCAACAAGATAATGCAATTTTTCGTGATCTGTCAACGAAACGTTCTTATCTATTGTATTCTCAAAACTATCTATAAATAAACCCCAATTGCGAATGTTACCATCAAATTCGGGTATTTGAATTGGTGGCAACTTAGGTCGGTCGCGAGTGGGATTGGGTCGGTCAGACGGTTTCTCCAAACCCCTAGCGACGCGTTTGATACGACAATACAAATCGTCAAACGACGACAAGGCCTGATAACTCACTGAGTAATCGGGATTTAAATTTAACTCTAAAACGTTGATGTCATGTACTAAAGACTCGAAATCCGCGCGCAAACTATCCAAGTTTTCTATAGAACACAAGAACGAATCTCTAATAGCCAAATCAGAGGTTTTAAGTGCATTATCACAAATCGATTGTACACGAGAGTAAATCATTTCTCTTTTAGCGTATAAAAGTTTCAGTTGAACTTTACTATCGGTACTACCAACCTTTGGGGGCATGTTTACAATTAAATATCAAACTAAAGTGCGGTAAACAACAAATATGAAATGACTTAATCTTCGCGGTACAGAGCAGCGACGCGGCGCGAGCGATATCCGTAGGTAGGTAGGTACTTATAACTGCCAGTGCAAACTTGAACTAACGCGCATAGCAACAAGATCGTACCTACGCGATGGTCGCTGTCTAGGTTCAACTATTATTTCAGGGATTAAGTATTGCGTAATATCTATTCGAATCAAAATACTTTCGTATGAATTTGAATGAAATGCGAGCGAGGTACAACTGTGTACCTACCGTATTAGGTAAATACGATGCGAGCTAGCGGTGAACGGACAACTTAGAGATTGAAACAAATAAAACAAAAGCCAAATGCGTTAGGTATTACACTGTGCCTATGCACTAGGGTGTCTAGGATACCTAAGATCTAAACCTAGCCTGCCTAGATGCGGGGTTTTCTACTAAAATAACTAGGCATTCAGGTGCGGTGCGTTTATTCTCAATAGAATAATAACAAATGCCAAACTACGACCAAGGATTGATACGATAAGAGGAATGCGAGCGAGGTATAGCTGTGTACCTACCGTATTAGGTAAATACGATGCGAGCTAGCGGTGAACGGACAACTTAGAGATTGAAACAAATAAAAACAAAAGCCAAATGCGTTAGGTATTACACTGTGCCTATGCACTAGGGTGTCTAGTATACCTAAGATCTAACCTAAACGCCTAGATGCGGGGTTTTCTACTAAAATAACTAGGTATTTAGGCGCGGTGCGTTTATTCCCAATAGAATAATAACAAAATTGCGAAACTACGACTAAGTGTCGATACGATACCTAACCTATGTATGTATTAGGTAGGTACGATGCGAGCCAGCGGCGAACGGACAACAAAATTCTAAGCCTAAATGCCTAGATGCGGGGTTTTCTACTAAAATAACCAGGCATCCAGGTGCGGTGCGTTTATTCCCAATAGAATAACAACAAACTACGAACTACGGCCAAGGATCCGGCTCGAAGGACCAAAAAGAATGTTGGCGCGATTGGCCACGTGAGCTAGTGGACTGTATTATGCGGGGGTGAAGTTAACTGTTCCATTGACGCTTTACACACAAACAAGACAGGTGATCGGGTTGCCGCGGATGTGATTAGGCATTGAATGCAACCCGAGAAATTAGGAGAGGATGCACTAACCTTTACTACGCCACATGCTGTTTTGTCATTTGCTGGCTGGGCCGTTGCACCGATCTTCTCTTCCTGGCTCAGGAGCTGCTGTCCACATCACTAAATCACTTGAGGGACACACGAGAGGCACAATCCGATCGGTAAAGGTCTATGAAAGCGGTTAAAATACAACAATATTATTCATTTCTGAGAGACGCGCGCGCGCCGCCATTGCGCTGGCTAGTTCAAAGCGGGACTGAATAAGCGTCTATTTTCACAATTGGCGGGCGAAAACTATTGCTATCTTTCACTTAGAGGTAGTGCGGGAGGGGAGATGGGTACAGGAAGCGTGTGTTTCCGCGTCAGAAAATACAGATTCTACCATCGGCGCAACCATGTGTTCAGTTGTCCAAATGTGGATGTTGGTACATCTCTACGGTCTCTGTCTACCCCTTGGAGGGTTTACAGGCGTGATTATATGTAGACATAATTTAGCATATTTTATACATAATTTATCTTTCCTGTACTGTACTTTTTAGCGACAAACCCGCCAATTGTACATTCAACTGTTTACTTACATTTAGTCTCCTGAAATTTTTTATAAGTTGAGGACTCAGGTCGGCTACTGTAGGACCAACCGTGTAAAATGGGGTTATATGGACTCAGGGGTGATGGCTGTGATTGTGCTGCACTTCTGCAGTCGATGGACCACCTCCTGTCGTGCCCACTGTGCCCCTACACCTGCACAATTGCTGATCTGAATGAAGTGACAGAAGGTGCGGTCAATGTCGCCGAATTTTGGGCTGGGCGCATTTAGCTTCCATTAATATTTTTTTAATTAAAAGAAAAGAAGACTGTAATTTGCTTTGTTATACAATAAAGTCGGCAATGGCAGTCTTTTAACCAAAAATATCGAAGTTTATCCACATCACAGTAACACTGGACAGCCAATCCCAACTGAATTGGAAAAACTTTGAAAAGACTGATGCTATTCAATAAAGTGCTATCTATTTATCTAAAGTTAATTACCAACAAATAAAGCTAAACTGGTAAACGCTTAACACTACGATGCGACAGGGAAGCTATTTGTAACCCGAGCTATCATGGGTGCGTGTCACCCCAGTCGTTTGTTACCCGGCCGCAATCGATTTGTACCGTACACGGAGTCATATACCGCGGATGGAGGCATCAATTTCACAAGGTGGAGTTGAATTTTCGCTTTGTATGATATATGAAAGTCTATTTGTTAAAAGATTAAAGCAAGTCTGACGCGGAAAGAGAAAATCGGTGGAAAGGCGTTTGAGCTTCGTATCTTAATAAGTATTGTGTGTTAATTATTCTTGGTCTCTATAGTTACTCGTTTACTTTTAGGTTAGGTATTTTAAAATTAGGCCAGTCTGCCTGTCAGTGGGAAGACCAAAAGCTTGTCCTGTTTTGTCTTTAACACTGACGGCACAGAATCTGTGCTTACAGGGTTAGCAGCGCCAGTAGACTCCCTTGGTTTTGTACACGTCCTTAAGCACGGTACATACTTTCTATCAGGTGGGACGTGTGCTTATCTTGCCACCTAAGTGGTATAAAAAAGATATGCTAAGACGAAAAGATGCTAAGCATCTGTATGTTGAGTTGTTGAGTTCTAGTTCTTCATCACATATGAATACGATCAATCAATCAATTGGTCCACCGCAGTCCACTGCTGGATATAGGCCCCTCCCAATGTGCGCCATTTTTTCCGATCCTCTGCCTTCCGCATCCAGTCTGTCCCAGCTACCTTTTTCGAATCGTCCGTGCATCTGGCTAGGGGGCGTCCTACCTTTCGTTTACCTTCTCGCGGTCTCCACTCTAGGACTTCTTTGCTCCAACGGCCATCGACATCGACAAACGTGGCCAGCCCACTGCCACTTCAACTTGCTTATTCTTGCCTATGTCGATAACTTTAGTTCTCTGTCGGATAATCTCGTTCCGAATTCTATCCTTTAAAGAAATTCAAAGCATAGCTCGCTCCATAGGCCGCTGCGTGTCCCGGGGCCTTTAAGCAGGGTGCGAAAAAGGATCGGATGAGGCCGCCAAGCTGAGTGCCACCATTGTACCATTACTTAGTGTCAGTAATGGTGACTCTCTTTCCTGAGACTTTGCCTTTAGTTTACAATCAGTTGTTGTTGGCGTGTTATATATATATAAAAATTACAAATAAAAAAGACTATAAAGCTTGTTAAAAAAGGTTTAAAACGTGTTTAAAGTTCAAAATTAAAAGGCTTTTTACCGAGTGAATGAAAAAATATAATAAAACTTTTTTCATTTAATTTTGGACTTTAAAAATATAGGTATAAAGTCTTAAATTTATTTCCGTTTTTTGCAGTGTCTGTGTTATAACAGTGGTTTTGCTTTAGTAAAATTGAGGGTCTGGTATCTAAGCATAAAATATCTAAAAAAACTTCGATATTTTACAGCAAAAATGCAATTTTACTCATACATATATTTAACAAAAAATAAAACATTCCCAAAGTTGCTATCTTTGGAACAATCTACAGACGTT
Organism: Eilema griseolum; assembly: GCA_963662185.1. Lineage (NCBI taxonomy): Eukaryota > Metazoa > Arthropoda > Insecta > Lepidoptera > Erebidae > Eilema > Eilema griseolum. Next base: position 6,395,498 of record OY759233.1, read on the forward strand.
TTCATGTAAATCGCATACAGGGAACACAAAACATATGCGTATTTACAAGTTTGTACTGTACCCTCATTTACGAGGCACACATGAAATAAAGGAAGCCCTAGCTTCGGGCGATAGTCACAAACTGTTGTCCGGGCCCAATGGTGCATAAGTGATGTTTGAATGGTGTAGCGATCTGTTCAGAATGTTTGAACTACTGATGGTGTTATTACGGTTGTATGAAAGAGAGAGGAGAGAAGAGGAAGGAATGAATAGACTTTATGTTTTATCTTTAATTCTTAATGAATACTTGTATAGTGGGTGGTCTAAACCCGTGATTTGAAAAACGTAATAAAAATGGGTTACCGTGAGATTTGCTGAAACAAAATATGGCTAAGTTTTCGTGACTAATTTGTTTTTACGTGCGAAAAATTTCCATGGATACCTACCCCCGTCGGAACCAGTGGGAGAGGTTATGTCGGACTCGAACCGACTAAAACGCACGTCGCCTGAGGGTCATTGTTGGTTGCCGAAGGTGAGGTTGACAGATATATCCTTCGCACCCTGGCCGATCCAGGACTATCTCTCTCGATCTGGCCCTCCTCGGGTGTGGGCACCACAGAGTTCCCCAGTTCGTCCCCGGTATCGGGGAGTAGCGCAACGGCTTCTGCTAGGGTGGCAAGCGGCACCACCTATCAACCCCAGGCCTGTGTTCTAACTTGTTTGATACTTAGGTCATTACAGTTAGCTTTTGTGCGTTTTAAAATCATACAAGTGTAAATAGCTTACATTAATATTATTAATCATTATATTATAATGCATGAAATTATATTACTCTGAAGTATATATCACCTTCCCGTTTTTATCACAACCTCAATAACTGAGAACTAGATATATTTCATTGGTGAATAAATTTGTAGCTGAAAGCCTGGGCCCCTAAATTGAACTCGATCGGATATGAGATTAACTAGTGAAACTTTACGATACAAATTGAAATTAATTTTATTGCGTTCACAGTTTAATATATTGTACCGATAAACCGGTTTACGCCTCAACATTATTGAACAAGGCTGGTCCCCTGTCAGCACGGGCCCATGTAGTCTAGGTTACATATGAAACTCCTGAATTTAAATCATATGTATCATACCCTTAAGTGTCACTTGCTGCTTGATGCTGGAAAACTATGAACCACTGAATAAAATAAACAGTTTTTTTTTGTTTACGGAAGAGATAGGAGACCACGGTATTCTCTTCCCAATTGAGCAATCCGACTGGGGATGTATCTCCGCCCTGCAGAATACCACGGCTATAATAACCTCGTGTAGCCAGAGCTCACTAGAGAGTTCTTGTGCTGTCAGTAGGAAGATCAAAGGCTTGTCCTGATTGTGTCTTCTACACTAACCGCACAGAAACTCTCTGCTGTTACAGGGTTGGCAGCAAGAGTGTGACTTCTTTGGTGTTGCACTCGTCCATAGGCCACGGTAATCACTTTCCATCAGGTGGGCTGTGTGCTTATCGGCCACCTATTGTATGAAAAAGATTTATATCAAAAATTAAAAATTAATAAAAATTATTTGTGTCGTAGAATTCATAGTTGTACAATAAATAATAATGGTCATTATTCTACAACATTCTACACAACACTATCTAGATCCATGGTAAGCATGGCTTAATTAGCTTGAGTTATGGAATCTAGAATGCGAATAAACATACATAGATACTTTTTTTTTAAAATATATACATATTATACATTGAAACACCCAGATCGATGCAAAAATAAATAGTCGTGCATACAAATATTTGTACTGCAATATATGTGACCAGGAATCGAACCCGTGCCTCCTGCTCAGCAGTTGCATTCACTACCGCTACGCCACAGAGGCTGCCAAATGTATAACATAGAACATTTTTATTAGTATAAAAGCTTATTGAATTAATGCTGAACCCTCAATATTATAAGTGTGTAATCAAAATTCAAGAACCCGGAACAATCAAAATGATCCCACTTACATGCTCAATATTATGGAAAAACCGCTCAGATATCCCTGTGAATGGTATGCGGACTGGGGCTCGGACTCGCATTGTATTCATTGTGGGCCCAACAAAAGGAGGCTTAGAAATCAAAACTAAAAACCGTTATCCGGCTGAAACTTCCCATTGTGAACGATATAAGTGTCGAGTCATTGTATAAAACGCGAATCACTGAAAATTTCTTAGGCTTTTGTACACTGAAAGCGAAGATATCGACACAGGTAAATATCAATCAATCAATTACCCCACCGCAATCCACTGCCGGACATAGGATTCTCCAATGTGCGTCATTTTTTCCGACCCTCTGCTTTCCGCATCCAGTCAGTCCCAGCCACTTTTTTCAGGTCGTCCGTCCTTCTGGCTAGGGGGCGTCCTACCTTTTACCTTCTCGCGGTCTCCACTCTAGGACTCGTTTGCTCCAACGGCCATCAGTCCTTCGATAAACGTGGCCAGCCCACTGCCACTTCAGCTTGCCTATTCTTTGACCTATGTCGGTAACTTTAGTTCTCTGTCGGATAACCTCGTACCGAATTCTATCCTTCAGCGAAACTCCAAGCATAGCTCGCTCCATAGCCCGCTGCACACAGGTAAATAAATTATACGAAATATTCTTCATACGAGCGTCAATCTTGGTTGCATCAAAGACATTGAAGCCTGAGCCAGGAGCACTCGCTAAAGGATATCCTGCACCAAAGCCATTAACGTTTTCCATCTGCCAATAAATATAAAATACTTGTCTCGACAGCCAGATGGATTAATTAATGCAGAGCCTAAATTTCTGATCTACAAACTTGAAATTTTGGCAATATATACTTCTTATAGTGTAAGCTTCCACAAGATATGAATTTTGGAATCTTTACTACTGGGAGGTAACATAAGATATGAAAGGTAAAAGAGTTCTTTTTTTAAACGGTTGCATTTTCCACACACTCAGAATCACTAAAATTATGAATATTAAACAGTTATATGAATTTCAATACCAAATCGCAGCGCGTTTAGATTACACAGTACGGCCAAATTCATTGTAAAAGATATTATCTTTGATTCATATTCAAGGATATTCAAAAAAGATTTATTACCAAAAATTATAGTGCTGTACGAACCGTTGGTTGTTAACACAGCCTAACAGCGAATCCTCCATTAAGTTGGGTAGCGTTATGAAAAACATTATCTCGTTGTGTGCTGTCGGTCCATTGTACTCTACATCGCGGATAGCACAGCTTTGTGAACTGCGAGCCATCTGTTAGAAGCACTTAGGGTTACCTCTATTGGGTTACCTACTTGACAAATGTGAAAACGGAATTCGTTTTTCGAACTTTTATTGGAACACCCTGTACGAGATTTAGGGACGTGCCGTTCGTTTTTTTGGCTATTGCATTTACAATCACAAAATGTTTTGACAAAGGTGATATTCCATCCTTGATAGTACCTTCAGATGGATTAAGTACCACTTCCTTTTTTAAGAGTTTAGGAGTTAAGTTTATAAAAAGTATCCTTTAGGTTTCTATTTCCTTGCAATTGTCTAAAAATGTTGCAAATTTAACGTTATGTATGTACGAATATCTTTTGATTGAGTTGACGTAGAAGTATTTAAATTTGATATAATTAAAATATTTACCAACGCAAAGACGTCATTACAAAGACAGTAATGATTGTAATCAGAAAAATGAAGAATAAAAGATGGGACGCTCAAGATAACACCACTAAAACGCTAATATTCGTCAAAATATCCAGAGGTACAGCGGTTTCTCTGAAGGATAGTTTAAAAAATGTAATAACTCTCAACATGACAAGAAACGTTGTTCGTTTCGCTTGATAATAAAACTTTCATCTGAGCCGCTGATTTCCCAAAGGTTCTACAAGGTCCACGATATTATTCTGCAACGCCTACGTTAGCACTACTCGGTCTACAGTTATTAAAGACGACTTATTGAATCGACGGTCTATATAGTATAAGAGGTGGCAGGCGGGCTGGCCACTTCTGCTGAAGAACCAATGACTGGTGAAGCAAACGAGGCCGAAAGTGGAGACTGACAAAAAGATGGAAAATAGACCTGAAATCGGTATCTGGGCTAGACTTTTTTAAATCCCCACGGATACCTCCCCACCGGAGCCGGTGGAGGAGGTTATGTCGGACTCGAACTGACTAAAACGCACGCCGCCTGTGGGTCGCTTTGGTTGCCGAAGGTGAGGTTGACAGGCATATCCCTCGCACCCCGGCCGACCCAGGGCCATCTCTCACGATCTGGCCCTCTTCTCGGGTGTGGGAACTACAGAGTCCCCAACTCGTCCCCGGAAACGGGGAGGCGCGCCACGCGCGCCACCGCCACGGCCTGCTTCTGCCAGGGTGACAGGCGGCTCCACCTGTCACCCCCAGGCCGGCGCTCATGGGGGGCGGAGGTCGTTCATCGACCTCCGACGCCCGAGTTGCCTTCGTACGCGGGCAGCTTGTCTAGCGATCCTTCGTCGCTCCCGCTGCCGCTCCCGCCCCGCCTCTTCCTTCACGAGCATTACTTGCTCGCAGAAGGAGGCGCCAACCGCCCACGCATCCGCGCAGCGAACCATCGCCGCGAGCAAGGTGGAGAGCGTGAGAACCCTCACTCCCAGGGCCGCCACAAGCTCCCGCCTCGGCGTCTCCCACACCGGACACTCGGTGAGCATGTGCGGACCTGAGTCCTCGCTCGCGTCGCAGTGATGGCACTCGGACGTTGGCTCTTTCTCCATCCGACGCAGATACTTTCCCAAGCATCCGTGCTCGGTGATCATCTGCGTCAGACGGTACGAGAGGCTGCCGTGTGGCCTCTCTAGCCACTCCCCCATGATGGGTCTTACCGCCGCTACTACGGCGCGCCCTGCGCCTGGTCGCCTAAGTCGTAGCTCCCATTCCACCACCATTTCCCTGTGGAACCGGGATCTCACGGCCCGAATTTCTACGGGCTCAGGATCGTGACCCCGCTCCCGCGCCGCCTTTCGGAACTGGTATAGCGCCGAAAGGGATCTCGCTTTCAGGATCCATGGTGGCGATCCGGCGAGGAGACTCGCCGCGTTGAAAGATATTGTGCGGTACCCCCTTATGATGCGGCACGCCAACTTCTGCTGCGGACGCTGCAGCAGGGGCATGCCCACACGGGACACCCGTACAGGGCCATGGACCGCACGACACCCGCGTAGAGTCTCCTGCAGGAGTCCTCCGGGCCCTTCAGGTTGGGCAGTAGCCGCGCCAGAGCGTTGTCTGTGCCCACCAATTTGGGGCCCAGACTTCGGAAGTGCTTCCCGAAGTCCCACTGGCCGTCGAGCACGAGCCCCAGATATTTCATTTGGGGCTTGATGCCGATGAGAGTGCCTCCCACTGTGAGACTGGAACCAGGTGGTGGCGTGCGCCGAGGTCCATGAAAGAATATGGCCTCGGATTTATGCAAAGCCACCTCAAGGCTCAGTCGCCGGATCCGTTCCACGACTTGAGCAACCGCGGTCGTGGCCCTCAGGGTCGCTTCGCGGTATGTAGCCCCACTCGCCGTCACTAGCGTGTCGTCCGCATAGCACGTGACGGCGGCGCCGTCCGCGAGCTCACCGCGAAGCACCCAGTCGTAGCCGATGTTCCACAGGAGCGGCCCAAGAACCGATCCCTGTGGAACGCCGCACGACATCTCACACCGACCGACGCCGGTCGCACTTGGGTAGATGACGGCTCTCTCCGTCAGGTACGCCCCGACTATGTGGCGGAGGTAGAGAGGCACACCGTGGTACACGAGTGCCTCCCTGATGCAACTCCAGGGCAAGGTGTTGAACGCGTTGGAGATGTCCAAGGACACCACCAACGTCACCTCACCCCAGGCGACTGCCTCCTCCGCCAAAGTCCTCACGCGCATGATGGCATCCACGGTGGACCGCCACCGGCGGAAGCCATATTGGGCATCCGCCAGGTCCGGCCCCCTACCAGAGAGGTGCTCGACGAGGCGCTTCGCAATAACTCTTTCAAAGAGCTTGCCCACCTCGTCGAGCAACAGGTATCTGGGCTAGACTAGATAGGGTGCGTAAAACGGAGGGTCAGGTGCTATGGAGCACAGTAACAGATCTATGTCCAGCAGTTGAATTGCGAATAATTAGTAACGCTGGGATTGTTTTTTTTATACCACTTAGGTGGCACCACAAATTGGTTACCGTGGCCTATGGACGTGTGCAACACCAGGGGTGTCACACTCGCGCTTCGGACCCTGTAAGCATAGAGAGTTTCTGTGCCGTTTTTGTAGAAGACAAAGGAAAGCAAGCCTTTGCTCTTGCCACTGATAGCACAAAAACTCTCCAGTGAGCTGTGGCTACCTTACTCACCGCGCGGAGCACAACATATCGAAATTACATCTGCAAGCTGAGGTGCAGTTTTGAAGATACGGACCGCATTCCAGATTCTGTTGACCTTAAGATGGTGGTCCCTGATTTGACGCTTCGGTTGAAGAACCCGGGACTGTAAGAAAGACAACTTTGTAATAACATATGTACTTTGCATTATACCGATTATGCTACTTTTTTACGTGCGCAAAATCCCCACGGATACCTCCCCACCGGAGCCGGTGGAGGAGGTTATGTCGGACTCGAACCGACTAAAACGCACGCCGCCTGTGGGTCGTTTTGGTTGCCGAAGGTGAGGTTGACAGGCATATCCCTCGCACCCCGGCCGACCCACCGATTATGCTACTTAGTTATCACAATATTTTGACAGCCCTGCACACTTATACCTACTAACAGCAATGATGTACGTTTATTTACGCCTATTTGCAATTCAAACAATGCCAGACACCGAGCAGTGCACTGCAGCGCAATGGTTATTAAATTATTAGACTTGAGTATCACGAATACCACAATCTCTGCTATTTATAAACGTTAAATGCTATTTATTATCTGGTTAGCGAGCTATTTAACTGTATTCGTTTTATTTTGGTATCGAACACGGCAAAAAATGATTATATTAACTATTTAACATAGGGTAACAGTAATGCGGTTGAATTTCATATTATGATAAAATATGTCTGTCTGCTTGTTTAACGGAGGTAGGTCATGACAGTTTTCCCATCCCAAATGAACACTCCTACTGTGGAAGTACCTCTGCCGTACATAATACCGCGGTCATAATAACCTTGTATTGTAGTGTTGTGATCCCGGCGGTTAGTAGAATAGCTAGAGCTCGCTGGAGAGATTTTGTGCTGTCAGTGGGAAGATCAAAGGCTTGTCCTGCTTTGTCATCTTATTTATTTATTTATTAATTGACACACCAACAGCATACATATAAATCGTTGACATCGTAGAATACAAAGTATAACTAGTTCTGTTATGTACACTAATTAGAGGCATGTGCAGCACGATTACGAGCTAGTTAATAAATTGATTCAAGATTTAATAAGTAGGTAGATAAAGAAAATCCACTAAGTCTATAAAAGTGATCTTGATCCCTTTCTCCTAAAAGCACCAAACGATTCTTGGAAAATATCTCACCTCGTTCCTCCACAAAATAGTTTTATTTCACTGTTTAATATTTACGTAAATTGACGATGTTAAAAAAAGTTAGTCTGAGCGTTTGAAATTTTGGTGGGCCCCTAAATACATTCCTCTAATCACGCTGGTTAGTAAACTATTGGTATACATTATTATATACTGTAACTCCTGCACCTTACTTTTCTATCTCGACACTGAGTGAATTTATGAAGAAAAACATATCGTTAGATAGTAAAGTTTAATTACCCAATAATAATGGATTTAACATAAATATGCTCGTGTATTAGATATGGAGTGAATAGAACTAATTTCCACATGACAAAATTATATTGGATTTCGATTGCACAGTCAGCGAACATCGCGTCGAGTGTTATTAAATTTGAGATAATCATTGGTTCTCACCCAATACTCGACAACAAAATATTTACACAAACTCCTCTCAAGAACATCCTAGTCAGATCTCGATAGCTATATGTATTTGATTATAACATTGTTTTGAAATCTATGTGCCAAGCTCATCAAATTGATCAGAATTTTTTTTTAATTTTTTAGGATGAGCTTGGCATTGGTCATGCCTATCGGTTTTCAAATTAATTGAATTTTCAAATATCATAATTATACTCATACGATCTACATACCCAATAAAATTTATGTCATACTTGATTTCAACTTTGATTTCTTCTTACCCGTCGTTTACGCTTAAGTATAAAACATGTATTTAACAAGATGCAATATGTCACAGGCTACAGTGTGAACGCAAATGTGTTTTATACTTGTTTACAACTTGTTCGCTATCATCAAAACAAGTATTGTGTTTTGATCAGTTTTCTACAAATCTTTAACAAGTTTTATTAACAAATTAATAACTTGTTTTACAACTTTTACACGGCGGTATTTCCGCCCAAATGAGCAGTCCGACTGGGGAAGTACCTCCGCCCTACAGAATACCGCGGTTAAAATAACTTCGTGTTGTGTTCCCGGCGGTGAGTAGGGTAGCCAGAGCTCACTGGAGAGTTTTTGTGTGGTCTGTGGGTTGACCAAAGGCTTGTCCTGCTTTGTCCTCTACACTGACGGCACAAAATCTCTGTTCTTACAAGGTCGGCAGCACGGATGTGACTCCACTGGTGTTACACACGTTCATAGGTCATAGTAACCACTTTCCATCAGGTGGCCGGTATGCTTGTCTGGCACCTAAGTTGTATAAAAAATCCAACTTGTTTCGTGGTGTAAACTAGAGGTTAAAGGAACAACATTGTAAAAATCTGTAACAGAGAACAAAAATTGTTATTGTGCATTCAACATTTTACACTTTTTACTTTACTATCTGCGTTATCAAAAATCCTTGAGAAGATTCTCAATAACTCACTAATAAAGTATATTGATAAGTTTGACATACTAGCAAAAAATCAATACGGTTTCCGAGCAAATCTTTCCACTGAGGATGCAGTCATTGACCTTACTCGTACTGTTATTAGGAACATTGACGCCAATAACAGATGTTTATGCATATTCTTAGATCTCTCCAAAGCTTTCGACACAGTCTCTGTCCCAATTTTGCTAGACAAGATGGAAAAATATGGCATACGTGGTATCACGCACAGCTTATTCAAAGATTACCTCACAAACAGAAGACAAAAAGTGAAAATAGGTGAACAGACTAGTGATGAAGCGGAGATAACGTACGGTGTTCCTCAGGGGAGTATTCTTGGCCCTACACTCTTCCAGATATACGTTAACGACCTTTGCACAATATCTCTCCCATATACCGACATATTTACCTACGCTGATGATACTGCAATCGTCATAAGAGGTACTAACTGGTCGATGGTGAAAGAGAGAGCTGAATACTCCCTGAAACAAATAATGAACTGGCTTTCTAACAATCTTCTGACCCTAAACCTGGACAAAACCCTATATATACCTTTCGCAATATCAAAAATCAATACCCCCAAACACGATTTCACTTTAAAGGCTCACACATGTACTTCAATTAATGACTGCTACTGTAAAGAATTAACTAGAGTGACTAGCACAAAATATCTTGGAATACACATAGATAGTAGATTAAAGTGGGATGTCCAGGTCACGACAGTAAAAGGTAGAATCAGGAAATTAATTCACATTTTCAAGACCTTAAGTAAAGTGACCACACTGTCTCACTTAAAAATGGTATATTTAGCACTGTGCCAATCAGTCATACAGTACTGTATACCTGTGTGGGGGGGGTCTGGAAAAATGCAGTTTCTTGCGCTGGAGAGAGCACAGAGAGCTGTACTCAAAGTCATGAACAGAAGACCGAAGCGATATCCCACTACTCAGCTATACGAGGACAACCAGTTCTTGACAGTGAGACAGCTCTATGTTCTTAGAACAATTTTGAAAGTGCATCAAAGTGCTCGTCTACCGGACCCAAATAAACGCAGTGGGCAACTCGCCTGTCCTATTTTCAGATGTAGAACTTCTTTTGCCAGAAATCAATTCCAGATTTTAGGCTGCAAATTGTACAATTATGCAAATAAAACATTAAATATAGTCAAAATGAATAAAAACAAGGTTAAAAAGACAGTAACTGCTTGGCTGCTCCAGCTGGACTATGAAGGTACTGAAACCCTACTTAAGTTCGTAGAATAGCTATGCTAAACATTTTTTGTGTATATTACAATTGATCCTTTTTGTTGTTGTAGAAAGATATAACTGAACACATATAAATGCACACACACAGACACACACACACACACACACACTCACACACACACACACACACACACACACACACACACAAACACACACACACAAACACACACACACACACACACACACAATTTATGTTAATTAAAAAAAAAAAAAAAAACTAGAAAAAAAAATATATTGTTTTATCATGCCTTTATTATGTATCTGACACACGTTTCACAAAAAAGCTTATTATGTGATAGATACCGATAGAGCACTGTCTTCCAACACACAGGCTTTAGCCTAGTTTGGAAGGTAGTAACAGTACCTCTTGTGTATTATTGATAAGCCTAGTTATAAGACTTTCATTGTAACAGCATTTTCTGAAACAATAAACAATTTATTATTTATTATACTTATTTTCTCAGGCTTTAGTAAGTAAGCTGGGAAGATTAATCATTTTACCAGCTTTTTTGATTATTTAATATAACAGAGTTGAGTCTAGTGCCATCAACTGGGTATTTTACCAAGCCCCGTGCCTCTACTCCTAATCCATTCGACTCAAGAATCGATCCTATGACCTCCTATATAATGGTCGGACTCCTTACTGTTGTGTCACCAAGACTCTTAAAAGTTCAATCAATCAATCAATTAGGCTATCGCTGTCCACTGCTGGAGATAGGCCTCTTCCTACTTATAAGTTAATAATGAATGATTTTATAAAATAATCTCCTGTTTATCGTTTGTGAATGAAGTATGACAATGGTAGGGGCATAGAGTTTCTATTGACATTCAACACCGATTCGAATAATATTGATTACGGAATAATTCATGACGCAATGAATATATCAAATGAATTGTATACAATAACTTCTGGGCTTAGTACTAAATAGACTGATTTAATTATCTGGGAATATTATGATGGCAGAAATGTTAGTAGTTAGTACTGGTATTTCTATGTCAAATTTTAACAAATGGAGACATGAAAAATTGATATAAAATTAGAGAGACAGATAAATAGACAGACATATAAACAGATAAACAGGCAGACAAACAGACAGACAATTAGACAGACAGATAGGCAGGCAGACAGACAGACAGATAGACAGACAAATAGACAGACAATTAGACAGACACATAGGCAGGCAGACAAACATACAGACGGACAGGCAGACAGAATGTAGACAGGCAGACAGACAGACAGACAGACAGATAAACAGAAGGTAAACAGATAGGCAGACATACAGACAGACAGACAGGCAGACAGATAGACAGACAAACAGCCATACAGATAGGCAGACAGATAGGCAGACAGATAGGCAGACAGATAGGCAGACAGATAGGCAGACAGATAGGCAGACAGATAGGCAGACAGATAGGCAGACAGATAGGCAGACAGATAGGCAGACAGATAGGCAGACAGATAGGCAGACAGATAGGCAGACAGATAGGCAGACAGATAGGCAGACAGATAGGCAGACAGATAGGCAGACAGATAGGCAGAAAGACATACTTAGTTACTGTCCCATTCATAAAATTAGTGTATATGAATTACAATAAAGGAGATAGCTCTGTCAATACCCACTTCACAGTAATTGATTGCACAGTAAAAGCTACCTTCTATGGTCTACCACGTGTAATTACTGCACTTAAGACGGTAGGCGTAGCGCAAACAACTCAGATCACCTCACGTAACAGAATGTGAACGTGACTGATTGGACGGGGTTCAGATTAATAAGAGTTCTCGATAAGATCTCCACTCGAATTGATGTACACGTTAAGGCTATATTAGCGCCACAGTATACTTAAACTACTACCAAAATTTTGAACCACCGTCATTTGAGTAAACTTATCGTTGTAATATAGACATTCTGTGGATATGATTGGTGTAATTTGGGCAAACTTTACACAAAATGCCCACACCCAGTGACGAATATAGCTAACAATTACTTTGATTACTTAGCTGTACAAACTAAATGTTTGGACCCCATCTATAAATGGGTCTTAAAATTGAGGTCGTACGGGTGGTTTTGTAAGTGAGTCCAAACTATGAGGTCGCACGAGAGACATCGGGATCAGAGTCGCGAGACAAACGAGGCACTAACGCGCGCGGGTTGTTTTCTGATACTTTTAAATTTATGCTCGGTGAATTGAGTTGGTCCAGCGCCGTTATGCCCCGTGTCAAATCCATGCATTATATGCACGTTTAGAGCACATTTTGAGCATATTAGGTCCAAGATATAAATCCGGAGGTACACGTTTTGATTTACAAATCACTGTCAATCTGCAGCGAGAGTTTCAGATGCTTACATAACATAACATAAACTCACGCCCATATCCCCGAAGGGGTAGGCAGAGGTGCTAGCACCCACATTTCGCCAGTTTATATCTTAGGTCCCAATGTAGTAACCGGGCACTTATGAACCTGCGATAAATACACACATAACTTCGAAAAGCTGGTGCTAACCGCTATAGAAATGTAAAAACAAATCTATTTACAATTTCCATAAACGAAGGTAACGTATTCACTAAACAGTACTGTGAATTATTTACGTCGGTTTAGTACATCGTACGTGACAAGAGTACGTCAAAGAAAATAAAAGTGTTTTGTCATTCCACTCGGATATGGTACGTACAGTCGCCCTGAGAAGTGGTGAACACTATGGCCCGTATTACAGAACTTTTCTTCAAAACATACAGCTAGATACACAAATAGAAGCAAATTATGTTAAAGCCATTCAACGAATAAAAAAAAGTTAACAAAGCAACACTCGCTGAAATTAAGGCATCACACAGATTTCTAAATAGATTTGAGGACAGGGCCCCGATTTTGCTAATTGTATGTCATAATAAAACCATTGTGACTGACACTGCAAACTTTACTGTTATACTGTTAGAATCTAAGAAAAGATGTAATGAACTCTTTTTCATTTAATTCAATGTAGTCTAAAATTTAATGTCATTTATTTACAGTGTTTAACAGTGGTTTTGACATTATATTAGCAGAATCAGGGGCTAGTTTGTTTTCTAATGACATTGAGAGAGTCGATTCTCAACTGAGCGTGGTTCTGGAATACGAGCCTAAGTCTTTTTGGAGTTCGTTGCACCGCCTTCTGCTCCACTAGCGTCTAGGAAGCGGTGGTAAAGTCAAAAATGACATAATTATATGATAAAATAATGTTATTCCATATTTAAAAAATGGTAACTGAACATTTACAATGAAATAAATAATTTATAAGAATTGTTGTATAATTATTTTTTTTATACAACTTAGGTGGCAGACAAGCACACGGCCCACCTGATGGATAGTAGTTACCGTGGCCTATGAACGTATGTAACACCAATGGAGTCACATCCGTGCTGCCGACCCTATAAGAACAGAGATTTTAAGTGCCTTCAGTGCAGAACACAAAATCAGGACAAGCTTTTGGTCTTCCCACTGATAGCACAAAAACTCTCCAGTGTGCTCTGGCTACCCTACTCACCGCCAGGAACACAACACGAGGTTATTATAGCCGTGGTATTCTGTAGGGTGGAGGTACTTCCCCAGTCGAACTGCTCAATTCGGACTCGAATACTGCCGTGTCCTACCTCCTACAACTCAATTCAGACGGGAATACCGTCGTGTCCTACCTCCTACAACTCAATTCAGACGGGAATACCGTCGTGTCCTACCTCCTACAACTCAATTCAGACGGGAATACCGTCGTGTCCTACTTCCTACAGCTCAATTCGGACGGGAATACCGTCGTGTCCTACCTATTTATTTATTTATGTTTGCTATTTTCAGAATACAAATTTTACATACCTATTTGGACTTTTCTTAATTATTTTATGTCTAACCTGCGTGTTCAGTCCGTGGGGAAATCCGATTACTTTCTCGCAACCCATGAAAACTTATTCCATGGATGAAAAAGTATAATGTGTTATTGCAGACTATAATCTAAATTCGTGCGTTCTTTCTGTGCCTCTGTGGCGCAGCGGTAAAACGTTCGACTGCTACGCAGGGGGTGCGGGTTCGGTTCCCAATCAGTGCAAATATTTGTATGTATGTATTTGCATTAGTCGGGGTGTTTCTATGTATAATATGTATGTATTTACAAAAAAAAAAAATATCTTAGTATGTTTATCCGCAGTCTAGATCTCATAACACAAGCTGGTTAAACTATGCTTACCATGGGTCTAGATCGTTGTGTAAAATGTTGTAGAATAACATAATATAACATAACATAAACTCACGCCTTTTCCTCTCCTTTCCTTTCCCACATTTCGACAGTTTATGTTTAGGTTCCAATGGAATAGGTGGCCAACCTATTGCCTAATGGCAAGTACGGGCACTTATAAACCTGCGATAAATGCACACATAACTTCGAAAAGCATCGAAAAGTCATTGGTGTGTGCCATGGTAAAACCTGGGATCGAACCCGAGACCTCGTCTCAGCAGTCCGTTACCCATACCACTAGGCTGTAAGGATATGTAGAATATAGAATCTTTATATTTCAACTAAATCGAACGTACTTGAATATAATTTGAAAATCGTTTGTACGCAACACTCACAAACTTTCGCTATTAGTATTCTTTTTGGCTATTACATAGGTTACACTAAAAGTTTCCGGAACTGGCCACTTACATAAACAATATTTAAAAATTTATTACAACATTTGAAAATAGAACTCTTTGGCTGTAGAATACAGTTTGTTTCATCTGACTGTCTTTTGTTTTTACCTTGTGGCGCCATTTAAAAAATTGTGTGTCTGCATCAACATGGATTTAACTCGGGAAAATTTTCGTAGTATGATTTTCTACGATTTTAAGTGTAATTTGACGGCTCAACAGAGCATCGCTCGGCTTGAAACAGCTTTTGGCGATGAAGCTCCATGCAAGACGACTGTTTATAGCTGGTTTGCAGAATTCAAGCGTGGTCGTATCAATCTCAGTGACGAATCTCGCGATGGTCGGCCGTCCACCGCTGTGACCAACAAAAACATCGATGCTGTGCGCCGTATGATTGAAACAGACAGGCATGTGACCTACCATGAAATTCGCATGAAATTGTGGGACATAGTAACAGGTGACGAAACATGTATTTATTGCTACGATCCCAAAACAAAGCAGCAATCGAGCGTATGGGTCTTTCAAGATGAGCCGAAACCAACCAAAGTGGCGCGCGTGAAAAGTGCATCTAAGCGGATGATTGCTTCTTTTTTTAATAAAACTGGACACGTGGCTACTGTTGCTTTAGAAAATCGTCGTACTGTGAATGGTGACTGGTACACGACCATTTGTTTGCCGGAAGTTATTGACGAACTCCGTAAAAATAACCGTAAACGCCGTATCATCCTGCACCACGACAATGCTAGTTCTCACACGGCCAGACAGACAAACGACTTTTTGAAGGCGAAAAATGTAGAACTCCTGAGTCATCCTGCATACAGTCCCGACCTGGCACCTTGAGACTTTTATCTGTTCCCAAAAATTAAGAACCAATTACGCGGTCAACGATTTTCATCACCAGAAGAGGCTGTCGAGGAGTATGAAAAACACGTTTCAGAGGTCACCACAGAGGAGTGGCACAAAAGTTTTCAAAACTGGTTTGATCGAATGAAAAAGTGCATAGACGCCAAGGGAGATTATTTTGAAAAACAATAAATTAATTTTGTACCTTTAATAGTATTTTTTCATATTCATTCCGGAAACTTATAGTGCGCCCCACGTAGTATACAGGATAAGGTTTTAGAACAAAAATGGTCGATAAATTAAAATGTTTCACACTAACACTGTTGGCGACTGTACCTCCTGATGAACTCGTATTGAGTAATCTCTTCATTTCGATGTGTTGTCTTCCCTAAGCCACGTACATCTTAGATTTTATTCGAGCGCCTTGTAAGTTACGTACTGCATTGTTATGTTGTACATGTATTACATGTTTATTATAACAAGATTATGCTCCTAATTTAGAGTTGAATTTATGTCGAACTAAACTGTGGCGCATATTACATATTAATTTCAATAATAATAATAACATAATCACATTTAATTGGAAACTCGAAATCAATACCACAGGATGAATCTTAGACCTTATTTCCGAAGATTTAAGTCTACTATTTGAATGTATTTGAAGGGTCTCTTTCGTCAAGTAGGTTGGTTTTGGCCCGAAGATCTTGGATACTTACATACATATAATTACGCTTTCTTTACCATAGCTCGATAAAACATCTTTGGAGACATATAAACATACACATGCAGACCTTGGGTGTACATTGTGTACAGGGCCATAATCTTACTTGCTAGTAGATGTACCTACTAAACAACGGCGTTCCTCTTGGGGTTAGGAAGCCAGATCGTAGGCGCTTCCGAAAAAGTCGACATAGTAATAAAATCGTTTTCAACTGAAAACGATTTTATTACTATGTCGACTTTACTCCGATACGTATGAGAAATATTTAAGATCAACGGTGAGATCAGTCCTAAAGATGCCAAGGCCTTCCACAGGGTTCTTCGATAATTCTTTTACCGTTATAGCTGTGCGCCTGTGGAATGAACTACCAGCGGAAATAAGACGAGCTCAAACGTTAATGACATTTAAAAGAATGGTCAAGGAGCACTATTTGTCGAGTGTGTCTCGTGTAACATAGCAGATCATCATATCTGTTTAGGTATGTACATGTATATGTGAATGTATGTGTGTAATTGTATATAGTAGTATATTGTATTTATGTAATTATTAAGTACTTAAATATAAGTATTTTTAGTATGTATATATTAATACAATTATGTACTCTATAAGTAAGTATTTATAGAATATAACTATTTAATTACGCCAACAACTCCCAAATACTTCAACCAACATACATTTCCATCCAAAGGTTGCCTGGAAGAAATTGTGTAAAGCGATAAGGTCGCCCTTTGTACTGCTCTTGTCTTCTCATATTTCTGTAACATGAATATTGTAATTGGCGTACAATAAAGAATGTAATAAATAAATAAATATGCATTTTGTTTGTGTTTGACCAAGGTGGTGGTGGTGATTCAAATCGACTAAAACGCACACTGTCGGTGGGTCGTAGGTTGCCAGAGGTGAGATTGACCGGACTCTCCCATCACCAGTCTAGTCAGACAATGTTCATCATCATTATCATGAGATGTATTTTCCCGATTGCATCCGAAGTTGAGGTGATCTCGGAGCTCAGGGTCTACCTTCTGACCTTTTCCCTGTCGATGAGACAAATGTTCAAAATTTAATTTATCAGTACTGTTGCGTTTGAAAATATATCTCAATCTACAAACTATAGGAAGTGAGTATTTATTTAAACCATTGTAACTGTTAACAGTAACTTAGAAGCGATAATTAAATATAAACAACCGTGTGAAATTTGTACGCCCGTACGTACCACCCTGTGTAAATAGTGTTCAAACATCAAACGTTGCGAATTGAGAAACTTGTGATTCGAACGTAGTTACGTAATCATGCATTAATAGGATTAGAATTAAAGGAAAATATTTGGGAGATGAAAGATTACATATTTATACAATTTATATACAATACATTATACCCGCAAGGTAGGTAGGCAAAGGAACGTCCAGACACAAAGGAGCTAATCGATCTTGGACCACAAAAAGGCCGGGTATTGGAAATTGTTTAATTTGACAATGAAAAAAATCCAAGTAAATACACAATATAAACCTACAAAGAAGTTTTTTTTATCTAGGACACGCCAACTTGACTTCACCTCACCTAATGTTAGAATGGTGGCACTCAGCTTGGCGGCCTCATCAGATGCTATTTCACGCTCCGCTTAAAGGACCCGGGATTGTAGGAAGAAGGAAACACGTGTGCTGGTAATGATTTCCAGGTCTTGGTGGTGCGGCAAAGAAAAGAGTCTCCGAACCGCGTGGTTCTTGCTCGTATATTCTGCACAGTGTGAGGGTGACATCTAAGCCCTGCACGTGTTGTCCTATGTAGGAAAGGAGAGGGTGGGATTAGCTGGAAGAGCTCATCAGAACACTCACCATGGTAGAGACGGTAAATTACCTCTTGGCATACACTAAAACAATTATATCAAATTCAAATTTCAATATGACTCACAAACATCTCAACAACATTAATTAAAATTGGTCCTATAAATTACACATAAAATGTAACGAACTTTAGGATCTCACTATCTGCACATAAGTGTGCAAACTTCGGATATAATTATTACACAGCATAAAGTGAAACAGCCACAACTTTGTAGTAATGTGTAGATAAACTACGGAGTGTATGAACTCTGCTGTGTAGTTTGATAATTATGAGTGTGAGGACACGCTGTGAATAAGGATTATAGTTTCGACAATGTGGACGTGTTGTACTGCGATGCATGTTAGGACATCTACACACTTTTCCACAGAATATATTTGGTGGGTGATTTTACTAATTTTGGTTGACATATACTGTTTATGGATTACCACTAAAATTAGTAAAGCTCGTAACCGTTTATAGAAAGATTGCTATCTGTAATGGACTTCTCTGTTATACATCTGGAAGGAGGATACACACAGCGGTGCCAAGTGAAGACATTTGATCTAAACTAGACAGTATCTCATCAAGTGATATTAATTGTAAAGTTACAATAAATTAGTGTAGGGTAAATTAGAAAAAATGGTATAAATTTTAAAATATATCTAAATACATAATCTCTATACCTACTATTTTTCCAAATCTTTTAGCTTTCAATACGAACATATTTATTTTTGAAGACACAAAAACATCTATCAAAATATTCAAACCATTCTCGTGAGAAATCTCAAATATCTAATTGTATCGATGATCGATAGGTATTTCGAATTTCTACACCACTGTTCTGTCTAGAGGTTACGGTTAAGTCACTGTTTATACCTTCCAAAAGGTGCATTATGTACTCAACACATTTCAAGGCCATCTGTCGAGTTCGTCAACCTAAGGACAACCATTCCCGAATCGATAGCATCTGGAATGGTGGCCTTTACATTTTGAACTTCACGGTGCAGGAATATCAAATAAATAACAGTTTCAAAACTTTATTATAATTGTTAAAAGGCTTAATGATGACTGCTGTAGGCACTGTTTGCTTCTATTAATAATCCAGTAAATGTTTTTTATTCCCTCCTTTTCCAATCTCCAAATCATATTTTGATGTTTTATTAAAGAGTATTTTTAGTTTATGACAATATAATAAAGGAGATACCCCCATTTTGGGCCTGAGTATACAGACATCAAACTTACCTCAAAAAATTCTTCTATTTTGTGTTATAATTTTGTTTAGACCTCATTAATATCAGCAATGGCCAAGTGCGACAAAAGTTTTATAATGTGATTTTCATTAATCAGCAAGCTTTGTAAACGTTGTCTGTCCTACTTATCCCAACTTCGTAAACGCGCTATGATTATGCTTACTTTATCGATTGGATTACGAAAACAAATCGATAATAACTATTAATTTCATTTGTCAATTCTTGGCTTTATATTTTAAATGATTTCAAAATATCTATGTAACATCTTTATTTTCGTTATTCAGTAAACTAATCAGAAAGACACCTGTCTCCTTGATTTGTACCATATTCATGCAAATAAATAATTTTGAACTTTGAACTTTCAACTCCTTCATAATGGAAGTCAAAATATCGATTGTATGTAAATAATCGATTTTATAGAATTCATAATTATCTGTAACGTCAAACGTCATAATGTCATTTTCACTCCTGTCATTGTAAATGTCAACAATTCTACATAGCTTTCCTTCGGCTCTCTGAGATCGTTATGTTTTGCTGCTTTTACTGTGAATTGTTTATGATTTTCGAACTTATTGACCCTTGCTTGATTACCGGACACCGTTATTTGCTACATTTGTTGTTGTTGTTGTTACGTATATATATTAGTTGACAGTTCTTTGAGCGGGAGGAATGCTATATTACAGCATTGCTGTAACTGTATAGTAGGTAAGAGAACAGTCGTGTGCTGTGCCCACATAATGAGTGTAATATGGCATCTTGGTTGGGCACGGTTCCAGGACAATATAACACCTCCTGCACAGTTTCTTGACAATATTTTAATAAACTACGATGATGATTAAAAAGTGGAGGAATGACCCATGTCCTCATGTAAGCATTGCAAAAGCCAAATAGAAAGATACCCGGGATAGAGATAAGTTAAATAATTTTTTTAAGTATTTACACCTAATAATGTTGTTTTATTTTATTACCTACTTATATAATTAATTCTATATTACTACAGCAAACAAGTATACAGCCTTGTGGAAAGTGGTAACCGTAGCCAAAGAATGTCACTCAGATGTTTCCGTCTGAAGTAAGTGAGGGTAGGGCGACACTCGAACTTGTATAGATATATCACACAACATAAAGACACTGTTTAGCCGCATTATTTATTACAACATAACCTAAATAAACCTATGAGCAATGCTCGATTTAACCAACTTGGCCATTGTGAATCGTCGTGAAAATTAGGCAAACAAAATGTCCTTAGATGGTCTAAATATTGGCTAATTTTGAACCCTGTACGTGTAGGCCCAAGATTGTATGAGAGTTGGGGTTGTCCTTTAACAAAAACTCTAACTAAAAGAATATTTATAGAAAATCTTCTGGTCATTGATAAGTGCAATATTTCAAATTAATCAGATGTTTTAAGTGTTCTAATATAGAATTTAAAATGTCGTTATATACCAAAACACAGATAATATATTATGTGATACTACAGTAGCCCATCTAACAAAACAGTATTTACAAACTGAAGACAGTCGTATTAAATCAACAGTCTGTTTTGTCCTTAACAATTATACGCTACCGACTAACACAAACACGCTAAACAAACATATTAGAGATCTTGTAAGCGGTAAATGAATTGCGATTGAAGCTTCCCAAGGGAGCTTTAGCATGAGTGCAATTATTGAGAATCTACTGTAGCGTAACTATTTGATGAAATGATACAAAGAGATCTTAAATTCATAGGAATGTATCTGTTTCATCTTGTAATTATTTTTTTAGTGATATGATGGAGTAATTCAATTTTCACTGACTTCAAAAACGAGAAGGTTCTTTTTTAATTTTTTTATATAGGACACGTCAATTGGACTTCGCCTTGCCTGATGGTAAGCTGAAGGCAAAGTCCCAGAAAAGAGGGTCACCATTACTTACACATACCGTGTGACAATGGTGACATTCAGCTTGACGGCCTCATCATATGCTTTTTCACGCCCCGCTTAAAGGACCCGGGATTGTAGGAAGAAGGAAACACGTGAGCTGGTAATGAATTCCAGGCCTTAATGGTGCGTCAGAGAAAAGAATCTCCGAACCGCTTGGTTCTTGATCGGATGTTTTGCACCGTGTGCGGATGATATCTAAGACCTGCACGTGTTGTCCTGTGTAGGAAAGGGGAGGGTGGGACTAATTGGAAGAGCTCATCAGAACACTCCCCATGACACAGACGGTAAAATACAGCCATGGACGCAACATCTCTACGCATCTGTAAAGGTTCTAGGGTGTTCGTGACCTCGGGATTCCCAATGATGCGTACCGCACGTCGCTGCAACCTGTCGAGAGCATCTAGTAAGTACTTTGCTGAACCATCACAGAGATGCGAGCAGTATTCCACACAGGAGCGAATTTGTGTCTTGTATAGAAGACACCGCTGCTCCGGCGTGAAAAATCCTCTCACTCTGTTCCGGACTCCGAGTTTTCGTGAGGCTGTTTTGATGATACTTTCGATGTAATTTTTGTTATTCAGGTTGCAGCGAACATCCATACCTAGGATATTGAGATTGTCCTGCAGTGGCAGTGGCGTGCTCTGAAGAGTGGGGAGGGGAAGGAAAGAAGATACTTTTGCTGTAAACGCACATGCCTGCATCTTCTTGGCATTGAACGTACACAGAGTGAGTTTAAATATCATAATCTTATGATTTACTCTAGTTTCTCTAAAGGACTTAGAGGACTGGGGTGAAATGAACCTCCGTCTCTCGTGAATGATCCTCCGAGAAGGTTGTTCTTATTTGTAATAATAATACTGATTACAGATCAGTATTATTATAAGATACAATAAATCAGTAAATCGATTTTTTTTACATTCTTTTAAGTAAGTTTCTCTTTTTTTACAGTAAGTTTTTTGTAATTTTATTTTGTTGTAATGTAATAATTTATTGTCGCGTCTCATTCAGCCTTAGTATCGGCGCCTGGCAATTTTACGACTGCATAATCTATTCTAAAACTGTTTTGAAAATGATTGAAGATTGTCTATATATTAGCGTTTTTGCGCGCCTAACGTGCCTAATGAAGCACAGCTGCAATAGGCATGTGTAGGCTTTGTTTTATCATTCCTATATATTTCTAGATAACTATGGGTCATGTTATACTACCTAAAATAAATGATAAAATTAATTAATTTATTATTGTTCTTCATGTTTTGACGAGATTCTGCAATGACTCGGAAAATTTTGAACGTGTCTTGACAGCTATGTTCAGAGTGGGATTCTTCCATAGCTTCCACTCGCTTGAGTATAACGTTATAATGTAGATCCGACTCATTTATTTTTACAATGACGTCATCATTGGTTTGTACTCGGTTTTAATAACTTACCGGTATTATCCAGTGATATTCATCTATTGAAAACTTATATTAGAACACATGATAATAAGTATAACAGTCACTGTAGAAAATGAAATTGACAAGATTACAGTATTAGTGAAATTGAGAACGATATTCATGAACCAATGAATACAAAAAGCAGTGAATGGATTCCTTGAATTTTGAAACCCAGACCTACCTTACCAGCAAACTAGTACATCTGATGATGTATATAGAATAATTAATTTTTTTTTACATTTTAATTACATTAATAACCTTGTCACAAATAACAATAAATAAAGCTATTTATCAAATACCCATAAACCTTATCAAAAACAAGAACTGCTGATGGTAAATTGCAAACTTATTTTGTTTATTCCTTTTCGTTACATGTTACTGAGTCGAAAAGATTGAGTTAGCACCAAACTTTACTTGAAAAATATCGTTTACTCCTACTATTTATACTCGATAAGCATTCGTCTTAAATTTACTATAGGGATATACTAATACAGGACTGGATAAAAGATAGAGAAAGAAAACAAATCTATCAAGTGGACAAAGTGAAATAGTGTGAATAAAATACAAGGTTTTCTCCTAATACAAAGTGTCAGTCACGCGAGCTAAGAACATTTTGCAACGCGTGAATGTCAAAGCGAAAATACTTTTTATCATAGCTGCGTATTTATTTTACCATCAATTTGTATTAGACAAAAGGATTGCCAAATTTATTATATTCTTTAGGGTTTAAGTCAATATCACATGCAAACCTATTACCAGGCTCGAGCCCAGAGGCCAGGCTTTTCTCGCAAATCAGGGTTGTGGGTTTGCTCCGAAAATAATGCCTCTAATCACTCTGTCTGTGTTTGCCTAGCATACTTGATTCATCCCCTAAACTGTACCTTGATAACGGCATTTTTTTATGTGGTTATCCCTTCGGATACAACCCGGCTTATCACCGAGGCTGTGATAATGGTACCTTAGGATCTATAGAAAGACAGAAGTACCTTGAAACTTACCAACAAACAAAATGTCAACAACACCTAGAAAAATCATGGACCTATAGATATCAATAATTTTAAAACTTATTCTACATACATACATATAATCACGCCTTTATCCCTACAGGGTTAGGCAGAGGTGAATTAACACCCACATTTCACTAATAATTGTATTCGGTCCCACGTAATAGGGGGTGAGCTTATTGCCGTATTCCGGGCACTATTGTTGCGAGTCATGCATCTGAGGGTGAGTCTGGGCTGAATAATATCTGTCTGATATTAAACAGCCCTATCCCTTAGTCGCCTTGTACGACACCGCATGGGAAGAGATGGGGTGGCCCTATGAGTATACATAACAATACTCATATTCACTGATTCGTGAAAACAATTCAAGTGAAAAGTATTCGTGGTGATGTGGTAGGGCCTCGTGATAGATTTTCGGTAGAGAAATGAAGGCAATATGCTGCTTTTAGCACTTGTTTATCGACAATACGTTTAGACATTTCGGGCAAAATATGGCGCTGTACTTAGTTCGATAAGAATGATATAAAATTTTAGTATGATATATCAGTTTTTAGGACTGTCAGAGATTGTAGCAGAGAAAGATAGATGATTTTGATGATTTACTAAAGTCAATCAATTATTAATGTTATTTTACGATGGTAAAAAACGCATACATTGCAATATCCATATATGTTACATTTCGCTAACTATGACTTCCCGGCCCGCGTAACCTCTTTCGTGCCTATTGCCCTCAAGTCAAGGCAACATTGTCATGTGCTGCATGTTTACTGTCAGAAGGAGGAAGGTGAGAATGAAAATATGATATGATAATATTGTAATTATATTTATAAATGCATGGTTAGATTTTAGATTTATGGTTAGAATTCATGGTATGGGTAATGGACTGCAGAGACGAGGTCTCGGGTTCGATCCCAGGTTTTACCATGGCACACACCAATGACTTCGATGCTTTTCGAAGTTATGTGTGTTTTTATCGCAGGTTTATAAGTGCCCGGTTAATGGCAATAGGCTCGCCACCTATTACTTTGGGACCTAAACATAAACTGCTGAAATGTGGGTACTAGCACCTCTGCCTACCCCTTCAGGGATATAGGCGTGAGTTTATGAGATGAGATGAGATGTATATTTTATTTATATATTTATGTATATATGTATGTATTTCTATTTACACATAGTTTACCAAGTTACCTTTCATAATGCACCTACCTTGTTATTCTCTGCTCCACCTATTGGGTTGACAGGTAGAGAATGCCTATGGCATTAAGTCCGCCTGTGTACATTTGTGCATGAAGTTTAAATAAATAAATAAATAATATCCATAAGAAACTAAAATATTTACATTGTAGAAAAAGGAGGAAGAAGTATGTATTTATATTGTGATAATTTAATTTGTCATGGAATTGTTAAACAAGCCGCGAGGCAGAATAGAATTTGGACCACCCCATCTCTTCCCATGCGGTGTCGTACAAGGCGACTAAGGGATAGGGCTGTTTAACATCAGACAGATATATACAGCCCAGACTCAGCCTCAGAGGCATGGTTCAAGCCAACAATAGTGCCCAAAATACGGAAATAAGCTCACCCCCATTACGTAGGACCGAACACAATTATTGGTGAAATGTGGGTGTTAATTCACCTCTGTCTAAATCTCCGGGGATAAAGGTGTAATTATATATTATGTATGTATGTATGTTGTTAAACAATATTATCATTCCTAACATTTCATGACTAATAATGTAAGTTCTTAATCTAAATATATAAAACTCAAAGGTGACAGACTGACTGACATAGTGATCTATCAACGCACAGCCCAAACCACTGGACGGATCGAGCTGAAATTTGGCATGCAGGTAGATGTTATGACGTAGGTATCCGCTAAGAAAGGATTTTAATTAATTCTACCCCCAAGGGGTTAAAATAGGGGATGAAAGTTTGTATGAAACTTTGTCAATTTTAAACCGATCGGGCTGAGACTTTGCATGCATAAAACTACTATAACGTAGGCATCCCCTCAGAAAGGATTTTGAGATGAAGGCTATGTAAGATTAGTAACTTTTGAGTTTAAAATATACGAATTTCTGTATGCTAGCGCCATCTACAGGTTTGCCTTATCATAAAATGTTGCGAAATTTAAAACCACCATAACGGTTTTTTACTACATGCATATGATTATAATACGGTGCATATACCAAAATTAATTTTTTCATAAGTTTTGTCTGTCTGTCTGTTTGTTCCGGCTAATCTCTGAAATGACTGGACCGATTTTAACGGGATTTTCATTGGCAGGTGGCTGATGTAATAAGAAGTAACGTAGACTACTTTTATTTTAGAAATGTTTTATGCTCAATAGCGTTAACTCAACACTAAGCGATAACCGACATCCACGCGGGCGGAGCCGCGGGCAACAGCTAGTATTTTTATATTTATGCTGAAAAAACCAAATTTGTTGTTACGAAATGTTTACATATTTCGTTCCAAACATCACGATTTTATACGGCATGTGCACTTTACAAATGTTGGCATAAATGGCAGCCAAGACAAGCTTGTATTGCATAAAAAGTATGTAGAAAAAGAAAGTTTCTTGTGCTTATAATATAATATACTATAATTCATACCTTGAAATATAATATAAAGCATTATAAATAGTTTTCCTGAAGTTGTTCAGTGCACGATGTAGTCAAGTAGTTCACATCTAATAGAAGTAAACATAGGATATATGTACGAACATAATTGAATACATACACCACAAACATACTTGCATATTTTGTATTTGCAAATACAAACTAGTTTTAGATAATTTCGTGTTATAAAACTTGTTGTGCCTATAGTTTTTTAGCGCTACTTTTTCTAGGGGGTAGGACACGGCGGTATTTCCGCCCAATTGAGCAGTCTGACTGGGGAAGTACCTGCGCCCTACAGAATACTGCGGCCATAATAACCTCGTATTGTGTTCCCAGCGGTGAGTAGGGTAGCCAGAGCTCACTGGATAATTAGTGCTGTCGGTGGGAAGACTAAAAGATTGTCCTGCTTTGTCTTCTACACTGACGACACAGAAACTCTCTGCTTACAGGGTTGGCAGCGAGAGTGTGGCTCCTTTAGTGTTACACACGTCCATATGCCATGGTAACCACTTTCGAGCAGGTGGGCCGTGTGCTTGTCTGCCACCTAAGTGGTATAAAAAAATATTTCCCTAATATATTTGAAGTTAGATGAACTAAGGTCTAAAAGTCATTCAGAAAATTAATAAACGAAACATGCTATTAAAATTCTGAAGAAGATTCAAACTCACAATTTCCTTAATTTTTCTTGTCAGTTCAACAAAACCATCAGAATCACATTACACCTCACTCCAGCATCAACCTCTACAGAGGAATTTATACGCTTCACCTCACATATCCCGCACACATACGTCACCCGTAACCTAAGCACGTGTTATTATTTTACCGTGATGAAATTCTCACTTATTTAAACACAATTGCACTCCATGTAACGACTTCGTGCACATGAGGGCTTTATTCATATAAAATATCCAACAAGCAAATGTTTACCTAATCCCTTCAAATTGAGGTTGAAAGTCCTGTGCGCACGGAATGCAAAATGGCTGTCGTAAGTCAACAAAATGAATGCTCTCGTGACAAGATGGCGGTAATATTTCAAAAAAAATTACGCTACGTAACAAGATTAGCCGCGCTTTTTATACTGGTGGTTGTAAAAAATATATTTCATAGAACTTTTGTAGCAAGTGTTAGAATATTACCATACTATTTTGTAGGAAAACATTTGCTTTATAAAGATGATTGAAAGGATGAAACTATTATTTAATAAATCTTTCGTTATTTAAGCTGAGATTGTATCCTTCGCTCCGGATTATCGTCTACATTCCGTTCTATTATAAGAAAAAGGAAAAGATTCTTTTAAAATTATTTCTGGTAAAGGAAACCTTAATAAATTATGTTTAGATAGACATACATGGACACTGTCATGTCAAAGAACGTACAAACAGGAAACTGGATCCTGGACTTCGAGGTGAAGGACTCTGATGTGACTTTTTTTTTTTACGTGCGTAAAATCCCCTCGGATACCTCCCCACCGGAGCAGGTGGAGGAGGTTATGTAGGACTCGAACCGACTAAAACGCACGCCGCCCGTGGGTCGCTTTGGTTGCCGAAGGTGAGGTTGACAGGCATATCCCTCGCATCCCGGCCGACCCAGGGCCATCTCTCACGGTCTGGCCCTCTTCTCGGAAACGGGGAGGCGCACCGCGCGCGCCACTGCCGCGGCCTGCTTCTGCCAGAGTGACAGGTGGCTCCACCTGTCACCCCCAGGCCGGAGCTCACGGGGGGCGGAGGTCGTTCATCGACCTCCGACGCCCGAGCTGCCTTCGTACGCGGGCAGCTTGTCTTGCGATCCTTCGTCGCGACTCTGATGTGACTAGGACTCCACGCTAAGACAATGATGAAAATAACATATAAACACTCACACTCTTTGTGTGTTTGTTCGTATTTAAACATATGAAATAGGTTAATTACTTCTTTCCATGAAAACCGCTTAAAACCACACTTGGAATTCTATTGAAGATCTTTAATAGAATTTCAAATGGAGATAGCGTACATCGTGGGTGCAACAAAATTGATCATCAAGTTTTTTTTTATTACAATTTAAGTGGCAGACAAGCACACGGCCCACCTGATGGAAAGTGGTTACCGTGACCTATGAATGTGGGTAACACCAAGGGAGTCACACCCGTGCTGCCGAACTTGTAAAAACAGAGAGTTTCTGTCAGTGCAGAACACAAAATCAGGATAAGCCTTTTGTCTTCCCAGTGAAAGCACAAAAACCTTCCAGCAAGCTCTGGCTACCCTATTCACCGCCGGGGAACACAACACGAGGTTATTATAATCATACTCTGTAGGGTGGAGGTACCTCCTACCAGAATATGTTTACTTAAGGACTTACTTTCGCCAAAATCTATTTCGCATTCTATTAAATATGTGATAGATGGACCAGACAGTGACTTTATTGCGACAGATAAAGTACAATTTTACGACGGGGTGTTTGGTTGCGATCCTGAAAGGGTTGTAATAGTTATTCGAAAAGCATCGAAGTGGATCAAATGTGTAAACTATGTACAGTATAAAAAAGTTCGAATGAATAGATTCTAGAATCAGAAGTTGGTCAGATTAGACTTCTAACATTTTATCAACATGCTGTCGCTGCTCTTATTCATGTCCCAAACTCTCTATCGTATATCTATATTACTCGGTTGAGCTTAGACGGCGTTTGTGGGAGCAACTGCAAACTGACTTCCTAGACGCTGAGAGGAATTCATCTGTTAGTCAATAGATGCACCAGCTTGCAGTTGAGATTGGCTGGAGCTGAAACATTTTAAATATCAATATCTATATACTTACATGGTTTCCTAATTGAAACATAAAATATTCAACTATAGGTTTATCATTATTTGTTTTATTTATTTAAAAGAAAGAAAGAAATAAATTATTTATTCCGCCATTAATCTACGAAATATACGTTTTTTATACAACTTAGGTGGCAGACAAGCACACGGCCCACCTGATGGAAAGTGGTTACCATGACCTATGAACGTGTGTAACACCAATGGAGTCACATCCGTGCTACCGACCCTGTAAGAACAGAGATTTTGTGCCGCCAGTGTAGAGGACAAAGCAGGACAAGCCTTTGGTCATCCCACTAACAGCACAAAAACTCTCCAGTGAGCTCTGGCTACCCTACTCACCGCCGGGAATACAACACGAAGTTATTATAACCGCGGTATTCTGTAGGGCGGAGGTATTTCTCCAGTCAGACTGCTCAATTTGGCGGAGTTACCGCCGTATCCCACCACCTCAACGTACGTAACAGAACAATAAGTAAACAAAAATTCAATAAGTTTAATTCTCAAAACACGGAGTTCAAAATATACTTAACTTATGTTGTAGTATTTTTTATTAATTTAGAACATTAATTTGTTACATAAATGTCAATTAGCCAGTCAAACTTTTATCATGTAAATAACCCGCCTCCGGTCGTATCTTGTGCAAAGGAGCTAAGAACACTGGCCGCATTTCCGCTCTGCATTGCAAAGGCCTAGCCTTTGCACCAGGTACGATCCGGAGCGAGTCACCAGATTTTTCGTCAACCTATGTCCGCCACCAGTTTCTATGCTTCCATGCCCCAATTCCCCATGGTCTCGACTGCGACTTTTACTGGCTGCATATTCGGCCACCGCCTTAGTGGTATTTAGATTTTTAACCAACTCCAAAAATAGGAGGTTCACCATTCGGCTGATTTTTATTTAATTTGGTTAGATATACCATATTGCGATATCTATACCGTCATGTGCTGGAAAACAGCTTTCAAACTTAGTATAACAGCAGATATTTAATAATTGTTTTTTGATGAAATTTTCTATATTTTTATACATATTAGGAATATATCACACCTATTACACTTTTATACATATTATATATCACACATATTTTACTTTCTATTTCTACTTAAGCTCAGTGAACAATTTATCGTGTTAATAAACGCTGTTAAACGGGTACTGGATTGTTTTTTTTTTCGGGACGCGATGGGCAATTTCGGAAAAACAACGCATGGCATTTATGGGTTTCTATTTGGCGAAATGTAGCACTGACAGCGAGTCTTGGTATTTATTAGTGTGAAACAATCAATTCAGTTAGGACATGCTGTCTCCGTCGAACCCCAGTAGGAGGGATAGATCTAACAAGTGCGGGTTTAGCGTTTTAGAAGATAATTGTCACGCACAATGTTGTCGCTGCTAGAAATGTCATATAGGTAGGACACGGCGGCATTTCCGCCCAATTGAGCAGTCCGACTGGGGAAGTTACAGAATACCGCGGTTATAATAACTTCGTGTTGTGTTCCCAGTGGTGAGTAGGGCAGCCAAAGCTCACTGGAGAATTTGTGCTGTCAGTGTGGTGACTAAAGGCTTGTCCTGCTTTGTCCTCTACACTAACTCTGGTGTTACACACGTCTAGAGGCCACGGTAACCACATTCCATCAGGTGGGTCGTGCGTTTGTCTGCCACCTAAGTGGTATAAAAAAAAAAAAATGACGAAAACCGGACCTCGGATTCCGGAGTCCGTGGTGAAAGCTTCAGTTGAGACTAGGACTCAACGCTGAGATGATGATTGTTTTCTCAACATTGATATGTATATCATTACTAGCCGCGTGGTTCCCGGCAGAGTAGAATTTGGGCCATCCCATCTCTTTCCATGCGGTACAGCTGTTTAACATCAGACCGATATATACAGCCCAGACTCATATGTCATATGTAAGACATATTGTAGTCTCCGATGCATGGCTTGAGTCAACAATAGTGTCCGGAAGACGGCTATAGGCTCACCCCCTATTACATGGGTCCGAATTCTATAATTGGTGAAATGTGGGTGTTACCTCTGCCTAACCCTCCAGGGATAAAGGCGTGATTATATGTATGTATGTATGTATCATTACTAAAGTTGTCACAGACTTTACTTATTTATCGCGTCCACATTGAGCAAACAGCCTCGCGAGGTAGTCTCGGACGTTAGCCGCACAACGTTTGCTCCGCGAGGCAGCCTCAGAGGCACGCTCGGATGAGACGCCTTGGCCGTACACACCCATCAAGGCAATACCTTGAGAGACTGCTCATACAATGTGGACGCGACTATTAACTCACGAACAAACGTAACAAATGCAGCCCCACACCACCCCGCACACACGTCACCAAAGTGATTATAATATTAAAAAATTCAAAGGATATCAGTAAATATGGTACAGAGTCGACACAACAGTGAATTCATTATATTATGCCTAACTTCGTGTAACTAAATTGGTTATTATAATACTAATCACAAACGTCTACACTAAGGAGGAAAATTATTTTTTAAAGGTTGATGATATATACATTTTCATCATCTTAGCGTTAATCCCCAGACTCCGAGGTATCCGGCATCCAAACCTTTCCTCAGAGTCTGGGGTCCACATTACCAGTCTAACTGCGGATTTGGTTGAACATCAATAATTTCCGTGAAGCGACTGCGATATGACCTGCACAACCCAAAGGCGATGTCGAAGCATTGCAGTTAGACTTGTTGTTGCATTTTTTATGACTCCAACATAGAATCAAAGAATCAATTTCATTTATTCAGTTTAGGCACATAAAGAGCACATATGAATGTCAAAATTTTACAATTATGTATGTCAAGAAATAATATAAAAATATTAAATAATGTAAAAATAAACCATTGGAAAATGATTCTTTCGCTGGTTCGGTAGATTAGTTCTACTGTGAAGATACCAGCAAGAAACTCAGCGAACTACATTAGAACTAGATTATTTTTCTTTTATAAATTTGTTTTGGTTTACAATTTATTTTGTGCGAGCAAGCAAGAGACTTATGTTGACCACGCATTAACATCATTAAGGTACTCATCCACTTTATAGTAACCTTTACTCATTAAAGTTTTTTCACTTCTATTTTAAATTTATTTATTGGCATATTAAATCCGTATCGACCGCCATAGATGTTCGTATGGCAAGTGGCACCGACAGCTTAACGTGCTCTGAGGCACGATCACAAATCTTTGTCAGCAACTCAAAGCAGTGTCTTATCTGTTCATTTGTGCATTAATTATCGACTCGTGAAGATGTCAAAACTGACAACAAACCTCCCCGTTCAACAGCCATCACGGCACTGCCGCCCGGCCCTCGCATAGCTAAGCTAAGCTCTCGAGAAACTAACAAACTGTGTATATTTAAGTTAGCAAATTACAAGTTTTCTTTTTAGTAACCTTTTCACTTTTGAAACGATTTTCATATATTATGGTTAATATTACATACATACATATAACATATAATTACGCCTTTATCCCCGGAGGGTTAGACAGAGGTGAATTAACACCCACGTTTCACCAATCATTGAATTCAGTCCCACGTAATAGGGGGTGAGCCTATTGCTGTCTTCCGGGCACTATTGGTGACTCAAGCCATGCATCTGAGGCTGAGTCTGGGCTGTATATATCTGTCTGATGTTAAACAGCCCTATCTCTTAGTCGCCTTGTACCGCACATGCGACACCGCACGGGTAGAGATGCAAATTCTGCTCTGCCGGGAACCATGTGGCAAAAAAATAGTTTACCTCAGAATACACACCTAAAAAGAAATTGACGAATTAACTCCTTTTAAATGTAGAAGCAATAGTTTCGACATTTATACGTGTTACTTTGTGACCTAAGTGAATAACAACATTTAATTTGAAATAAAAAATTTCCTTCAAGAGGCTTATAAAGTAAGCCTATTAATTATAAATGTATTCATAAAACATCGTCTACATTTCCATTTAATTTATTCGTAATACAGCTTAGGAAGCAATTTGATTCATTGGAAATGTGTCCTACCTATAATATTAGTTCGCTGAAAATATAATTAATTTATGTCATTGATAATGACATTAAATTTATTACTCTAATTAGGTGAAAGCGCTGATTAATCTGCAATAGAGTGTAGCTGCTGATTGGTTTTAAATAAGCTATTATGTCGATGTAGATAATGTCGGTTTATCGATTCCTAGTGCTAATTAATGTTGAAACGTTTAATGCAATATTTACAAAAAGTTTTTTCTGCGTTACTTAATTGATTTGTATAAATTCTGGTTATGACTGTGAGTGTCGAGTGTAAATCTTATAAGAAACATTCCAAAAATCTCCTCAATTCATATTTTCGCCTATCCTGCGTTATAATAATTTCGTTTATGTATGAATGCTTCCCATTTTGCATAAGACATGTCCGAAAGACTATCTATTTTCAAAAAATTCGCTTTACAAAATTTAAATTAAATTATACTTTCTCAAAAATTCCATCATATAAATCAAAGCTTAGTCGTTCACATCAAAATTTTACTATTAACGTTACTATTAATATAAACACGTTGGACACTACAGTCCATCAAATCTAAGAGGTACCGTTTGACGTTTCATATTTTTCAAACCGAAACAACTTTGTTCATACGTACATTATTCAGTTTCGATAACCTTTTTCATAAAACCATGAATTTAGAAAGATTTCATTATTGTATCTAAAAATGTACAATTCTTAATATCTAAATGTAATTGAAAACTTTCAAACAAAGCAAAATAACACATATTTACACAGTAAATAATTTCTAATAGTTATATTCTTGACCGCATTACAAAGTTACGTAGTTAGGTCACTGCACGTAGTGTTGCGACTCTTCGGATACACTTGTATGCAAAAAAATCGTTTACATATACGAAAAATCGAATGTATTATTTACAAATTACACTTGACAACCAAACAAATATTTTTTCATGTGAATGGGATTTATCTCACATATTACGATTACATAACTAAATAGTTATGTAATCGTAAAATATGAGATAAAACCCATTCACCAAAAATACGTATTTATAAATCAAATATATTTGCTTCTTTAAAAGGTTGTCGAAAGCGATTTGTCGATTTTTGATTTTCGCGCCCAAATAAGTCGGGGTTTCTCGCGCTAACGCTGTCGAAATAGTAAATGGAGTCAGGGATAGTGTTTTTTACATTTATTTTTGTGTATGATAGTATGGGTTTGCATATTACAGAGAAATAAACAAATTTTTAACAAGCACATCCATTGATTTTACAATTACAATTTTTTCTTCTAAGTCTTATTTCTACGTCTAAAACTAATAAAAATAAGGTATGTAGAACCCATTCACAAAAATGTTGTTGCCTGATGTTATAAATTAACGACGTTACTGCGCGACCGCATAATGCACTGAATACACAGATACCCTAAAATAAATTAATTTAATTATTTTTAGGTCAATAGGCAAAATCGCAGGTGTCCAAGTCTCTACAATTTTTTTTTTCTGGCAACACTGCCAACTACAAGCGCACGCGGTCCGCTCGGTCGGTTCGGCGTCAGCAGTCTCTCGCCATCTTGGAAGCTGACTGTGCGCGTACTTGCTTTCTCGTTTGTGTTTTACAATTTGTGACTTGGCTATTACTTTTCTGGACTGATCATTCTTTATCCGTTTACCTTGGCAATATTTATACTGGACTCCGAACTAAGCAAGTGTTTATTAATAATGTCGAAAAGAGGACGTACTTTGAACAGCCAGGCTCGTGAATTGGTGGTGAAATTACACGAGTATTTTGAGCGTGAATCTCAAAATGGTGGACTTCTACTGCCAGTTACACAAGTTCGGGATCGCGTCGGTGAAGCTCTCGGTATTGGTAGCCGCACCGTTGGCAAAATATTAAGTGAAAAATATGGGCCTTCGGGGAGTGACAGTAACGTACTTCACACACCGAAAAAACGAAAAAGAAATAAACCTGTGACAGGCATCGATGAATTCGATAGTCATGCTATTAGAAACCATATATACGGGTATTTTACAAGAGGCGAATTTCCAACATTGGCAAAGTTATGTGCAACTTTAAAAGATGCCGGGCTGTATAAGGGAAGCATAGAGTCGTTGAGAACGGTAATAACAGGAATTGGCTTCAGATACAAAAAAGTTGACAAACGAAAAATTGTTATGGAGCGACATGACATAATTATGCAGCGACTAACATTCCTGCGCGAAGTTAAACAAATTATAAACTGGGATAATGTAATATTTTTGGACGAAACTTGGCTAAATTCCAACCATTCTGTGCCGAAAACATGGACTGATGATTCTGAAGCTTCGTGCTCGAAGGTGCCGATAGGAAAAGGTGGACGCCTCATAATATGCCATGCTGGGTCAGCGTCTACAGGCTTCGTGGAAAACTCTTTATTAGCTTTCCAATCCAAAAGCACTAAAGAGTATCATGAAGAAATGGACGCAGTAAGGTTCCGAGAGTGGTTCTTAAATTTATTACAGAATATCCCTCCTAACAGCACAATTATAATGGATAATGCCCCATACCACTCTGTGCAAATTGATAAAGCACCTACGTCAGCCAATAAGAAAGCAGATTTGGTGGCATGGCTGCAAAGAAAAGGAGTGGATGCCGACATGTCACTATTAAAAGCTGAATTATTACAGTTAGTGAAATTGCATAAACCACCAAAACCGACATATGTAATTGAACAATTGGCCGAAGAGCACGGGCACAAAGTCATACGACTTCCTCCGTACCATTGCCAATATAATGCCATTGAACTGATTTGGGCCCAAGTTAAAGGTAATATTTTATAATATTATAATAATAACACGAGTACTTCTAACATTTATAATTTAAACAATGGTTTTCGTCTGCTATCAAATAGTTACATTATTGTTTTACAGGTTATGCAGCAAGACACAACACAAAACCACCCTTCAGTGTCAAGAAAATGGAAGGTTTATTAAAGGAAGCATGTGCCCAAGTTACACAGGAAGATTGGAGTAAAGTAGTACAAAAAACAAAGAAAATAATAATGGACGACTTCGAAAGAGACGTACACTTTGATAATGTAATGGACAATCAACTGGTCATTAATTTAAATGACGATGATGACGAAGACGACGATACTAGTACTAGTAGTGAATAAAAAAATATCCTAAACATTTCTTTTATTTAATTATAACAATTGATTTCTTAAAATTCGGATATTATAGTAATCGATCTCTTAAAGTTCGGATATTATAGTAATCGATTTTTTCATCCCATCCCTATCATTCAATTGTCAGAACTGTCAAACGGTACTTCTTAGATTTGACGGACTGTAAGCGTCATTCCGTAGCACTAGCTACGCCACATATCACCTACACGCTACGCAGCACATACTCGTAGCACATCGTTACTCGTAGCAGAGACTAATTGAATTAGCCGCTCGTAATTGCGCACTAGACGCTAAGTGGGTTAGTCTGCTTTATTTAACAAGTGGATGAAATAACAAACATGCGACCCTTGTTGATTACTTACTCCATGTTTATTTTGTTATATTCACCCTCTCCCTCTAGTCAGTCCCTGACGGGGCTGACGGCTGGTCAGTAGTCAATTTGTAACTTACATTGAGTGAGCCTAAATGTTGCAACCATATATAAGGCAAACCTATTGCCGTTAACTTGGTACGGTTCAAGACTAAAAAATCACAGAAAATCTAATTACTAGTAATTACAGTGCTGTAAAGTCCAATTTTATGCCACGGAGTCAACGAGGCAGTAAGGTTGAGCCAAGTTGAATTATCGAAAGAGATCAATATTCGCTCAAATTGCTCAAAAACTAATCAAGCTTAACGATGAAATTTCGTCGAAGAAAAACTATGGCTTTCAATCAACCTGTGATTTAATTTCGTTCACAAAGTTTGAGAACGTTAGACAAGAGTAGAGTCTCAAATAATATTAATCTATAAAATGGTAGATGAATTCATAAAATTAATCCCTAAATGTGAAACCGCACTAGCGCGATACTGCAGCGGAGAGGCACGGCGCTTCAGCGTAGCGGTGCGTCAAGAAATCGTGGCTTAGTAGTTGACTGGCGCCGCGCCGTTGCAGTGTTGAGCTAGTGTGGTTTGACCTTAAAAATTAATAGTAATAATAATAATAATAATAATAATCGATGCCCTTAAATGTTAGGCCACGTCTGCCTCGGTTGCCTATGCATAGACGAAATTTGGCTCTGGTGAGTGCCCTTGATAAATTATTGTCTAGTTATCTTGAAAATAGTGAAAATCTCGGTGACACTCATTCAATGCTGTATTGTACTGCTGTGGCAGCATGTCGTATGGCAGGTCTTAAATTTCCTATTAAAGAGCCTGTTATACGGCCTAAGTCTGCCATACCAGCATGGCAATGCAGGATTGAACGACGTGTGGCCGAGACAAGGGTGCTCATCGGTAAGCTAATCTGCTTCAGGTCGGGTAATACCCGCCCAAGAGTGATGCGCTATGTGACCCGAGCGTTTGCGGGAACTGGTATCAGTCCCCAAGAATATGCGTCTCGGA
The DNA here is from genome assembly GCA_963662185.1 of Eilema griseolum. Lineage (NCBI taxonomy): Eukaryota > Metazoa > Arthropoda > Insecta > Lepidoptera > Erebidae > Eilema > Eilema griseolum. Next base: position 6,433,224 of record OY759233.1, read on the forward strand.
TCACAGAGCGCATTGACTTCCTGAAGCAGAAAATCTACGCATGGGCAAACCGAATTCGCAGATACAAAAAACGCGCCGATCGATTTACCGTTAATCGCATGTTCCGAAGAGACCAGAGGTGGCTATATAGAAGCTGGGAGCGAACAGATGAAAGTGTGGATGACGTGCGGCGGCCAGATGCTGAAGCCACAAATGCGTTTTGGCGCAGCATCTGGTCGGTGCCCGTTAGCCACATTGAAGGCGAATGGATGCGTGAGGTTAAAGTAACATGCGAGACCATTCCGAATATGGATGAAATTTCTATCGATGCCATTGATATAGATTGTGCGGTCCGTCCGCTGTCTAATTGGAAATCTCCAGGACCGGACGGACTGCACAACTTTTGGCTAAAATGGCTACGGAGTTCGCATGTTCTTTTGGCTTCATAATTTCAATCCGCTGTTGAATCTGGGACGCTACCAGCTTTTATGACGATAGGGGTTACCCATCTGCTCCATAAAACAGGTAGTACTTTGGAGCCCAATAATTATAGACCAATTACATGTCTACCAACGGTCTATAAACTTCTTAAATCTATTCTGAGAGTCAAAATTAACAATCATATAAATGATAATTCTATTATGTGCGCCTCTCAGAACGGATGTAGGAATGGAGCCCGGGGTACTAAGGAGCTTCTCCTTATTGATATGGCTATTAGCCAACAAGCTCGACGCAATCGTAAAGATCTGGCGGCATGCTGGATAGATTATAAGAAAGCGTTCGATTCTGTGCCACATACATGGCTTTTGAGGGTGCTGGAGTTGTATAAAGTGAATGCAACTCTATGTACCTTCTTAAAGTCATGTATGGAGCAGTGGAGGACAGTTCTTGTCTATCCAGGGTGTCGTCGGACTTTGGGTAGTAGTGAGCCGATAACAATAGAGCGGGGTATTTTTCAAGGGGACAGTTTGAGTCCCCTTTGGTTCTGCTTAGCCCTGAACCCACTCAGCACTTTGTTAGTGAAATCAGGGTTAGGTTATAGGTTACGAAGAGAGGGTAAGACGGTATCCCACCTGCTTTACATGGATGATTTAAAGTTATTCGCCCACACCAATCCTCAATTAATGGCTTTACTGAAAGTAACCGAAGCATTCAGTAACTCTATTAAAATGGGGTTTGGTGTGGACAAATGCGCAGTCGTTCATGTAAAGCGAGGTAGGGTGGTGGAGTCGGAGGGTCTACAACTCTCTGATTCCATTAACCTAAGATCACTCCTCGTAACTGAGACCTACAAGTACTTGGGTATGTCCCAGGCGTTATGCATCAATGAGGCCGGCATGAAGCAAATGTTACAGGAACGTTTCTTTGGCCGCCTGAAAAAAGTACTTAACAGTCTTTTGTCAGGTGGTAACAAGGTGCGCGCTTGTAACAGTTGGGTCATACCACTCTTGATGTACTCCTTTGGTATACTCAAGTGGACTCAGACTGAACTCGATACCATTGATAGGAGAGTCCGGACTCAGTTGACTGCATTTCGAATGCATCATCCACGGTCGTCAGTCATGAGATTGTACATCCCGCGGAAATGTGGAGGTCGAGGATTTTTAAATATTAAAACTCTACATAATCGCGAGGTGTGCAATCTCAGAGACTATTTTCTTAAGTCTAACGTGGACATGCATCGTGATGTAGTCAACGTAGATACCGGGCTCACCCCGCTCAGTCTGGCTAAGGAGAACTGGCGCAGACCTATAGTAGCTGGTACTGACAGCCGCAGGGAGGTATGGCAGAGTAAGGAGCTACATGGCAGGTTCTATCGGGCCCTCCACAGGCCTGAAGTAGACATACTGGCATCCGTGTCCTGGCTACGTTTTGGTGACCTTTTTGGGGAAACTGAAGGTTTTGTCTGTGCAATTGCTGACGAAGTTATCAAGACGAATAACTACCGGAAGTATATCATGAGGGATGGCACAATTGACATCTGTCGAGCGTGTCACCAGCCTGGTGAATCCCTCAGGCATATTACTTCCGGTTGTTCTCGTCTTGCTAACGGCGAGTACTTGCATAGGCATAATCAAGTAGCCAGGATAATCCATCAGCGACTTGCTCTGAAATACAACCTTGTGGAAGTTGAGATGCCGTACTACAGGTATGTTCCTGAGCCAGTTCTTGAAAATAGTCATATCACATTGTACTGGGATCGATCTATCATCACTGATAGGACTGTTGTAGCCAACAAGCCTGACATTGTGGTGATAGACCGATCCCAACGCCGAGCATTGATTGTTGATATCACCATTCCTCATGACGAGAATCTCGTGAAAGCCGAGAAAGATAAACAGGTTAAGTACTTGGACTTGGCCCACGAGGTTGTCGACATGTGGAATGTTGACTCAGCAATATAGTCGTGTCAGTCAATGGACTAATAGCAAAGAGCCTCGACCAACACCTAAAGAGGCTCGGGTTAGATGGTTGGGTCAAGGGCCAGATGCAGAAGGCTGTGCTTCTTGATACGGCGCGCATCGTGCGGAAGTTTCTTTCTTTGGAGCCCTAACCACCGGTAGCTTGGTCCCTGTACCCGATACCGGTAGAGCACTATTTTTTATATTTTTAAATAGATGTTTTTTATATGTGTTTAAAAATATAATTTATAAGTTGAATATTAAAATAAAGTAAATAATAATAATAATAACGTCTTTATTGTACACCAATTACACATTACACTAGAATATAATAGGACGAGACTTGCGACCAGGCCAAAACTACTAAAGCAAAACCAATGTCATACCACAGACACTACAGATAATGGCATTAAATTTTACACTATATCCCTATACATATTAAGTCCAAAATTAAACGTAAATAATTTCATTACACTTCTGTATCAAAATAATTGTGATATTTACCATGTACCACTATGATCACGTGAATAGGGAAAAAGATTTTTCTAGGAGTAATTATATCGATCTACCCTCTTTCGAGTTCTTTTACTACGCGTATCTACACTACCACTGTTTTCACTCTCACTGCAAACTCAAACCAGATCTGAGGGTTATGTAACTCGATCCAGTGGTAAATATCACGATTATTTTGATACAGATGTGAGTGACCATAATAGTTTAAATACCTTCATTGCACTTGTTCATTCACTCCGCAAAAAGTCTTTTAATTTTGGACATTAATGTTATCGCTTTAAAGTCTAGAATTAAATGATTTTTAGCAGTGTCTGTGGCATATAAAACCACTAGTTTTGCTTTAATAGAAACGAGGGCCAGTCTCTAGGAGAATTCGTCTTGGAGAGAGAGACAAATTCACCCATACGTAAATACATACAATAAGGCGGAAAGGATAGTATATAATATAGTATATTGACTTTTTCCAATTTTAATTAGTAAGAAAAGTTAGTATATTACACCTTCAAGCTATATACAGCTGTCAGGTATAATTGTTTGCTACCTTGGTAATAAAAACATCAATTTTCCTTTCATATTATACAAACATGAGGGTTTAAAAGAATCGTATTTGCTAAGAACTTGAGACTACATTAGACACGCAAATAACAAAGTGCAAATAGGTAGCCACTAACATTACAATATTATAAGGGTTCTCTCTGAGGTACCGTTAATGGAGTTTAGAGATGAACCCCTCACATGTAGGTGAATAGAGCAGAATATCCTGTACCTACTAGTTTTAAGACACAATCTCTGTAACCATATTCGAAGCAAATAAACAATTGCATTGAATTGAATTATACGTTTTCGGGGATTATATGGTGAGGTACTACTGATTAGAACACAGGTGTTTGGGACTCCCAAATCAACCTGGTGCAGAGTTTCTTCTTAGAGACGAGAGGTCAGATGGTCATCGCTCGTGTAAAATTTAAAAAAACAAATTATGAGAAGGAGGAACAGAACCCTTGGAATAGAACAAACCCTAGATTTTAAAAAGTAGTTCTGGATGCAACTGGCATTGTTTTTTTTATACCACTTAGGTGTCAGACAAGCACACGGCTCACCTGATGGAAAGTGGTTACCGTGGCCTATGGACGTGGTAACATCAGAGGAGTCACGCTCGTGCTGCCGATCCTGTAGGCACAGAGTGTCTGTGACGTCAGTGTAGAAGACAAAGCAGGGCAAGCCCTTAGTCTTTCCACTGACAGCACAAACTCTCCAGTGAGCTCTGGCTACCATACTCACCGCTGGGAACACAACACGAAATATATAAATAGTATTCTGTAGGGCAGAGGCACTTCCCCAGTCGGACTGCTCAATTGGATGGAAATACCGCCGTGTCCTACCTTCTTTTATATTCTATCTTCCATACATGAGAGGATAATCTGTGACCGAGCCTCGCTCTTAAATCAGCAGATTATGTTGAGAATGAACTGCTAAGATGTTGATACCTATACTCATAAATGTAAGAAATTTCTTATACCATGAGTTAAGTCTAGTCTAGTCTAGCCGCGTGGTTTCCGGCAGAGTAGAATTTGGACCATCCTATCTCTTCCTATGTCGTACAAGGCGACTAAGGGACAAGGCTATTTAACATCAGACAGATATATACAGCCCAGACTCAGCCTCAGATGCATGGCTTTTGTCAACAATAGCGCCCGGAGGACAGCAATAGGCTCACCCCCTATTACGTGGGACCGAAATCAATGACTGGTGAAATGTGGGTGTTAATATACCTCTGCCTAACCCTCCGGGGATAAAGGCGTGATTATATGTTTGTATGTATGAGTTAACAAAATCTTCCTATATTATAACTGTAACTCAGAAACTGATTTATATTGCTTTTAACGTAACTGTATAACCGAATTCACAACAAATTTCATAAATACGAGTACACCTTTATTTTATGGTAATTCACTAGACCGTAAAACGACGTCGCGAAGGTAAATTGCTCTCACTCCGCAATTATAAGACAAATAATATGTTCACCGATTGTATCCTACTCGGCAATATAAACGCACCCTTACATTTATTATTAGAATTTCGACTCAAATATTACTATAATTTAGGGTCTAATATCTTGTTATGAGCTTAGAGATTTCTAATTTGTTTACCAAATCTAAATCCTAGGTAAATTACAGAACAAAATAAAGCAACAAAATCATTGTAATATCAGTCTTTATTTCTATTATGGTGTTATACTCAAATTATAAATTTGTTAGGCGCACGTGTGTGTGTGCTTACGTTCATGCATGCGTTCGCGCGTGTCTGCGTGCGTGCGTGCGTACGTGCGTGCGTTTGTGAAAGTGCGTGTGTGTGTGTGTGTGAGTGTGAGAGTGTGTGCGTGCGTGTGTTGTGATTGTGTGTTTGAGTATGAGTTAGAGTGCTTGTTTTTCATTTAGCGACCGAATGGATTACAGTGAAATTTGAAATGACAATAGATTATATCTAGTAGTCAATTTATAGGAAGCGGGTAAAATTTATAAATTTGTTTCGTCGGTAGAATTTCAGCCTCGAAATGCCATCCCGGCTGGTCATAAAAATTGAATACTATTTATTATCATCAAAGTGATGTAGTAGTTCGTAATAGGAGCTTATTCTTTAACAAAATTTGTAGACAACTCTGGACTGTTTTTATTTATTCATTATATATACACATACATATATCTAGTGGGCCTTGGCAGTCAATGTCAGTCATACCTGTATTGCAATTTGATAGATGGCCAGATCGTGTGAGATGGCCCTGGGTCGGCCGGGGTGCGAGGGATATGCCTGTCAACCTCACCTTCGGCAACCAATACGACCCACAGGCGGCGTGCGTTTTAGTCGGTTCGTGTCCGACATAACCTCCTCCACTGGCTCTGGTGGGGAGGTAACCGTGGGGATTTTGCGTACGTAATAAAAAAAATAGCAATCGGTTACTCTTGAGTTGAAAATAATTAATAATAAAAATAATGGATTTAAAGCGAATATTGATCTTATGGACGCAATATTATATACATACATTCTCATTACTACCTCGCTGTAACACACTTGCTACTAGCACGGTAGGTAAAGATTTATTTTGCAGACTTACCGCCAACTATATAATATTTCATACGTGTTGTGATCTGAATAAAATATTTTTTATTAAAATATTTATTAAAATATTTATTAAAATATTTATTAATTTTTTTTTTTAAATATTTATTAAAATATTTATAAATTGTAGCGTTTATAGATATTGTGTTTCATTAAGTCTAACATTCTTTATGATTCAATAAATAAATAAAAAACATACATACATATAATTACACCTTTATCCCGGGAGGGTTAGGCAGAGGTGAATTAACACCCATATTTCACTAACCATTGAATTCGGTCCCACGTAATAGGGGGTGAGCCAATTGCCGTCTTCCCGGCACTATTGTTGACTCAAACCATGCAAGGCTAAGTCTGGGCTGTATATATCTGTATTAAAAGAAGCAGTAAGGAGAGTATAAATTTAATAATAGCTCAAGAGGTTAGAATCACTTTCCTAACTAAAACAATCTAGAGAAAAAGTAAATTTTTAGAAAAATAAACGAGAACTTGTATTAAACTGAAGAGTTATAAGATTTTTTTTAACTCATAAAAAAGTTAATCTGAAAAAAAAAATGCAAACAAAACGGCAGAAGTCGAGGAAGCTCGTGAAGTACGTAATGATAGAATCTGACGGCGGGTTGCCTTGTATGCCTTCCTCGGAGAGACCAGGTGTGAGTATGATTGCAAATTTTGTAAATAATAAATTCATTCGAATTCAATCTAGGAAAAATAAATAAATCTGAACCATGCCACTTCATGCATAATTCCAGTTCAATCTGAACCATGGCCATCAAGATAACGGCAGTTAGTAAGCCATTAAGCGTAAAATATTTATATTTGAATTACGTGACGTCACTGGTACTCATCTATAGGTACATCTCCCCATAAGTTGTACGTCCTGAGTGAGGGCGTACTGTGAACAGCGGATTGCGGAGCGCGTTTCTTTCGATACCTATCCTTAGTACTAGTACATGTGAGAAAGGTGAAGCCACGGACAACAGAATATGATTGGTGAAACGCTCGCGTGTGTTTTTTTACTTTGTTTCTAATACTGACAATATTAAAAATTAAACACATTATTTAGGAAGAAGTAGTTTATTTACCGATGATATATGTTAAAAGATATAAAAAATAATCTCGAAACTACAGAAAAAATAAGCGCAAAGTGCGTTAGTCATATAAATCTGTGGTTAAACTTAGTAATACGATAATAGACAACGCTAGTAGGTGCATATTAAGTTTATGCGTTAGACTGTACATGAATATGATAATTTTAATGCAACTCATCAATAATTTTCAATGAAATTCGAATAATGTGCGCTCACTCGCACTCTTCACACATATACAAGCTTGTAGATCATTCCGCTTGCGCTGTTCAGTTAGTATTTGATCTATGTTGACGAACAAACTATTTAAAATGCTCTTAGTGCGGTGGTTTTCCCCCTTCTTGTTGACTGATTTTTCTGATATTTCGTACACGCCTTTAGCGTAGTTAATTTTATGATTTAGACCATTTGCATCCATTAAATTGAACTTAAAATCAATCAATCAATCAGCCCCCTGCAGCCCACTGCAGCCCACTGCAGCCCACTGCAGCCCACTGCTGGACATAGGCCTCTCCCAATGTGCGCCATTTTAAAACGTAATAAGTAATCTACAGATCAATTATTTTTAATATATTTATTTATTAGCCTTGTATTTTAAATGATTGATCACTTTATGGTATTTTTAATGGATTGTCGTATTGTGTTGTACATCATTTATGCGGCCAGTGTCGTAGCAAATTCAAGTAGATTAGAACGACGGAATTGAATCGCGGGCCAACAGCGATTCCAATCCAATGTTGTTTCAAGAGTAGCAAATTAGGCGACATTAAAATTTACGATTATATTAAGATTGAAATTAATTTGCAGAGTAAAGCCCTAGTTCGGACAGCAATATATTCAAATCAATAAAACAGTTTGATTTACTCTTAATACCTTACAACTTTGTAGTCAAGATTGTTCTGTCGCTGACTGCACGCCGTCAGTCAGGACGCACCCCATACGCTTTATAGCGGAAACATAATTTATAAAGCGCTTTATACTTTATAGGCTAGGTGACATTTTGTGCCAGAAAATATTATACTGAAATATTATTTACGTATATCAAAGGAACACCATTCTATTACGTAGTGATGGCGATCATTGACCCTAAAATATTGTTATAAGAGCAGCCTGCCATAACGTAATGTAGTAACGCCTGCATTACCGAGGGGGTAGGCAGAGGACTCCAGATAATTGGAACAAGGGCAGGTATATGATGATGACGTAGTGGATCATGAAATGAAAAATATGCCCTTTTAATGAACCAGTAGTAGAATTTCAAGCAATAATTAAAACCACGACCTTCGGTTAAGCAAACGAATTTTTAACTACCGAGCGTGATAGTAAAAAGTGGTACACAATAAAACTAATTAAAAAGTAAATCAAAATACATTAATCAAACAACTAATTAAAAACTAGAACTTAACCCTTACTCATGTAATTACCTTGGTTAACCCTGTAAATTCTCGCTGTCAAATGCTTAATTAAAATCGGACCAGTCGTTTTAGTGTTGATCTACCCTGTATACACAAAACTGAAAATTAGTTTTGATATATATGAGTAGCTACATGCAAGGGACGGACCCAATAAACCATTTTATGGAGGTATCGCCTGAAAGTTGTAGTGAAATTGTGAAAATAGAGGTGCTATTAACACGGAGACAGGACCTCATCGCTCGCTCAAAATCGCACGTCAAATACCTCACTGATAGCATGTATCCGGCAATACAGTGGGAACTAGAGACGCGTTTACCTTATATTTAGGAATCAGAAATCCGAGATGATGTGTGGATTTAGTCGGTTCGAGACGTAACGAAAAAAAGGGACGCATGTTAAAATCGTCTTTGACGCAACAATTACGTCATTAGCTCTCGAATCCAAGACGGAACGGAATATTTTTGCTTGAAGCTATTTTTTTTATATTTTTTATGCCACTTAGGTGGCAGACAAGCACACGGCCCACCTGATGGAAAGTGGTTACCGTGGCCTATGGACGTGTGCAAAGACAAGGGAGTCACATTCGCGCTGCCAACCCTGTAAGCACAGAGAGTTTCTGTACCGTCAGTGTAAAAGACAAAGCAAGACAAGCTTTTGATCTTCCCACTGACAGTACCAAAACCCTCCATTGAGCTCTGGCTACCATTTTCACCGCCGGGAACACAACACAAGGTTATTATGGCCGCGGTATTCTGTTAAGAGAGTAATGTTGCTCTTGTATGGAGTGATGTATCTGTTACGTAGTAACTTTTAACTAATCTGTGACGAAGATATATTTTCGGAGCTAGGAATAGAGGTCACTGTGTGAAGAATGGTTGGAGGGAACAGATAAACCAGATAACCCATATTTTGTGTTCGTGTAGGTATATTTTGGGGTTGAATATTGAATGTTATACTTGGCAGTTTAGGGTGTGAAACTAGCTGAGTCATGTTTTTGTGTTTAATAAGAAGGTCGAATGGTGGGAGATACTGACGAATATTTTTGTTAATTCAATTTTTTAGTTATATACTTAGGCAGTGAATAAAATCCCGTATTCGATAATTGGGTCGACAAAAATGTTATTTGAATTTTTCTAGTCAGGAAATTATCAGTAATGTTACGTTTTCTGGCAAATGCTTTCTTATTTTCATCATTATTAACGGCCAAGCGCCTATCTCGGTTGTATTCAAAGTTAAATATTCTACAACATTCTACACAACGCTATCTAGATCTATAGTAAGCATAGTTTAATTAGCTTGTGTTATAGAATCTAGAATGCGGATAAACATACTTAAATACTTTCTTTTTGTAAATACATACATATCATACACAAACACCCAGACCAATGCAAATACCCATATTCATGAATACAAATATTTGTACTGAGCGAGGATCGAACCCGCACATCCTGCGTAGCGGTCGCGTTCACCATCGCCACGCCACAGGGGCTCCAAAGTCTGCCCTCCGAGGTTATAGATAGAAATTCGGTTTATCTATATTTACTCGGTTTAGCAACTGCTCTAACTACGCCAGAAAAACTAGTACTAGAGCCTTAGTTTATCAATCAAAAGGTATAATACAACAGTGTAGGTTAAGTCGTTTCGAGCCTGGAAGATATTGGTGGGGTCACACCCAAACTACGTCTGCTGTAACTATTTTTATTCACTTGGATTGTCTAACGAATGAAAAGAATACCATAAGACATTTTTCAACTAAATATATATATGCATGTTACCTACTTGTCTCAGCTGTAAATTTATTGGTTGTACAATAAAATATTATCTATCTATCTATCTATATATCTCCTGACCACAGCCACAGTGACTGGCTTCTGACCAATGAAAGCTTCGATGGTGTGCTCTCAGGTGACTCAGCAGCTTAAATATTTTACAATACTTCCTCCTCATATTATAAATATATCAGTTTGTCAAGATATTTGAACATATGTTCATAATTCTTCAATTCTTCAGTCATGCTCTAACTGCTCATTGCATCAGATTGAAATTTGGTACAAGGATAAATTATAATCTGGAATAGCATAATTCCCATGGGCTGCAGAAATAGGACCGAAACTCCGCACGTGAACTGCGGGCAACAGCTAAGGAGGTAGGATACGACGGTATTTCCATCAAATTGAGCAGACCGACTGGGGAAGTACCTCCGCCCTACAGAATATCGCGGTCATAACAACCTCGTGTAGTGTTCCCGGCGGAGAGTATAGTAGCCAGAACTGGAGAATTTTTGTGTTGTCAGTGGGAAGGCCAAAAGCTTGCCTGCTTTGTTTTTAACACTGACCGCACAGAAACTCTCTGTGCTTACAGGGTTGGCAGCGCGAGTGTGATTCTCTTGGTTTTGCACACGTCCATAGACCACGGTAACCACTTTCCATCAGGCAGGCCGTGTGCTTGTCTGTCACCTAAGTGGTATAATTTTTTTGTTAAGACATAACATCATACCATAACATAAACTCACGCCTGTATCCCCGAAGGGGTAGGCAGAGGTGCTAGCGCCCACATTTCTCCAGTTTATGTTTAGGTCCTAATGTAATAGGTGGCGAGCCTATTGCCATTAACCGGACACTTATAAACCTGCGATAAATACACACGTAAATTCATAAAGCATCGAAAAGTCATTGGTGTGTGCCATGGTAAAAATTGAGATCGAACCCGAGACCTCGTTTCAGCAGTTCATTACCCATACCACTAGGCTACCGCGGTTATTAAGAAGCTAATTCTTCAATATCATACTATAGCGTACTAGATCTTTAAGGATTCTACTTTATACTGTAGTAGGGTGACGAACAATAAAGTATAAAGGTTCTGAATTTTTCATAAAGCGGTACTTAAGCACGACACGAGAGCCTTCTGTTGAAGTGGCAATGGATCTGCATGACGAAAAAATGTTGGTACACTCAAGTTCATTGACTGAAGAATACTTTTTGATACATCCTTCTATCTTACAGAGCTCTTGACTTACATAGCCTTCTTGAGAGCAAATTTTGAAGTCTTGATCTAAAATTGTGAATGCCATCAAATAACTTAAACAGCATTATAAGTACTATAGTTAATATATAGATCTGAGAATAGTGATCTTTGTACTACGTAATTATATTGTATGCAGACATGGCGTGGGTCTTGAAGATCTTTGCGAGGTCTAATGCACCATCATAAATTATATCTAAGTAACTAGCTGGCCCCGGCTTCTTCACCCGAGAATAACTTTATAAATCCTATAACCCTATTGCATCGCTATCTACCAAATGTAAAAACAATCTTTGAAGCCGTTAGGGATTTCAAAATTTGAGTTCAATCAATAGTTTTTTAAGATTTTGAAGCGTACACAAACTAAGTTAACGTTTTGATATTTCTAAACGACAAAAGAATAATACTCTTTATGAATATAATAAAAAAAGAATAAATCTTTTAAATGATATTTAAAAGATTCCATTGTACACTATATATACACAATAATTTTATTATTTCATAAAAAACTATACCAATGATTTATTAACCCACCATGACTTGCTGAAGTGAAACCTCCTTTGTTAATATTTTCATAACTTCATAAACCCCATCGCACGCGCTCTCACTCACACTCATTAAATATTAAATAAATAAATACTCCACAACATTCTATACAACGCTATCTAGACTCATGGTAAGCTTAGCTTAGCTAGCTTGTGTTATGGAACCTAGAATGCTGAAAAACATACTTAGATACTTAAATACATACAAATCAAATGCAAATTCATGCATACGAATATTTGCACTGAGCGAGTGTCGAACCCGCACCTCCTGCGTAGCTTTCGAACATTTTACAGCTACGCCACAGAGACCAGATTCACGTCACGCACATCAAGTAGGCGACGTGAGCGCGTGTACTGCGCGCCTCCCCATTTCCGGGGACGAGTTGGGGACTCTGTGGTTCTCAACTCCCCTAGACCCAAGGAGAGGGCCAGATCGAGAGAGATGGCCCTGGGGCGACCGGGGTGCGGTGGATATGCCTGTTAACCTTACCTCCGGCAACCAAAAACAACCCGCAGGTGCCGTGCGTTTTAGTCGGATCGAGTCCGACATAACCTCTCCCACTGGCTCCGGTAGTGGGGGTATCAGTGGGGATTTTTCACAGGTAAAAAAAAGGAAAGTTGCCACACGCGGGCCAAGTTTCCGATCATATATCATTCATCCCCTATTTACTGTACTGAATGTCCACTATCATAACTTCAAGCGAAAGCTTGACCGAAGATTGATTTGATGGGAAAAATGAAGTTTGCCGAAAACAGTTTAAGTAATTTACCACCTCATTTTGTAAACCATAAGACACAATTTCCATTGAATGTAAACGTATGTAATAAATGATCTGATGTCTAAAGAAACTAATCAGATGTTCAAAAATCATCATCACTCTAATATTGTGTTCACGTCTGCAGTTTACACGGTTTCGTTAACTGGTCAGTTTAGTAAATCTATTAATTACTTCAACTCGTCAGTTTTCTTAAGTGGCAACTTTACAGGATTGATGTTGACAGTACTCCAGTCCATCTGTGCTGTGATTAGCATGGTTCTCCATGTTTCATGTTATTACAATAAAATTAATAGTGGTTGAGGTCACAACTATTAACAAAATATTAACAAATTATGATACATACATTCATATACTCACGCCTTTTTTCCACCCGGACTTGGCAGAAATAACTACCTGCCATCTGCTTCTATCCTAACACATTTCGTAAGCTGCCTCTACTGTCTTTAAACCTATCATGCAAGTCGGCCTTTTTGAGTGCTTTGAAGCCAGCTTTTCTTAATATTGTACCATTGTTTTAATAAACTAATAATTCTGTGAAGATCTCGCGAGCACCCTTTGCCTCATTTTTCTGGTACCCTTATCTGGTATAAAGAAAGAAAAATGCTGACTTTTTTTTTAAGTGCTACAGCAAAAACAGATGAGATAAAAGGGGGGTAGCCCCCTTTTATCTCATCTGTTTTTTTATAAAATGTTTACGTTCCTCGTAATAGTAAACGTTTAGTAAGTAAGTAAAAGTCATACCTCGTAATACGAGGTATGACTTTCTTATCACAATAATCTGTGAGGAAACGTATCCTTGATCATTTATCCAAAGATCAAGATCCGTTCATAAATAGCGCTATAGTGAACTTCCCCACTTTTCTCCCCCATTTCCACTTCTATAAAAAAACTCTCGACAAACATTGTGTTTTAAATCAAAGAACATGTGTGCCAAGTTTGGATAAAATCAATTAAGAAATGCGCCTTCTAGACCGGTACACAAAAACAGACATTAAATTATGTAAAATCGACCATCTTGTCGAAATGAAGACTCGCTCGCTGCGCTCGCTTGGTCAACTATGTCCCTATGCCCACCACTCCGTGTATATGGATGTCGTTAATCACAACTTCTGGTCATATATCGGGTTCTAACCAACCAATTGCGTTAAAATTTACAAAAGATTGTAAGTTTTGCTAAGAACTTTCAAACAAAAAATTATATCAATATCCTTTCAGAAGTATTTGTGTCTATCGCGCACAAACAGACAACAGTTCCAAAAAAATATATTAGCATTGTTTTTATTACATAACCCAAGTTTTTTTTTAAATATTTCCAATGAACAGACGCATCCACTTTACCATTATATAGGCACTATTCTATAGATATTTTGTTGGTGTTACAAATATATACAAACTTCAATCGTACCTCCAGTTCTGAAGAAAATCAATTTGTTGTAATTAATTCTACAGGAAGCACAGCCTGTTGTTCGCATCACAATGCCCTCAGAGATGACCCCCGAGTTAAGGGATGAATAGAATAAAGTAGTATAATGGATGAAAGGGTAAACTCCGACTCAAATTTAAATAACTTTGTTTCAAACGGGAATTTTGTGTTTATCAACAACACAAGGAAACTTGATGATAGACTGAGTCTGCGGACTCTTCGGGGCTCCAAGGAATAGAGTGGATATAAAATCAATGGTATCTGATGAAGTAGTATACACAAGGGCGAAACTGATACAGACTACAGCGATCCGTAAGGTTATGTCAAAGTCGTATAATGTCTAGATGGAGTTGCCTGCATTCATATTATCCAGTTATTGGTGGTTGGTTCAACTATGACATAATTGTTCAATTGGCCTTTTTTTACGTGCGGAAAATCCCCACGAATACACCGCCACCACCGGAACCCGTGGGAGAAGTTATGTTAGTCTCGAACCGACTAAAACGCACGACGCCTGTAGGTCGTTTTGATTGCCGAGTGTGGGGTTAACAGGCATATCCCTCTCAATCCGGCCGACCCAGGTCCATCTTTCTCGATCTGGCCCTCCTCGGGTTTGGGGACCACAGAGTCCCGAACTCGTCCCCGGAAACGCAAGGCGCAAGGCACACCACCGCCGCGGCTTGCTTCTGCCATCGTGACAGCCTCAGTACGCGGGCAGCTTGGTTTGCGATCCTCTTTCACTCCCGCTGCTGTTTTATTAGCCTTGTAATAGCATGTGACACAATCCAAAGAAGGTTAGATCTTATCAGACAGTAAAGGATTATATATCTTACTGATGTTCCAGTAAGTCTCTGAAAGAAAGATCCTATAAATTATACAATAGCCACACATAGGTCAACTTTAAAGGCGACGAGACCACTGGTCCCCTAAAATTCGTTCAACGTAATAAATATTGTAGATTCGTCTCCTTTATAGATGTACATTGTTCCCCTGGTAGGGACCTAACTCTAAAATATTTCAAACAAACTAGTATTTAACTAACACGAGACATAAATTTTATAAATTCACCAACAGATCCTATTTTGCTCGATGTCACCGCCACGGTACGAGCACGCAACTTCGTCCCGAACCAGTTAACGGGAACAATTCTTTTGGAGCTGGCGTAAATAAAAAAATATACGGTGACATTGTAAATGAAATTCATAATTCAGTTTTTGGAGGACTCGGAAAAGTTATCTCGCAAACTGAGTTGTTTACGAAAAGTTAAATTAATGTCAAACCTAAAGTTTTACATCAAAGGTTTGTGGTCAGTTGACGTCGGCTATACATAATGTAATTTGTAACAAAAATGATTTTAGTTTTCAGAGAATTAATGCGTAGAAGTACTGTTTTAGAAGATTAGAAGCGTGACAACGGTCTCATTGGCAAGGTCAATCTATGTGAAGTTGAGCAGTAAACGCTGGCAAACAGAATCCAGTAAGTCTAACTTGAATTATCCAGTCCAGCAGTTGCGGATCGATGTACCGGCCAATCAGTTTCAAGGAATATAGTTGTCGAAGACGGTACATGACACTTCGGTTCGACTGAAGTTTCACAAGAAGACGTCATGGTACCTACCTACATGGCTAAATGCTACATCCGTCGTGCGGGCCTAAAGTTTAAACTGTTTCATGGTAATCGATTAAGGTATAGAAAAAATTGGATCGGTTCAGGCGTGATTCGAACCCACGATCTTTCCCCCTGTAAGGGGCATAGAATATGAATTTGAATAGTTAGCATGTTTGTTAGCAAAAATCTTTCATGCCACCTTAGGTTAAATCTTTATGATGATGAGTTGACAGAATTGATGTTTGCGTCAAATTTTTATCATAGATTTGGTCACGTGCTTTAATATGATATTACCACTACCTTCTATGGAAAGTGCAGATTTCTAATATTGACTATAATCAGTAAGAAACTTCAAAACTTAAATAAGAAAAACTTTACACTTAAATAGCTAAACTAAAATAACTTATTAATTACGCAGATATCTTGTAAATGTAAAAACAAAAAGTTCAAGATCCACACACAGAAACGGAGATATTACTAAGTACCGCGACACAAAAGTGACTAGTAACTCTTATAAAAGTGACATGTCATCAAGGAACATCAGTGACAAGCCTTCCCGGCACGTTAAGAATTATATCCATCAAACACGGTGATTGATGACGCTACTGTATCGTTATGTGTGCGATATTTCACTCTTGAAACGTTTTCGTACAGTATACAAGGTTATCAATGAAACAAGATATATTATTGACTAGCAGTTGACTGCGGTTGCACCCGCTTGGATGTCGATTACTGCGCCTATACATAGCTAATGTCCTGTCTCTCTAATTTAAAAATTTCCAACCCCTACTTGAAACTTTTCAACCCCATTTCCGCGATAAAATGTAGCCTATGTCGTTTCCTAAGCTCTAGTCCATCTTTTTTTTCTTACTTTTCTTTATTTTTCTAAAAACAATGTTAGCAACCGACATTACTAACAGAGAGAGACCCCTCTAACTAAGCTAAATTGCTTGTCTTAGGAGTGGTATCTTTGTAACAAAGTTCATCAAGATCGATCCAGCGGTTTAGGCGTGAAAGCGTTACAAACAGATAGATTCTTTTTATACCACTTAGGTGGCAGATAAGCACACGGCCCACTGTATGGAAAGTGGTCACCGTGGCCTATGGTCGCGTGCAAAACCATGAGAGTCACACTCGCGCTGCCAAACGTGCAAGCATTGAAAGTTTCTGTCCGACTGCTGAGACGAGGTCTCGGGTTCGATCCCAGGATTTACCATGGCACACACCAATGACTTTTCGATGCTTTTCGAAATAATGTGTGTATTTATCGCAGGTTTATAAGTACCCGGTTAATGACAATAGGCTCGCCACCTATTACATTGGGACTTAAACATAAACTGGCGAAGTGTGGGTGCTAGCACCTCTACCTACCCATTTGGGGAGATAGGTGTGAGTTTATGTTATGTTCTGATGTGATGTCTTAATAAAAAAATATACCACTTAGGTGGCAGCCAAGCACTCGGCCTACCTGTTGGAAAGTGGTTACCGTGGCCAATGGACGTGGGCAAAACGAAGGGAGTCACACTCGCGCTGCCAACCCTGTAAGAACAGAGAGCTTCTGTACCGTCAGTGTTAAAGACAAAGCAGGACAAGCTTTTGGTCTTTCCAATGACAGCACAAAAACCCTCCAGTGAGCTATCAGTTACTTCCGTATTTATAATATTAGTATGGATTACCTGTTACCTGTGATCCCGGAATACTGATCTCATTTGATCTACTCCAGAGATAAAAGTAACCTACTGTTCTTAGCTCTATTTAAAAAAAAATCACATATTAATCTAACTGACCATTCCGGATCCACGTGAGAAAATTTCGTGAAAAAGAAATTCTACCATGCCGCGCCTACCGAATGTAATGTATTACAAAAAAAAAATTATGCAAACACAAATTGCCTGCCATCTAAGTCCTATAAAAAATAAACTTACCAAGTTTCTTAGCAATCGGAACGCATGTTATACGAACAAACAAATATTGATTTATCTATATTAGACTTCAAAAATCCACTGTCATCTGCTGGCACACCTCGCCACGATACGAACAAACAAACAAATATAACGTTTATAAGAACAAATGACTATGATAGAAGAGATAAACTTAAATCAGTTTGAAAAATGGCAATGACAGATCCACTAATAAGTTGCCCTTTGTTCGTTATATGCCAAATTTATTTCCAGTCAGCCCTCTCGACTTTCACTGACTATGATAAAGTATTTTTAAATATATTGTTATTTATTATGTTTCTCAATTAGCTCGTATCTTGTTTCATGTATGGAAGAAGTTTGGACGGCTTGCGTGGAGAAAAGGTTTTAGGAATTTATTTTGATGTGCTACCTTTTTTCGTCCGAAAATCCTCTCAGATACCATCTCTGTTGGTTATCAGGAGTGGGTATTTCGAGCTTGGGCTGACTAAGACCGCATGTTGTCACGGGTCTCCAGATACCGGAGCCACTGATGTATATCACTAGAGCACGTCCTTCGAAGATGTGGATCCCTGTAAATTATCTTCTGTTATACGTGTTTTTTTCGAAGGTATCTAATATCTGTATCTTTTGTGGACAAAAATAAAGTGGCTTAATTGAATAACTTATTTATTTATAAGGATAATCATTACACGTCATATATCATTCCCAGTTGTTACAATAAGTATGTCACTTAATTTTCCATCCTTAATAATGTTATTAAATACATACTATCTTGCCTGCCCCGGACCCTTACAGGAAAATTTTGTATCAAAAATATAAATTAGGTAGGTTCATAATATTACAATGAAATGAAAAATATTAAAAAACGAATTTCCTTGTTTTTTGTTATTTTATTAGCGTTTTATTATTTAGATATATACCATCCATATTACAATTATTTATAATTATATTTTTTTTTTAAAGACATGTTCTTTTGTAATTTATCGAAATTATTAATAATCCCTCTAACCCCTCCAGCTAAGCTAAATTGCTTGTGTTAGGAGTGGTTCACGTCGATAGTGTAATGGCCAGAATTCAAAACTGGGACATCTCAATCGCAAGGCCGACTCCAACCACAAAACTACGTACGTTCAGTACTCTCTGACGAAATGCGAATGTTTTTAACTCTGTATATTTGACCGCAATAACTGAATTCGCAGAGAAAGTCGCAGGCATAGGTAGTTTCATCCATAATAACGTTTTACGACCACGATATGTCAATACTTATTTTTAGACCTGCGAACATAAAGATAAATGAGCGGCCCCGGATGCGCGAGCCTTCTCGAAGTTATAAAAAGGTTCGCTTTACGAAACGCGGTGTAAAAGAAAAATATAAAATCGACAATAACATGATTTTCATAAATTTTAATTGAAGATTCGTTTGCTTTAGAAAACCGCCCAAATAGAATTGTGGGGTCGAATTATTAAACTGTGCTTATGTAAGTAATTTTCAATGAACAGCAAAGAATCAAAGAATCAATTTCATTTATTCAGTTTAGGCATATGAAGAGCACATATGAACGTCAAAATTTTACAATTATGTCAAGAAATAATATAAAAATTTTAAATAATGTAAAAATAAACCATTCGAAAATGATTCTTTCGATAGTTCGGTAGGTTAGTTCTACTGAGAAGATATCAGAAAATAACTCAGAGAACTATATTAGAACTAGATTATCTTTCTTTTTTAAATTTGCTTTAGGTTACAATTTATTTTGTGCGAGCAAGCAAGAGATTTATGTTGATCACGCATTTACATCATCAAGGTACTCATCTACTTTATACTCACCTTTATTCATTAAAGTTAATTTTTCACTTCTATTTTAAATTTATTGAGTGGCAAGTTAATTAAATCCTGAGGAATTTTATTAAATATTTTTATACAGCTACAAACGAATCACCAACTTTATGAAGCCTGAGTTTTGGTACAACAAGTTTATTTTTGTTTTTGTTTGTGTCATAATCTCGAAATTGGAGCAGGCCCTATGTCAGCAGGAGTGCGAGGTAAACTAGTGACACCCTGGCATCAGAGAACTCAAGACAGCGTGCGGTTTTACTCGATTCAAGTTAGATATTACAGAGGGGGCGACGCGCAGACATTTTAAGGTGGATTTAGACCATCCGTGTGGTGACGGAGAAAGAATACAAGTATCACCACCCCATCTCATCCGAAGGGTGTCGTAAGAGGCGACTAATGGAAACATACGCAAACCATATCACTGGGAGAGAAGGAAAACTCGAAAGAAAACCCTGTACCAACCCGTCTGGCCAGCGTGGAAACAGTAGGCCAAAGCCTCCCAACATTGGGAGAGGCCTAGTCCAGCAGTGGACTGCGATGGGCTAGTTGTTGTTGTTAGACCAAAAGAACGAATGCTTATTCTATCCCCTATCCGTCATATTATTTTAGAGTAAATAGTGACAGATCGCTTTGTTCGCTGTTCTTTCTTTGAATGGTTTAGTTTTCACTAAAATATTAAGAAATAATGGTCTTGTTCCAGCTCTACATTCGTTTGGTACAATGTACAACCCAGACTGGGCGCGCCGTAGTAGCGGCGGTAAGACCCGTCATGGGGGAGTGGCTAGACAGGCCACACGGCAGCCTCTCGTACTGTCGGACGCAGATGATCACCGAGCACGGATGCTTCGGAAAAGAGCCAACGTCCGAGTGCCATCACTGCGACGCGAGCGAGGACTCGGGGCCGCACACGCTCACTGAGTGTCCGGCGTGGGAGACGCCGAGACGGGAGCTTGTGGCGGCCCTGGGAGTGAGGGTTCTCACGCTCTCCATCTTGCTCGCGGCGATGGTCCGCTGCGCCGAATGCGTGGGCGGCCGGCGCCACCTTCTGCGAGTAAGCAATGCTCGTGAAGGAGGAGGCGGGGCGGGAGCGGGAGCGACGAAGGATCGCAAGCCAAGCTGCCTGCGTACGAAGGCAACTCGGGCGTCGGAGGTTGATGAACGACCTCCGCCCCCCATGAGCGCCGGCCGGGGGTGATGGAGCCGCCTGTCACCCTGGCAGAAGCAGGCCGCGGCGGCGGTGCGTCTGGCGCGCCTCCCCGTTTTCCGGGAACGAGTTGGGGACTCTGTAGTCCCCACACACCCGAGGAGAGGGCCAGATCGTGAGAGATGGCCCTCGGTCGGCCGGGGTGCGAGGGATATGCCTGTCAACCTCACCTTCGGCAACCAAAGCTACCCACCGTCGGCGTGCGTTTTAGTCGGTTCGAGTCCGACATAACCTCCTCCACCGGCTCCGGTGGGGAGGTATCCGTGGGGATTTTGCGCACGTAAAAAAAAAACAAATATGCAACCCAGACTCAGCCAGAGATGCATAGCTCGAGAATCGGCAATCTATTACGTGGGATACGTACAATGATGGTGAAATGTGGGTGTTAATTCACCTCGGCCTAACCCTCCGGGGATAAAGGCGTGACTATAATGTATGTATGTATGTACATATTCGGTTCTTCAATTTGAACTCACAGCTGAAGACGGTGGGAATTGCTTCACGGAATTATGACTTCTAAAGTTAAAGTTAAAGCCTTGAATGCAACCGTGACCATTATAGCACATAAGTAACACACTGTAAGAATCAAAATAAAACATTTTTCTTTCTTTCTTTCTTCTTTCTTCTTTCATTCCGAAAATGAGGATAATATTATGATAACGATATATAATAACGTTAGTTAACCTGTTATTTAACTTCACTGTTAAGTCGCGTGGTTGCCGGCAAAGTAGAATTTGAACCACCACATCTCTTCCCATACAAGTACAAGGCGACTAAGGGATAGGGCTGTTTTACATCAGACAGGTATACACAGCCCAGACTCATCCTCAGATGCATGTCTTGAGTCAACAATATTGCCCGGAAGACTGCAATAGGCTCACCTCCTATTACGTGGGACCGAATTTGATGTTTCGTGAAATGTGGGTGTTATATCAACTCTGCCTAACCCTTCGGGGATATAGGCGTGATTATATGTATGTATGTATGTTATAAGAAAAAAACGTTATCGAATATTTTTGAAACCTACAAACAAAATAATAAGATATTTGTTTACAAAAATCGCCGAGGTAACGACACCCGTTACTGTGAATGTGATAAGGCTGACAAAATTAAATTCCGTCTCGCCTTAATGCCTTATGGCAGACGTCATCATTGAGCCAATTACGCCATTGTGGAACCAGCTTTAGCCTGTCCTAGACGTTATATTTTATTATTAGTTTATTGCGTAACGTATTTTGTGATTTCTTTTTTTTGTAAGGGATGACGTAAGAATTGAAATAATAATGTAGCAGTTTGAATAGCTATGACCGGGTGGTCCTACTGCAATGTCGACGTGCAATATTTTTTCCCGTTGGTCCGAATGTCGGATGACGTGTGTTTTCAGGTACTTTCTGTGTAATCCATACCTTAATAAAATGTATGCCTAAATATTATAACTAAATTAGAATTATACTTTCAGTTTTTACCACATACGATTAGGTTACGAAAATTAACATTCGTGGTGTGATCCCACATAATTTGTTCAAGGTAAATATTCGCCAACTATTGTTCGAGGAACTGGCCGAGTCATCCGAGTAATATCAAATCAATGCTATTTAAGGTATATGTGTTTAAGTATGAATATTGTACGGTTATGTAGAAATTTACTATCTGAATTTAATATGTAAATTTATGTTATGTCACTTATATATATTTTGTATTTTATATGTATTTATGTAAGTACCTATATCATAATTTACCTATTTTATCATACTATGCATAATCTACATTATGGCAGGTATGTATGTACCTATATATTACGTTTATTTTCTTCTTGTTCCTGTATACGGTAAATTCTCTCTATAATATTACACTCAATAATGCACCTACTGAGTCTTTCTCTGCACCAGCACCAGTATTAAATCCACCTATGTACTTGTGCATAAAGTTTAAAATAAATAAATAAATAATCATGGCCAAATGTGAACTGATCGAAACTTTAGGTAGTTCAACAATATTTGTATACAATGAAAATAATAGGTATTTAAACTATCATGGTCACTCACATCAGTATCAGAATAAACGGGATATTTACCATGTTTCATTGTTTTGAGTTTCCGATATTTGGGCGCTGTTGCAAGTACCTTGATCACGGAGGAACTGGAGTAGTGGCGGTGAACAGAGAAAAAGTTTTTTTTCCTAGGAGTAATTATATCGATCTACCCTCTTTCGAGTTCTTTTACTACGCGTATCTGCACTACTATTCTCGAACCCAATCTCGATCACGTTCACGACATACGATGCTCACTGTATTCACTCGCGATTTTGTTTTAGCTTGTTCCCAGTTGTTTTTGCAAAGACGGACCACTGGATTCAGACGTTCGGCAGTTGAAACCCATCCTCACGATTGAAATTTTTATACTTTTTTATTTCAATTGCTTCCCTAACCAGTCTTGGTATATAGTGGCGTTCTGTCGAGAGCATCTGAGGGTTATGTAGTGGTGGATCCAGTGGTTCGTACCGGACTCCAATAAATGTTGAGCGATTGCAGATTTATGCGGTTCATTGTTTTTGACTGCCCTGATGTGTTCCTTGATTCGGCATGTAACCGTTCTTTTTGTTTGTCCTACATAAGAACTGCCACAGCTACAGTCAATCTTGTACACTCCCGGTCTGTCCAGTAGGGAGCCATCTTTGGGTGAGCGCAGGCATTGCGACAGCTGTTTAAAAGGAGTGAAAATAGTTTTGACAGACATTCTTCAGGATGTTAGCGATCTTATCTGTCACTCCCAGCAAGAACCCAATGTATAGTAAATGACAGTTAACTGGCATAATATGTGTAATAAATAATCGACTTCAAAAAGGAGTTTACTTATTTCGACGCGTAATATTTATGTACATATACAGGAAGGAGGTAGGACACGACGGTATCTCCCGTCTCAAATTGAGCAGTCCGTATGGGGAAGTACCTCCGCTCTACAGAATACCGCGGTTATAATAACCTTGTGTTGTGTTCCCGGTGGTGAGTAGGGTAGCCAGAGCTCACTGGAGAGGTTTTGTGCTGTCAGTGGAAAGACCGTAGGCTAAAATTGACACCACTGACTTGTAGGGGCGTGAAATGTTGGCGCGGCGGTCAGGGAGACCCGGTGAAACGGTTATCCGCTGGCCGCCCGCAGGTTCTACGGTTCCCGAACCTGGGGATTACTTAATCTCCGCCCCAGGAGGCTGAACCAGCAGCCTGTGTAAAGTGCCCGATGCTGTAGTCGTGACGGAGGAGGAAACCGGAGTGGAATCGGCTACAGTATTTGGGAGGGGACCGGGGGCCCTTCCGCCCGCCGCGTCAGCCAGTCACACAACCCCAGCTTGTCTATGGTGGTACGAAGCCTAGCTTTGTCTTCTGCACTGGGAGCACAGAAACTCTCTTTACCTTCCTCCCCCCCACCCCCCACAAAGGTCATGAAAAGAAATAACAAGAAAAACGTTACCACAGCGGCACCATCGTCCACAGTACATGTGGATTTCTGTAACATCAGGGGCCTACATACCAACCTCAACGCGGTTCATCTCCATTTAGAGACCATGCAGACCACCTTGATTTTTCTGACGGAGACGCAAATATCATACCCAGCCGATACAGCCTACTTAATGTACACCGGGTACAAACTCGCGCATAACTTCCTGAGTCGCGCCGGGGTATGCTTGTACGTCCGGGATGATATTTGCTGCCGCCGTCTTCAAGGCCTTGAAGACAGGGACCTGTCAACTCTTTGGGTACGTACGGATCACGGTGGCCACAGCCGTATCTTTGCGTGCCTCTACAGGTCTCATAGCGGTGACCTGGGTACAGCTCAATTGTTTGAGCATCTGCAGCGGTCTGCGGACAAGGTAATTGAGCAATACCCTACCGCGGATTTAGTATTCTTGGGGGACTTCAACGCTCACCACGTAGAGTGGCTGAGGTCTCCTAGAACTGATTTTGCGGGAAGGGCTGCTCATGACTTTGCACTGACCTATGGATTCTCTCAACTGGTGCATTCTATTACTAGAACACCAGAAATAGAGACCCACAGAAGCACTATACTGGACCTTCCGTGGACTTCGCGCCCGGACGAATACTCAGTAACTGTGGAAGCACCACTTGGTACTTCGGAATACAGCCTCGTTCGGGCGCAAGTGACTTTCACGCGGTCACCTCAATGGCGGCATGTCTGGCACTACAAGTCGGCAGACTGGGATGGACTGCGAGAATTCTTCGCGTCGTACCCGTGGAGGCGGCTTTGCTTCACTTCAAATGATCCCAGCTCCTGTGCAACAGCAGTAGCTGATGCGATCCTAGCGGGTATGGAATGCTAGATTCCAAACCACTGGATCGCAACAGGAGAGAGCAAACGCCCGTGGTTTAATAGGCCCTGCAGAGAAGCAAGAGACCACAAGCAATCTGCATACAGGGCTTGGACCACGGTTCTTGCCAATAAAGATCCAAATATCGCTAAAGTGAAGCGAAAGTTGAATGCCGCCTCGAGGTCTAGTAAAAAAAGCTACGGCCAGGGCTAAGTTTGAGTTCATCGGCAGAATTGGCGAGCGACTTGCGCGCTACCCATCTGGCAGTCGTGCATTTTGGTCGCTCGCTAAAGCTGCCGAGGGAAACTTCTATCAGTCTTGCCTTCCACCGCTGCAAAAATCCGATGGTAGTCTGGCCCATGGCGCTAAGGAGAAAGCTGATCTGTTGAGTAATCCCTTTGCGTCAAACTCGACTATGAACGAAGGGAACGCCGAACCACCGATAATTCCCAGCTGTGGTGCTTCCATGACGCGCGAGCTTAAGTCCCTAGATGTTCGGAAGTCGAGTGGGCCGGACGGTACACCGGCGATGGTTCTTAAACACTGTGCTCCCGAGCTGTGCCCTGTACTTACACGTATTTTCGCACTCTCATACTCCGCAAGGCGGGTCCCAACCTCGTGGAAGACCGCATTTGTGCACCCTGTACCTAAGAAAGGTGACAGGACCGATCTGACCAATTACAGGCCTATCGCTATCACTTCCCTTCTCTCGAAGGTAATGGAGCGTGTTATTAATACACAGCTCCTGAGATACCTTGAGAGAAACGATCTACTGAGCGAACGAAAGCAGGGCTTTCGCCACCGTCGCTCTACCGGTGACCTTCTTGTGTATCTCACAAACCGGTGGGCGCAGGCCATCGAGCGTCGGGGTGAGGCACTAGCGGTCAGCCTCGATATAGCGAAGGCCTTCGATCGGGTCTAGCACAAAGGTCTTCTTGCGAAGTTGCCATATTATGGACTCCCCGAGGGACTGTGCGAATAGATCTCCAGCTTTTTGTCCAACAGAAGCATCCAAGGTGTCCCACAAGGCTCCGTGTTGTCTCCGACGCTGTTTCTGCTGCATATCAATGACATGCTGTCTGATGGCTCCATTCATTGTTATGCAGATGACAGTACCGGAGACACGTGTTACACGGGCCGTGCAAATATCCCTTAGTCCGAGGTGGAGAAGAGTCGCGAACAACTTGTGTCTGAAATTGAGACTACTCTCTCTGGAGTATCCGATTGGGGACGACTAAACCTAGTCCAATTCAACCCCACTAAGGCACAAGTATGTGTATTCACCGCTAAGAAAACCCCATTCATTGTAGCGCCGCAATTCCTGGGCACACCGCTTACCATCTCCTCGAGTATAGGGATCCTTGGTGTCGATATCTCCAGCGATGTCCAATACCGAAGTCATTTGCAGGACAAGGTTAAGTTGGCATCAAGAAAGATCGGAGTGCTCAACAGGGCGAAGCAGTACTTCACTGCGGGGCAGCAACTCCTTCTTTATAAAGCACAGGTCCGGCCTCACATCGAGTACTGCTGTCACCTTTTTGCTGGAGCACCTGCATACCAGCTTGACCCCTTCGACTCAGTGCAAAGACGGGCATAGAGGCTGGTTGACAATCAAATACTCACAGGTAGTGTGGAACCTCTTAGCCTTAGGAGGGATTTTGCCTCACTGTGTGTGTTCTACCGCCTATACAATGGTTTGTGCTCAGATGAATTGTTTGACATGATGCCCGTAGCTACATTCTATCATCGCACCTCTCGCCATAGGCAGGGAATTCATACTCACACATTGCGACCTGAGACGGTGCGCACTGTGCAGTATGAAAGAAACTTTATCCCACGCACACTCAAGCTGTGGAATGACCTCCCTGCTGCGGTTTTCCCAAGCGCCTACAATATGGGGTTCTTCAAGAGGAGTATCAGAAGGTTTGTTCATGGTCGGCAGCGCGAGTGTGACACCCCTGGTGTTGCATACGTCCATAGGCCACGGTAACCGCTTCCCATCAGGTGGGCTGTGTGCTTGTCTGCCAACTAAGTGGTATAAAAAAAAACATTACATTCAATAACTTGTATGTTTATCCTCTCGTTTACACCACGAAACAAGTTGTAAACTTGTTTATAAAAAACTAGTTGAAGACTTACAGAAGATTAATTAAAACACAATACTTATTTTGTAAGTACATGTATCTCAGATACTTTTTCGTTCACATAGGATGTATAGCCAACAAGTTGTAAACAAGTATAAAACTCATTTGCGTTCACACTGTAGACATATTGCAACTTGCCACATACATGTTTTATACTTAGGTGTAATCGAAGGGTATCAGTAGTAAAAAAAATATTACATATTGTTTTTGATGTTACTGTTATCACGACACGTTGCGTGCTGGCATATAAAACCGTTGCTCGTTCCATTTACAACTTAACTCAATAAAATCGAGGTTGAACATTCGGGGGGATAATTTTGGGTGGGAAAGAAAATGGCTTGATAACACGGCTTATATGGGGTTAATTAAAAAATAAAAACCTAACCTTGGTAGTAAACGTGTTTACGAATAATTGTTGATTATTAATGTAGTTAGTTAGTAAAGACTTAATTAAAGAAAGAAATATCGTTTTTTAATGTTTCGTGTTACTTTTTTTTTATACCACTTGATTGGCAGACAAGCACATGGCCCACTTGATGGAAGGTGGTTACCGTGGCCAATGGACGTGTGCAACACCAAGGGAGTCACATTCGCGCTGCCAACTGTCCAAAGCTGCATTTGGGAGCCCCAGGCCCTTGTTGTTAAGTAGTCTTTTGTACCTTTGGGTTTGGGCCTAATGTTATATAGCTATAGGTATTTCTACAATATTCTACACAACACTATCTGGACCAATACTAAGCATAGCTTAACTAGCTTGTGTCTATAACCTAGAATGCGGATAAACATACTTAGATATTTTTTGTAAACATATACATATTATATATAGAAACAACTAGACCCTTGATTCTACTAAAACAAACCCACTGTCATACCACAGACAGTGCAAAAAACAGTATTACATTTTAGACTTTATAACTAAACATTTAAAGTCCAAAATTAAATAATAAGAGTTTCATTACACTTTTTCATTCACTCTGCAAAAAGCCTTTTTATTTTTGACTTTAACGTCATATCTTTAAAATTTAAAATTAAATGGATTTTATAGCAGTATTCAGTAGTATGACAATGGTTTTGCTTTAGCAGAATTGAGGTCCAGATCAATGCAAATATACATATTCATGCGCGCAAATATTTGCACTGAACGGGAATCGATCTGATTTGTTAAGATTAATTTAAAAAATAATCTTAACAAATCAGTATACGTGCAATTTAACCAATGTTACAATGAAAAGTTTAATTTTGATTTGAATATAACAAAAATAAAAGAAGTCAAGGAGACAAATTTTTTAGGAATAATGTTGGATCAACATATGAGCTGGAAGACTCAAATTGAAAGCGTAACAAATAAAATTAATAAATACGTATACGCTTTAAGGCAAATAAAACTGATCACTAACCGTAAAACTTCCATAATATCGTACCGTGCTTACGTAGAATCTGTATTACGATATGGCCTTATAGTGTGGGGTAATAGTACAGATTGCAATAAGGCATTTATTGCTCAAAAGAAGTGCATTAGGGCTAATATGTGGAATTAAACCAGACGAGTCATGTCGACCGTTCTTTAAAAAACTCAATCTGTTACCGTTGCCATTGTTATATATTTATGAGATATATCTGTTTGTGTGGCAACATAGTGATCTATTTAAAGTAGCAAAAAGTGTAAACTCACGTAGCCGGAGAGATCCCTATAGGCTTGTGCTGGGTGATATCCCGAAGTCCACCAAATATAGTAAGAGTTGCCTTGCTATGTGTGTACGAATTTACAATAAAATACCAATGTATCTTAAGGGACTAAGCACTAAAATATTTAAAAGGGAATTGTATAGGTGGCTGAATGAACATAGCTTCTATATCATTGACGAATTTCTTAATTAAAGTTAATAGGGAATAAATATTTGTGCGCTAGTACACCACTGGCAAAACATGCATGCTCAGTTTTGTAAACCTTTTATAACATTTATGTACACCATGTTTTATGCAAATAAAATTTGAATTTGAATTTGAATCTGTGTAGCGGTCGAACGTTCTATCGCTATGCCACAGAGGCCGTATTAAGTATGTTAGCAGGACAAAGACACCCTATGCCATACAGTATAACGATTTTAAATTCATTATTACACATTTGTTTCGGCTGAGTAAGTGAATATGGAATAATATTATAGAATATAAAGCCATATTTGAATGTGCGCTCAGTTGTGAGTAATCGCAAAGTCGTCGGAAGTAAAAGGATTGTGATACTCTGTGACGTCAAGTTGAAATTCTCGATTAACAACTTTGGGCCGCGATGGAAAATATTTTACTGGAAATCATCATCAGTAGCGAAGCGTGAAGACGAGAAGTCAGTTCGTAATATCAAATTGTTCGATAAATAATGTTCATTTTCTACTTATTCAAAACTTTTTAAATGAGTTCTAGAACGGAGAAGGTTCTCAATTCAAATGTTCATGTATTTTTTTTAAGTTTGTACGCGCGTCATTTGAAGACTGTTTTTTTTTTGTTCAAAAGGGGTTTATTCTGAAATTTTTATTTCGTGAAGATCTGATGAAGGGTTTCAGAGAAAGACCACAGAACTCTTCATATATTACTTATTGCATTATTTGTGCTAGACCACGTCATAATATCACGCCTGTATCTTTTGAATGGATACGAAGTAGTGTCCACGATAATTAGCTATTTTTTGATGTTTGTGCACCTTTACTCATATTCTTCCTTGGCACCGACTTCAAAAAAAGTCTTACGCAAATTATTATCTTTTGGGTTATATCTGCAATCATTATTAACTTTTGAGAATGCTATGTATGCTATGTAGAGTGAATGAAGCGAGAGTAATATGTCAGGATCGTAGCAAATGGAGATCCGTGATCTCTGCCTACCCCTATGGGAGACAGGCGTGATTTTATGTATGTATGTATGTATTATTAACTTTTCAGTGCATTTTTTTTCTAGAAGTCGGTTCATTTTTTTTTGGACCAAACCAAAGCTTCGAGGCATAACGAGTATTACCTATTATCATATTTTATTTTATGATTAAAAACTTATCTTTTTGTCGGGAAACGAATCCCCCTACAAATTTGGTCCTTCGAGCTGGACTATATAACAAAGACTATTTAACATTTAAGTCATCATCACCCTCATAGCAATTGATTTTTGATTGGGATGTCGATATTTCCAGCAGTGACTGCCGAGTGAACAACTAACCCTGTAACGAAAATGTCCTTTATTTAGCAGGTACAACGACTTGGGTCCGACGTGCAAAAATACAAGTTATCTATCTAAAAATACCCAAACTACTTTCTTTGAAAGGATACCTACTGGCC
The DNA here is from genome assembly GCA_963662185.1 of Eilema griseolum. Taxonomy (NCBI): domain Eukaryota; kingdom Metazoa; phylum Arthropoda; class Insecta; order Lepidoptera; family Erebidae; genus Eilema; species Eilema griseolum. The sequence goes on from OY759233.1 coordinate 6,463,861, forward strand.
TTTATATAACACAATCGAATTCGCAGTACCTTATTAGATTATTAAGCAGATAAAGAGCGATATTGACGAGATTGCCACTAGCGCGTAACTCATAATTCAATTTCTGTAATGAAATAGTCGCAACTCATAAATATGATTTGCTACTGGAAAATATCTTGTATTTTCTATTTCAAACACTGACAGCGCTGTTGGATTTTTATATAGATTTGGTTTTATTTTTGCGAAGTTCAGTTTTCAGCGAAGTTTGTATTTTTCTACTTGACTGTAACTACTACTTTGCACTGTAATATTATTATACGAGAATAAAACAGATATATCATTCCAGACAAGCTCAAGTGGCTTATGATTTGCTTTTTATGTATTTAAATTGTTTCTTGTAAGTGGTAATAAATAAATAACAAAGTTTTATTCATTATTAGCCGGACCTGCCCTTCGTCTAAAAACGAGCTATTGAAGACAAAAAATAATTCTATTTGAACTCGTACTTTTTGAGATATAGCGCGTTCAATTAAACAAACAAACTCTTATAGGTATTTAAACTATCATGGTCACTCACATCAGTATCAGAATAAACGGGATATTTACCATGTTTCATTGTTGAAAACAAACTCTTCATTTTTAATATCTTAGTATAAATTTCAGTGGAAGAAGTTAAGGCCATTTCATCTACTCCGTGTTGTCTTATACAAGGTAACATTCTCACGTAAGATGGATACCCCACCACCGGGGCCGGTAGGGGAGGCTTTGTCCGACTTAAACCGACTAAAACGCACGCCGACTTAGTGGGTCGCAGGTTGAGATTATCTGAGACATATACCTCGCACCCCGGCCGTACGTATAATAACCCTTACCTACTGTTTTATGTGACAAAGTTAAGATAAGTCCTAACTCACCATCACCTTAGCGTTCTACCCAGTTGCATGGTCCATGGTCCGCTTACTGTTTATCCTGCTTTTGGTTCGAATTTTACGGCGTTTATCAGAGCGACTGCCGTACGATCTCCCAAACCTGGAAGGAAAGTCTGCGCCAGAGCCTCATTTGTTTGCCTAGCAAGTGAGGTTGGGTCCACCAGTCTTGGTATATATCCCCGTGCACCATTTTGTAGTCTAAATTATGTATATCCGTTTTAAAATTATAAATGCGAAAGTAACTATGTCCGTCTGTCTATGTTGCGCTTTCATGCCTAAAGCACTGAACCGATTTGCTATGTTTGGACGCTATAACCGACATCCACGCGGGCGGAGTTGCGGGCAACAGCTAGTATGGAAAATACAACGAGAAGCACAAGGGATATATAATAGTTGAGGTGGGAAAACGGAGCCGAAGGAGACTTAGGTGACTACCGTCCCGCATAGCCCACAATGCGCGTAGGTGACTCTGGCATCGTCCTCCATGAGCGGTGGGGGTGACAGGTGGAGCTGCCTGTCACTCTAGCAGAAGCAGGTCGAGACGGCGGCGCGATTAGTGTCTCTCCACCTTTTTCTGGGGAAAGATAGGGATGCCGTTGTCCTACACCCGATGGGGCCTTCCATAGAACTGGGTCAGTCGAGGTGCGCGAGGAATATGCCAGATATACCTCACCCTCGGCAACAGATGCCCCAAGACAGCCGTGCGGCTTTAGTCGGTTCGAGCCCGACCTAACCACCACGTTGACCTCGACAGGAGCGTTAAAAAAAGGATATATAATAGATATGAAAAGTCATTATTTCGCAACTTATCAACTACAACTTATACACCAATCAAGAGGGATAAATATATAATTATCGTTAGACTGTATGAGATTGGCGCATATTGAGAGAACCCAATGTCCAGCAATGGACTGCGGTGGGATAGTTGATAAACACACATACATAAACATAATCACGCCTTTATCCCTGGAGGGTTAGGCAGAGTTGAATCTGGTGAATGAGGTTCACACATTTCACTAACCATTGAATTCGGTCACACGTAGTACGGGGTCAGCCTGTTGCCGTCTGCCGAGCACTATTGTTGACTCGAGCCATGCATCCGAGACTGAGTCTTGGCTGTATATATCTGTCTGATGTTAAACAGCCCTATCCCTTAGTCGCCTTGTACGACACCGCATGGGAAGAAATGTCGTGATCCAAATTCTACTCTGCCGGGTTGCTGGCGCCGGTTGATAAACACAGTGCGTATTATTTACACATTCCTATAGTAACTATACTTTATATATCAGAGTATGTAAGCCATCACAATAATTCATGAGCAATTCGAGTGCCATTAGCTTAGCGAATGAAATGCTACTCCGAGATGTAAAGTCACCTTTCATTATTCGCGTTAAGTCTCGTCACTGTTCGCGCGAAATTCAATTAACACAGTGTCATAGTGCTTTGAATTTCGTAAGCGGTATAATGAATGGAGCAGGAAACGTGTGGCATAATCAATGATTATAGAGGGGTAGGCAGGTGTTTAGTGGGACCTACATTTCAACAACTATGTACTTATAATTTACTACTCTATTACTTATCTTTTTTATTCTTTTTATTACTTTTACTTTTTATTTTTTTATTACTTATTTTTTTTTTTTTATTATTCTTAAATCTTTTAATTGTACCACTACGTATGAATGAATGAATGAATGGATGAATGAATGTGTAACGATGCAAATCGTTGTATTGTAATTTTATTTAATTATAGAATTTCTAGTCGAGTGATTTTCATATCGACTAAAAATATCTCATATTTAATCTGTCGGTCTAGGCAAATCCACGGATTGTCTCTGGTTGTGTGCATCTACCAACGTTACAGATTTAGGTAATGGCCGATCAATATCTTTGTTACGATAAGAACACTAAATCATGTAGCCGCAAGGAATCATTTGTTGTGCTTCAATATTGGAAGCGGAACAGACGCAGTAATCATTTCCCCGAGGGTGATCTTTATAAACCCTAGCGGGTCTAAGACCATCCCTTTCGCCGTCGGCTCCAATACTGTGCAAACCTTGCACCCTGCGGGTACACACGAGGCTTGGGTAAGAATTGGTGCCTTTATATCTTGTGTACTTATTTTCTTTTTTAATTTGAGGTGACTTAAGTGAAGGTTTCGTGTTTTATTTAAATCCTATCGCCAGGTGATGATCCTGTGCTTATTGTTATTTTTCACTTTTGGTGCACACCACGTTCATGCTGCTACTGCTAAGCTCTTCCAGGCATAACCATGCTTTTTACGTGAGCAAGGTGTGCGGTATTTTAAATGTCCATACAATGTGTTAAATGGAAGGCTGATCACACGTTGCGTGTGACGGAGCAAGGCCCTAAGAAGGATGCTGTTTTTTACGTGAACAGTATCCATCACATTTTAATATAATTGTCCCTGCAATGTAATTGCAAGGCTTATTTTATTTTCTTTGGCTGTGTTCCCTATGCTTGTCAAAAGGACATTGACCTTTGCGACCATGAGGTCATTAACCACATGGTCATTCACCTTGGTGTGATTTATTTCTGTGCTTCTGCACCTGCTGTTTGAAATGCTGTGTGCTGTGCTTATACCGAATCACTTTTTTGGGGGAAACTTGGCCACCTGCATTCTGCCTGCTGCCTGCCACGCCCGCACTTGCAGTATGTCCATTCGACATACTGAAAGCTTCGCTTGCATTTTCCAGGTGACGCTGAACGAGTCACGCGGTGGTGAAAGTCGGCGCGGCACGTGCCAGCGGAAAAGCAGCTAAGTGCCCGTCTTCTACTCCTCTCCGGGCTGTTCTTACTTACTTCTTACTGTTTTTTACTCTTCTTACATCTTACTTCATACGTCCTACGACCCACTGTTAAAGTATTTATGATGATAAATCGTTATACAATTGTAATCAACATTTTATTTCAAAATACTAAATATTTACTATTGCTAAAATATATTGTTCTTCTAAAAATAAGTCACCTACAAATTCAAATATCTAATGTACGTCGACCGAGCAACATTGTAAACAAGCGTCAATGTAAACATGTTGGTATTGGTACCCACAGGACAGGCATGCCTAGTGTGGGGCCAACGGATAACTTCAATTGTTTTGCTTTTGGTTATAAATGATTTTTTATTTTTTATTTATCTCATGTCTCCCGCTTGCTAGGTATAGACACAAATTACAATTACGTTTTTGATATAATATTTTTTATAGGCTATCATAGTCACTTTAATTGTTAACATTATTTTAACATCTATTTAACTTAACTGCATTATAAATTCAACTATAAACATTCAAAACGTTACAAGTGAATGAATGAATGAATGAATGAATATAACTTTATTGTACACCGATAATTAAGCTGCGCTTTTATCAAGCACCTACAATATGGGGTTCTTCAAGAGGGGCATCAGAAGGTTTCTTCATGATCGGCAGCGCGAGTGTAACACCCCTGGTGTTGCATACGTCCATAGGCCACGGTAACCACTTCCCATCAGGTGAGCCGTGTACTTGTCTGCCTTCTAAGTAGTAGGTATAAAAAAACTCAACACTAAATAAATTTCAATCAAATTCACAATAGTTGGTACAATGAGCGGTCTTATCGCGGACTGCGATTTCTTCCAAACAACCTTTTGATGGACTAGTATCTTTGGAAAAGCAGGCAATAAGTTGTGTACGTACTTAAATTATATAATACTTTGAAATATGTATGTACTTAAAAGACATACATCCAATACTACACGTTATATACATATACTCGTACGTATGTACTACCTGTACGGTGAGGCTAACCGTTGAAAACATGCGCTGTATATTTATAGACATACAGAGAACAGCCCTAGGTGTACTTGGCTCTAATAATATCCTTAAGCCCAAGGCAAACTCAACTATAAATATAAAATAATTAAAAGATGAGTCTTAGACAAACACTACTCTCAGAACTGTGGCCAGATGACTGTCGCTCCCAAAAAAAAGAAGGAAGAAAGAAAAGAAAGTGCTCTCCGAGGTATAGTATCTGCAGACATATACAGAGGGGTCTAATTATGTTTACAATAGACAAAACGTGGCTAGTATTGCTTAAACCTGCTCTCGGTGATGGTGCGTTGCGCGGATGCATGGGCTGTCGTGGTTCTTTTAACGGGGTAGACTTAGGGTTAGTGAACCGTACAGCCCATGACGAGCTGAGGCTATTTGGACCTCGGAGTTCGCAGAATGACCTCTGTCCCCCATGAGCGCGGGCCTGGGGGTGACGACTGGAGCCGCCTGTGACTCAGGCAGAAGCAGGCTGCGTTAGTCCCCACACCCGAAGAGGCTCAGCTCGGGCCCTGGATCGGCTGGAGTGCGAGGGATATGCCTCCGGAAACATCATCTCCGGCACCCTATGACCCTCAGACGGCGTACGTTTTAGTCGATTCAAATCCGATATAACCTCCCCCATCGGCTTCGGCGAGGAGATATCCGTGTGGATTTTTCGCATAACAAAAATAGTATTGCTTAACCTTGCCAACTGCTGAACTACTCAATTTGAAGCGTCGGTAGCTTAGTGATTAAGTAGTCGGCCTAACGATCGAGAGGTCCCGGGTTCGAATCCTGGCCGTTACACTACCGACGTGAACCCGCTCCTAACGCAAGCAATTTAGTTTTGCTGGAGGGGTTAGAGGGAATATTAGTAATTTCGGTTCTAATTTTCTTTAAAAAGAAATACCAATTATGTATAATAATAATAAATCAAAATTTCTTTATTAAAGCGACTTTGACTCATTGGGTTAGTAACAATTTCTTACATGGCGATGTTAGTTACAAATAATTTTAATGATAAATATAAATAAAAATCGGTATTAACATTATTAACAACACACATTAATATCAGTAATTTTATTTTTGTTTCTTTTTTCTGTTTTTTTTTGTCAGTAATAGGTAGGTATGTATGCCACGTCCAAATGATTATAATAAAATAATAAATAACAGGTAGGTATGCAAATTCAAATATACGTATTATAAAATTTTAATATTAATCAATTTCAATATCGAATAGAATATATAAGCTCTTCTATAATATGCTATAAAAAGATTAGTGGAAACTTCATAAACAGTGGTTCACTGTCAATGTTAATTCAACAATGTAGTGTTTGATCAGTGTCGATTGAATAAACGTGATCAGATTAGACTGACGAGCGCTGTCTATTGGGCCCTAAGTAAATCTTTGCACCGAAGCCCTTAGCTAAAAAGCTATGTAAACCGAACGTGATGTGAGAGGGACAGTATTCTACGATAGGTATAAATGTAGTATGTGATACTACACTGCTATCTAGCTATCAGATCTATGATTTTTATTACACTCGAGAGCAATGAATCCGGGTCACTTAAAGAATCCTAAAAATCTCGGAAACTAAAAATGCTAGGTTAATGCAATAAATTGTATTTAATAGACAATGTAATACTCCTTAAATGAAGGTATTAAAACTTCTTAGTTATTGTAAAGTTATATCATAAAAAAATCAAATTTGAAAAAGGGCCACTTTCGAAGATGGAACTACGAAATTACAGCATTTGGTGTTGCTTTTGTTTGTAATCTGTCATTTATGTGGGTACATAAACCATGTTGATAGTGCTCTATATTCATTAATCAAGCTGAAATTATGTCGCTTACGCCTGAAGAATGCACCAGAATACTTACAATGCTGGAAACCGGCCGGAGTCAGCGCGATACAGCCAGGACTGTCGGTGTGTCGCTGTCAACAGTACAAAGAGTTCTCCGACGTTACGAAGAAACTGGTTCTAACCTACGCAGACCAGGAACGGGCAGAACCAGGTGTACCACAGCACGAGAAGACCGATACTTGGTGAACACCATGCTTCGAAATCGCTTTCTCACAGGAACTGAACTCACCAATCAGTTTCGACGCCTCGGAGGAAGTAACCCAAGTGCATGGACAGTAAGACGTCGGCTTGCTGAATCTAACTTAAAACCCCTTAGACCTGCAAACGGCCCTAAACTGGAGCGTGGGCATCGTATTTCGAGACTAAGTTATGCCCAGAGCCACGTAAATTGGAGTATTGAAGATTGGTCAAAAGTTATGTTCTCCGACGAATCAAAATTTATGCTCTACAAGCACGATGGAAGACACAGAGTGTATCGAAGACCAGGGGAAAGATTCAAGCAAGCATGCATCGAAGAAAAAGTAGCCTACGGTGGTGGGTCTGTACTTGTGTGGGCCGGAATTTCTTCTGAAAGTCGCACAGAGCTGGTGATCATAGAAAACGGCTCTTTAACTAGCGTAAGATATGTGGAAGAAATCCTCAATGATCACGTTGGTCCATTTATGGTCAATTTAGGTGAGGATGCTATATTTATGCATGACAATGCCAGACCTCATACAGGTAGGATTGTGAATGACTACCTTCAAGAGATGAACATTACTCGTATGGAGTGGCCAGCGCGCAGCCCGGATATCAACCCGATCGAGCATGCTTGGGACGAGCTAGGCAGATGCGTAAAACAACGAAACCCTCCCCCAATCACGCTTCGTGAGCTCAAAATTGCTCTCACAGAGGAATGGGAGAATATTCCCCAAAATCGTATAAGGAACTTGGTGTACAGCATGCCAAACCGCGTAAACGCAGTAATGGAAGCACGAGGAGGCAATACGAAGTATTAAAATTCAAGAAAATCGTAATAAAGTTCAAAAATTTCATGTTTCCTATTTTTGTTTTAAGGAGAGATCAGCAATTTTTTTCTTTATGTAATTTTGTGTTAATAAAATGTATGGTGACTCATATTTTTTTTACTTTCATTTAAGGAGTATTACATTGTCTATTAAATACAATTTATTGCATTAACCTATCATTTTTAGTTTCCGAGATTTTTAACATTCTTTAAGTGACCCGGATTCATTGCTCTCGAGTGTATTATCCTGGCTACGGAAAATAAAGTCAAAAAGAAAATGTCTTTCATCATAGCGTTAGTCCCATCCAATCCATACAAGAGCATATATTGAGAACTCACTTGTACCTTTCCACATTATTTGGTGACCTGTTTGGTGGTTTTTATTACCTACCACAGGCACTAGCGATCCACAACCCAATGTGCGTACAGTAATCCTTTTGTCATATTTTGAATTTTTGGTTAGTGGTGAGAAATAATCAATTTTTATTTATTAATTTTATTTATTATAATATTTATTAATTGTTATTAGATCTGACCGGTTTCGCCTTACGGCATCTTTAAAGGTTTACAATGACATTTAAGAACATTCCTTTAAGCATTACGACACTCAAACACCTTAGATGTCACCCTCACACTGTGCAGAATATACGAGCAAGAGCCAAGCGGTTTGGAGACTCTTTTCTTTACCGCACCACCAAGACCTGGAATTCATTACCAGCACACGTGTTTCCTTCTTCCTACAGTCCCGGGGCCTTTAAGCGGGGCGTGAATAAATAAATAAATAAATAAATATTCCATGACATTCTACACGACGCTATCTAGACCCATGGTAAGCATAGCTTAACTAGCTTGTGTTATGGGATCTAGAATGCGGATAAACACACTTAAATACTTTTTTTTTTGTAAACATAACATAACATAAACTCACGCCTATATCCCCGAAGGGGTAGGCAGAGGTGCTAGCACCCACATTTCGCCAGTTTATGTTTAGGTCCCAATGTAATAGGTGGCGAGCCTATTGCCATTAACATTACATTTTTTTGTAAATACATAAATATTATACATAGAAACACTCAGACCAATGCAAATATACATATTCATGCATACAAATATTTACACTGAGCGGGAATCGAACCCGCACCCCCTGCATAGCAGTCGAATGCTCTACAGCTACGCCACGGAGGTCGTCAAAAAGCATCTGATGAGGCTGCCAAGCTGAATGCCACCATTGTAACACTTAGTGTCTGTAATGGTGACCCTCTTTCCTGAGACTTTGCCTTTAGCTTACCATCAGGCGAGGTGAAGTCAAGTTGGCGTCTCCTATATAAAAAAAAATTCACATGTGGGTAATTGTAAAATTATGTATCCCAGTATAAATTAATAAGAAAAGTGAAACTGGTCAGATCTAAAAACAATTATAATAATGTGGAAAAGTACAAGTGAGTTCTCAATATAGGTATATGAAACAACAAATTCCACAAAGTTTTTTTTATACAACTTGGCACTTGGCAGTCAAGCACACGGCCCACCTGATGGAAAGTGGTTACCAAGACCTGTGAACGTGTGTAACAACAGTGGAGTCACATCCGTGCTACTGACCCTGTAAGAACGGAGATTTTATGTGCCCTCAGTGCAGAACACAAAATCAAGACAAGCTTTTGGTATTCCCACTGACAGCACAAAAACTCTTCGGTGAGCTCTGGCTACCCTACTCACCACCGGGAACACAACACGAGGTTATTATAGTCGTGGTATTCTGTAGGGTAGAGGTTCTTCCCCAGTCGGACTGCTCAATTTGGACGGGAATACAGTCGTGTCTTACCTTCTCCAAAAGGGTAGTACGCAAAAAGAAACCCAGATCTGTCCGAAGAAGAAGTCACTGGCCCAGCTACTTGCAAATATATTAACGCTGTTCACTCAGACGGTATACTATATATTACCACAGTAAAAAAAAGCGTAGGCGCTTGGCAACATTTAATTAAATCGTCTGCCGCTCTCCTTGTTTCCTTATGCGTCGTAAATCCCTGAGCGATGAACACTGGCCGGATTTAGCAGCATTAAAAAATATTTTCATAATAAAATTATCCGTAATGAAGAGTTTCAAACACAAATATTAATTCGGTATATATCAAACGTATTACTTTTTACAAGTTTTAATTTGATTTGCTAGTATGAGTTGAATTTCGGTAGTCAAAGAAGGAATCCTGTTTTATGGGAGGGGGTTCAGGGGCAAGCAATAGGTATGATTTGTACATATTTGAAATGTCAAAAAGTTCTATTTCAGGGATCTATGTGTATGTATACAGTAACGTTCACCTCGTTGTAAATTATATTAAAAATTCTATAGCTAATCGTTACATACACTCACGTATCCCACTTACCCGGTAGAGACAACTGCCCGCCTATTTAGCCTGTCCGTACATACTTTGAGAGGCTCATCTACCGCCATTAAATTTATTACGGTACCTAACCGCCGAGAGAGCCTTCTGTTTTTCGTTTGATAGGTGTTTGTTACCTGTCCACGTATGTGTGTACCTATATATTTGAATACAATAAATTATTTACTGAGAAACTATATTTTTCGATAATTTCTGTATATAACTGTCAACAAAATATGTATTTCAACTTGTATTATGTTCTCCAGAACAGGACACAGATGAGCAGACTACCCGAGGAGGGCCAGATCGAGAAAGATGGCCCAGAGTCGTTTGGGGTGCGATGGATATGCCTGTCAACCTCACCTTCGGCAACCAAAAGCGACCCACAGGCATCGTGCGTTTTATTCGGTTCGAGTCTGACATAATCTCTCCCACTGGTTCCGGTGGGGATTTAAATTAACTGGAGGGGTTAATGGAGTGTGATACCTGTGACGCAATGTTTTATCAAGTAAGTAAAGGCGCCAATATTTCACTTTAAAAAATCTCTTTGATCTGTAAGTATATTATGATAATATGAAAACGCTGTTACTCATTAGTAATTTCGGTTGCTAATATTCTTATTAAACAAATCTCTCTATATAGTTACCGTTGCGAAACACAAAATATTTAAAAAAAAAAATTATGTGTCACACAGGCTAGGCGTACTGTCTCAGTAACATGTAACATGAAATATTTACTGTTTCTATTGCAATCTTAATTTAGCAAAAAGAAAATCCCACAAAAGGAAAATCGTCGAGAAAAATCTCGTCTATAAAGGTTACTAAACATAAGCTGCTCACAGTTTGTCGACCTTATATTTTCAGGAGTCAGATACGTTTCCGACAGAGCCTCCGTCCATTGAACCGGTGACGAGGGTCGACCTGCTAAAGATCTACTTTTACCCTCGCTGTAGTATCTCCTCCACTACCAAATATGTTGTGTTTACGATAAAAACGTGCGAAGAAATTACTGCATATATTTACTTAATATAATACTCGTATAGTATTTATATTGATTAAGATAGAACAAATTGAATCGGTTCAGGCTGAATTCGAACCCGCGATCTTTCCCATACAGGGGTAACGCTCTCACCGCTGAGCCATCTAACCTCACCTGAAGACATCCAAATTTTCCTATATAGATCCGTCTTGCAGCGATGGTGGAAGCCATCTGCCGATACTCGTACGAACTATTGGAACGCTCTGACTACTGAGCGAGGAGCAACCAAACATCGCTCAGTGGTCAGAGGGTAGTTATAGTTAACATACTAAATGAATCATAGTCGAGAACGTAAATAGTGGAGGAACTATAATAATTTCTATTTAGGTATTTAAACTATCATGGTCACTCACATCAGTATCAAAATAAACGAGATATTTACCATGTTTCATTGTTTTGAGTTTCCGATATTTCAGCGCTGTTGCAAGCACCATGATCACGGAGGAACTGGAGTAGTGGCGGTGAACAGAGAAAAAGTTTTTTCCTAGGAGTAATTATATCGATCTACCCTCTTTCGAGTTCTTTCACTACACGTATCTGCACTACTATTGGTTTCACTCTCACTACAAATTCGAACCCGATCTCGATCACGTTCACGACATACGATGCTTACTGTATCCACTCACATGTATGCGATTTTGTTTTAGCTTGTTCCCGGTTGTTTTTGCAAAGACGGACAAAACAATGAAATATTGTAAATATCCCGTTTATTTTGATACTAAATTTATATTTATTTAACCATATTAGATTTATAAAGAATTATGTACACAAGAATGTAGAAATAATTTACTTATTGTTTAATTAGCCACCCCCCAAGACAAGTGGCAATATGTTTGTAAAATCTTTACAAGAATAGAATAGCTTGATCAAAGTATGGAATTGATGACGGCCATAAGCGTGAAAATACGTGTCTATCTCATACATAAATTAAACAAGCTCTCACCACAGTCTGCTTCCAAAAAAAAATCTTAATTAGGTGTGCCGTGTGCTTGTCTGCCACCTAAGTTGTAAAAGATCTTACAATCCTGTGCACCGTGCAGGATTGTAAGATTTTTTTACAACTTAGGTGGCATACAAGCACACGGCCTACCTGATGGATAGTGGTTACCATGACCTATGAACGTGTGTAACACCAGAGGAGTCACACCCGTGCTGCCGACCCTGTAAGAACAGAGAGTTTCTGTGCCGTCAGTGCAGAACACAAAATCAGGACAAGTCTTTGGTTTGACAGCACAAAAATTCTCCAGTGTCCTCTGGTTTCCCTACTCACCGCCGGGAACACAACACGAGATTTTTACAGCCGCGGTATTCTGGAAGGTGGAGGTACTTCCCCAGTCCAACTACTCAATTGGGGCGGGCATACAGCCGTGTCCTACCTCCTACGACTACGTATATCCGTTATTGCTACTTAATAAATGCTATCAAGTCAAATACTATTAATTACTCCTATATAATTTTAATTAAGCATTCTAAACTGGAATGTTTCCACCCAACAATTTATATACTCTAATCAGGAACTCATAATCTTCTATTAAATGTAAATTGAAATGAATTACCAAGTGAAATTAGAAAACAGAGCTCATAATGAATTCATAATGTTTCGTTACGGGCGGTCGATTGGCTAATATCGTTTGGGCGAGCGAGTCCCAGATGGATATAACTTTTGTGAATAATATACATTATTACTTCATATTTTTAGTTGATACTAGTTTAGCTTAAATTATTGGCACTGGAGGCGGGTCGATGAAGAACCTTCGCCCCCCACGAGCGCAGGCCTGGGGGTGACTGGTGGAGCCGCCTGTCACCCTGGTAGAAGCAGGCCGCGGCGGCGGCGGCGCGCCTCGCACGCCTTCCCTTTTCCGGGGACGAGTTGGAGACTCTGTAGTCCCCCACACACCCGAGGTTTGGGCCAGATCGTGAGAGATGGCCCTGAGTCGGCCGGGTTGCGAGGGATATGCCTGTCAACCTCACCTTCGGCAACCAAAACGACCCACAGGCGGCGTGCGATTTAGTCGGTTCAAGTCCGACGTAACCTCTTCCACCGGCTCCGGTGGGGAGGTATCCGTGGGGATTTTGCGCACGTAAAAAAAAAAAGAATTATTGGCACTTAAAATACACTCGGTATGGTATAAAAGGTATGAAATAGCGTAAACAGAGCACATTTATTTTATTGTTGCTAACTAAACTCGCTAGCTTTTTACAGCAAAATTTACAAAAAAAAATTATAACTCGATTCCAGCTATCAGCAGTCAATTTTTTTTTGGTACTGATAATATTTTTAGCTGAGTTTTAAAAATTCTATAGTATTTAACTAACAGTTGATACGAAAATCTTTCTAGAGTTAGGTTAAATATTTTTGGCAGCCTATTTATTTTTATTTTTTTATACTACTTAGGTGGCAAACAAGTACACGGTACTCCTAATGGGAAGTGGTTACCGTGACCTATGGATGTATGCAACACCAGCGGGGTTACACTCGCACTGCCGACTATGAAGATACCTTCTGATTCTTGAAGAACCCCATATTGTAGGCGCATGACTGCTGAGTAAGTTTTATCTATCTATTCTGTGCTCTAGGTAAAAAGTGTAACAATTTTATAACAGAGTCTCTAAAGTAAATATTTGAATTGTGTGTGTTTTAATTGATATTAAAAAGCTAATCGATTATTAACAAAATAATGTTCAAAATTTTCAATTCAATATTTTGATTCATAAACTTTTAAGATACCATTAAAAAAATCTTCTAAAATATTGATAGCTATTAAAAACCTAAAAGAAATTTTCTAAAAGAAGTATTCATAAACGAGTGGTCTACATTTATATTCATTAGAATTTACCGAGGATTACTAAAAAGAATGAATTGTTCATTAATGTTTAATGGATGGTATAAGTTTACGGTACAAACTGTTCATCATTAAATCTGGCAACATTATACGTTCATTAATGGTAGCGTAATGGAAAACCGACTACTAGATGCTGCTATAACGATATTGGGCTCTCTTGTAATGCGCGTTGCATTTTAATTTCCTATTTGTAAATTATTAAGAAATAGGGAATATAAATATTATAAATTATAATAATAATAATAATAATAAATATTTTTATTTCGGACTTCGGGGTCCATAAAGGTGTTAGTAACAATTTCCTTACGATCTAATGTTAGTAAGACATGAATTAAAATGAAAAACAAAAATAAAAATACAAATACGCGGAAGGAGGAGACAGATTCACACCTTTATGGCGTGAATCCGTATCCACCTCCCGAGCAGAGGCGAGTCCCATCTCGTCGCAAACACTTTCAGGAGAGCGTTAGGGCAGCCGCGCAGGCGCTCGAGAGACGTGCAGCGCTTGCGCATAATACACGCGAAGCTGTCAACGTTGTGGCTTGCGAACATGCCCGACGCGCTACACCTCCACGGCAGCCCCATCACTGCCCTGAAACCATTATTGTATTGGACGCGGAGGTCGCTATATGCCCGCTGCTTAAAGTTCACCCACAAGCCGCAACTGTAGAAAGATTGGCAATATGCCTTATACAGCGTGATCTTAACTGGCTGCGAGCAGCGTGCGAACCTGCGGGCGAGCATGTTAGCACGGACAGCCAACGACCTCCGTTCCCTATCAATGTCACAGTCATCTTTCGAGTCCCCGGTGACCCAGTGACCCAAATACTTGAAGCTGCTGACCCTACACAGTGGAGTTCCGCATAGTGAGAGTACCGGTGTATGCATAAAAGTTTTTGCACCAGCTTTAAACACCATGTACACACTCTTTTTGACGTTGTACTTGAGCCCATGAGTCACCGCATAGGACTCGCATACAGTGATCAGGCTCCTCAATGCACCGATGGAGGGACTCAGCAGCACCATGTCGTCCGCGTAACTGATATTGTTGAGACAAACTCCATCGACATGACAACCAACCATGGTGCTGCTGAGCCTCTGTATTAAATCATTCATATACAGGTTGAATAGACAGGGAGAGCTCAACCCACCCTGTCGCACTCCGCATTCCAACCTGTATAGTCCAGAAACCGCTCCCGCCCACCTAACACTATTTGTTTGGTGAGCGTACCAGTACTTGAATAACCTAATCAGTTCCACGGGCAGGGACGTTTGGCTTTGCAATTTGTGCCACAAAACCTCATAGGACACTAAATCGAATGCCTTTGACAGGTCCAGAAAACAGGCAAATACCGGCGTTTTCCTGTCTGTGTAGTACTGAGCCGTCTGCTTGAGGCAAAAAATAGCACTTTCAGTTGATAACCCAGGTCGGAATCCAAACTGGGCGTCATGGAGTTGGGTGTGCTCAGCCAGGTGTTTGTCAAGCAGACTGTCCAGCACCCCAGCCACAATATTAGCCAATGAAATTGGCCTGTAATTGGACATGTCAGAGGCATTTCCAGTTTTATTTTTAATGACAGGTACAACCACCGTATGCATTAAGTTACCTGGTAGATAACTGTGATTCATACATAAATTCAAAAACATTGCAAGCACCCTAGGTAAGTGAGGCCCAGCACACAGCAGGTGCTCGACACTGAGACCGTCGTGTCCGGGAGATTTACCTTTAATCATTTTATTTATTACGTGCAAGACTTCCTTCACTTTAAAGGTAAGCGAGAGTGACTCCGGTACCCTGGCATCAGCGCCAGACAGCCGCGTCGTGCCCTGCAGAGGCGGCTCCACTTTAAAATGCTGACAAAAAGCATTGGCTATATCAACCGGCTCGTGTACACCCGCCACACTCACAGGGAGACTCTGCTTGTGGTTCAACTTATTCGTTGATTTCCAAAATTTTCCAAACTGTTTATTGGAATGATTTTTAGCAATCATATCCATTTTGATTTGCTCTTCATTGTTTTTGCAATATTTTAAATTTGCTTTAAATAACCTTCTTGTTTCACACATTCTATCATGAACATAACCACTAGTAGGTTTTCGATTTAACAACCAAGTTTGATAACATAGACGTGCCTCCCTGTGAGCATCGCGAACATACTTATTCCAGCCTGGAACATACCTTCTTTTACTACTAGCCGGAGGCCCACAATACGTTTCCTCAGCACTCTCTTTCAGTATGGTGACTATCCTATTATACATATTATCTAGTATAGTTCTATGACTGACATCATCGCAAAAATTATATGCACATATATGAAAATCAGACGGAAAATCCAATTGCTTTAATTTAGAATTACACAATAATGAATATTCTTTTATTTGCTGCTGGTCTCTATCACCCCAAATTACCCTATTTACTGATGATGGCCCATTGTATACAATTTTTGGTTTTATCATCTGTATATTACAACTCACCGCCAAAGGCAGGTGATCAGATGGATACGGACCGTACAGAACAGATGCACTCACTACTAAGTCTCTGATAAGAATCTGATCAGGATCTACTTCCTTGAGTATGCTAATAATATCATCGATGTCCCGGCGTTTCTTGCCTTGTCCTCTCCGCTTCTTCGTGTTTTGAGAGGTAGACTCCAACAATAGCTGTTTAGCAGTAGAAATATCATCCTCCGTGAAAGCACTAGTACAGATTTGGCTGATACTTTGCTCTGTCATGACATCAATACGATTACTCACAAACGCAAGAACCTCGTTTATAACAATATTGCACATGGAACATTTTACTCGACTTGAGGACATTGTTACCCGTAGGGAGATCAAACTCAATACATTTTCTATTATTTATTGTTTTCTGTAGCGCTGGAACGCATCCATATCGAAAGTATTATGGAGGGTTACTTTAGCTCATAATGCAAAATATCAATGAGCTGGAACGCGCCCAAAATAAATATTCTTAGGTTGGCAGAACCGTGTGTTGTGTGATTGACCAATGACTGACGACAGTGACTAAGGAATATTATTGTTTTTTTTTCAATAACTAACGAGTTCACAATACACAAAAGTTTTATATTTGTTACTACAATGTTTCTGAATAACTACAATGCACTAATATGACTTTATGAAAGATTAATTGTGCTTTAAAATGATCAAAATAATAAAATTAACACTATTTTAGTTTGAAAATGGAGACTTCTTTCACAATAACTTTTTGTTCGTAAATGTTTTCACAGCTATTTTAATAAGTGGCAAACGATATCACTCAGTATTCAGTCCAATTACATTTCACTTATGCACTTTTTAAAAATATTCTAGTACAAATAACAATTAAAATATTTTTTTAAATACAGAGCCTATGTTTACTTTGACAATGGTGTTGCCAGAAATCAAAAATATAATCAAAAATATAATAAATTAGCGACCTGGGGTTTAACTTCTTCGGGAAATAAATTCGAAAAATAAAAATAATATTTATTGCTCGGATTTCTCTTTCGGCCATCCATGTATAGATAAGAATTTTGTCTCTAGCGAATGCAGTGCTATATATCTAATCTAATAGCGGTCGCAAGTATTAGAGGGAGACCCTACTGCCGTCAAGACCTTCCCACGGGCTGTATGATTACTGTCGGATGGGGAACAGTCCTTTCTTTAGTCGCCTTTTACGACACCTACCGAAAGAGATGGATTGGCCCGTTTTTGCTCCACCGGGAATCAACTTTTTATCCATACATAAATAAAAAGTTAAATAAATAAATTTAAACTTGATGGGAAAAAAATGTTTGATGAAAAAAGGTTACTATAAAGTAGTTGAATATCTTGATGATGTAATTGCATGGTCAACGTAAGTCTCTTTTTCACGCACTACATAAATTGTAAACTAAAACAAAAAATAAATAAATATAATCTAGTTCTAATATAGTTCTCTGAGTTTTACTCACATACGTTTTAATTTACATACATACATATAATCACGCCCTTATACCTGGAGGGTTTGGCAGAGGTGAATTAACACCTACATTTTACCAATAATTGTATTCGGTCCCACGTAATAGGGGACGACGGGGCCCTAATTCTACTCTGCCGGCAAAGAATCATATTCCAATGATTTATATAATAATAGATAATAATAAATCTTTTATTTCAGGCAAGCCCATAATGTGTTAGTAACATTGTTCCTTATGACCTAGTGTTAGTAAAACATAATATCTTTTTTAGCTATGTAGTTTGGAGTTTCATCCAGTGTCGCAGCATTGGTGACTCCCATTTATCTGCGAAAACAGACAAGACAGACAAGACCTCTTACGCCTGATGGCCATAAAGTCATCTATGCATCTTTCGGCGATCATTGCCGACTCACTGCACCCCCAAGGCAGCCCCAACAGTATCCTGAGCGTATTATTATACATGACACGTAGATCGCTGTATATACGCCCACTATATACTGCCCACAGACTGCACGTGTAAAACGACTGACAGTAAGCCTTAAATAAGGTAATTTTGACTGATTTTGTACATCGCGCAAATCTGTGGGCCAACATATTACAGCGCACACCCAGCGACCTACGTTCCCTGTCGATATCCAGGTTGTCTTTAAGACCTTCGGTAACCCAATGACCCAGGTACTTAAAACTAGTAACCCTTTGAAGAGGAGACCCGTCTATTGTTACGTCTGGTACGTTATTTAATATTTATATATAATTTTTTCACATATGTATTTGTTAAATTTAGACGTTTTTATGTGCTCTTTACGTGCCTGAACTAAATAAATGAAATTGATTCTTTGATACATCAAGATTCTCCTTCAATACATTCTACTGTGCGTCCAGTCTCATATCTTTTATTTTCATTACCCCTATAGTCGTTAAAAACAGACCTATTTAAATCCAATAAAGGTTATTTCGCACATCGTCGGACACATAGTCTGGCAAGAGCTGATATAGTTCAACGGGCCTTTTTAATCAGTACATTGCTTTCATTATATTGTGAAAAAGTTATTAAATATACAAAGTGAACTGTTATTATTTTCGTTTATGCGAATATTAATATATACTCAGTGAAATAAAGTTAATTTTAACAGATTCTTATCGCGATTTATTGGCATACGACTGAAGATCACCTATTTATTCGACGAAATCGATTAATTTTCCCGTTTATTGCACTTGAGTTTCACTTGATTAGCTAAAATAATTGGTGAATTCTAAGAAGAAAGGCATTTTAGAAGGGTATAAGAAGGTTTCTTTAGGGTCACCGCACTTTTAAAAAAAAGGGGTTGACAACACCCTTTTTTTTAAAGTGCGGTAATCCACTCGGATACCCTCCGCCGAGGCCAGCGGGGTGATTATATCGGGCTAGAACCGATTAAAACCGCACGGCTGTCTTGGGCCTTATGTTGCCGAGGATGAATATAACGCCCCTGATGTTGCATACGTCCATAGACCAAGCTAACCACTTCCTATCAGGTGGGCTGTGTACTTGTCTTTCACTGAAGTGGTTAAAAGAAAAAATCTATTGTATGCCTTAGTCCATAGTGAAATATATAAAAAGTAATAATATATGGTTTCTTATAAATGCAGATAGTTCGTAACTATGCCGCAATACCCTCGATGTCCCGAATGGGAAAGAATTTCAGCAATTTGGTGGTTCCGAGGTATTTTACCTTTGAGAAGAGAGCTATTTGCTTATTTTTATTGAAATAACCAAACAGTTATGTAGCTTATAGATATGTGTTAGGAACAGATAGGGTGGCTTTGTATTCTACTACAAAACGCAGTGTGTAATCAACCTGTTTAAGAATGTATCAAATAGTTTGTAGTAAAAGTCTAAGGTCAAGCTTGGTAGATGGCGTTGTACCGTCTATCTGAATCGCGATATGGTTACGTTACCGTGCATAGTATAAGTAGTACCTAAGTTGTCAATAAAGCGAGAGCAATATTTGCTAATAGATCAGGACACAGTGGTTTTATTATATTCCCTAGTGTTCACAACCAGTACAGTGCAAAATAGCTCCAAAGGTCAAAGTTACCAGCTTGGTAATTAACACAACCAATTATCTTATTACTGTCCACTGTTGGATATAGGCCTCTCCCCGGAAGGCTAATTGCTTTGTTAAGCATAGGTTTACCTCCCGTAGGGTTTGAGTGTTTGGCGAACACTATTATTAGTGCTTTTGGTCTGACAGACCAGAGGTTGTGTCTATCATTTGTAATCAAAATGACTAAGTATTATCATTATTAAAATGTAATGTAACAATGTATTTCGAATTTTGGAATATTATTATTATTTATATTTTACTTTATTAATGAAATTGTAAATTTGCATGCCTTTTGGATGGAATACTGAACGAGGAAACTTTAAACAAATGTAATACCATAATTTATATACCTTTACTCGCAAATAAAATTTGATTATGATTATGACACGACCATTTTGCCGCGCGTCTTTCTAGGAACACTACATTGGACATTGGCATTTTACTGTCTCCACCATCACGAATGTTCTTAGATAGATTCTTTCAACTAGTTTCATCCTCCTTTCTTAGGGTGCTTACACAAAGAAGCTGGTTACCGTTATCAGCCAGCTGGCGCGATCGACTCTTGTTTAAACTTAGAAGAGTGTGTGTAAATGAGTTTGCATGGGGATCGATTGCTGATTTCTGTTCTCTTTTTAAATCTATACCTTCTATGTATATATTTATATTATAGAGCTTAAACGTTAGTTTGTTTAGTTGGACGCGCTAATCTCAGTACAAGAAGAGAAAATATTTTGGTGTTAAATAGTACGTTAATTATGATGAAAATTTTAACCTTCTTATATAAACAGACTTTTAACACAAAAAGATTTATTAATATTTGACACGGGTATAGAGAGGTTAAAAAAACCAGATCTTCATAATTTGGTACTAGAGTACTAACTTTGTGTGACACATGGCATTATGCACACCTCGACCTTAGATAAGGTTGTAACTCCAAGGGTGTGTTTGCTAGCGTTATGTAAATTCACGAGGAAAATACTGCATCTGTCATTATTCAAACGACACGCAGGGTGTGTCTATCATTCTTAATATTTTGGAAGGTGTCTGAGTATGAAGATATGATTTTCTGAGTTTATACCCTTTCATTAAATATCAACGCTAAGTAGCAAAACGCTGTGTTCGTACTTACGTTTCTTCATACCAATCTTCTACTCTTAGCGGGCCCGCATTAATAGTGGGGCGTGAAAAAGCATCTGATGAAGCCGCCAAGCTGAGTGCCACCATTGCAACATTACTTAGTGTCTGTAATGGTGACCCTCTTTCTTGAAACTTTGCCTTTAGCTTACAATCAGGCGAGATGAAGTGAAATTGGCATGGCCTAGATAAAAAAAGGCCCGTTGCTTATTACATAGAATTTTTAAATGTAGCTCTAGACGAAAAGTAAAAGGAAATAACACATGTATAAATGTACCTGGTAATAATTTTCTACGACGAATTACATAGCGTAATCTAAATTTAAAGTTAGAATGGCATAAGGTATGTGTTCTAGAACGTGGATGAAACACGGGAAAACCCAAAGGGATACAAGTGGACATCCCTATAAAAAATATGTACCGAGAAGGAATCAAACGCTCTACACCACACAGTAATCAAATCATCAAAAGGCGTTGTGATCGTAAAGCACCTAAGCCTTTTAATTAAAAAAATCATGGAAAAAAATATTTTCGACATTTACGATCCAACATTTAGTTTTTGCTCTATGCGTCTTAAGACATGAATTTAAATAGTAACTATTATGAAAAAAGCTGCTTTATGTTAAGTAAAGACCTGTAATACCTACCATTTCAAATTACCTGAACCGATATATCACCACAAAATGCAGTGTGAACATATATTAAACTCGTTTTCAGAGCCGTCAAAGTTCACGTGCGAACCTTTGTCAGCACGCGGCCATAAAATAAAAGTTTGACAATATATTCTCGTCACGAGAAGTTCAGACACCTCAAGATATTCCCCTGTCGTGCAAGTGACAGTACCTAGTGGTATAATTATAATAAAGCTCAGAAATATTGCCCCTCAGACCGAGATTGGCTTCATTCCAAGATTACATCAGGGTAAAAAATTATGGGGATTATGCCGCGAAGTAATTTGAGTCTGATGTATCTACTTTCATTATGGGTCTTGTTGTCGAAGTCTGTGTTTGATGTGTTTGTTTTATTATTTACTGTTGTCCGCTTTTTTATACTGTCACTGAGTTTTAGAGCGCTTTTTAGAAATGTCATCTTTGTTTTAGAGGTATGAAAGAAACCTTATTCCACGCACGCTTAAGCTGTGGAATGAACTCCCTGCTGCAGTTATAGAATAAGGCTTTAGTCGCATTATGTCCAATTCGCAAAATGTCCAGCGGGCTCAAATTGTCCAATTCTCACAACGTCCAATTCGCAAATTGTCCAGTTCTGACAACGTCCAATTCTCAGAATGTCCAATATAGGTATCTTGTGTAATGCAAGAAGAAATAGGAGCCGTTTACATAGCTCACATATCCATATATTCACACACAACAATTTATAAATACACGTTTACAAAATTAAACGCTTCTCGTGATCAAGGAGGATCCCTAATTAGGGACTGGACCAATTGCGAATTGGACCAATTGCGAACTGGACCAACTGCGAACTGGACCAATTGCGAACTGGCCCTATTGAGAATTGGACAGTTGGACAGTTTGCGAATTGGACATAATGCGACTAAAGGATTCCAAGCGACTACAAATCAAATCAAATTTATTTTATAGTCGTATTTTACATGGTTCTTAATCTATCGTGCGTTATTACATTGTGCATGGGTAGGTATATTAGGTATGTATAATACATATTTGTGCAGTTAATTGCCATACAGAGGTCTTTACTTAGGGATGTTTATCTAAGCTGTGCCTGAACAAGGTAGTCCTGTGCTTCAGGCGGTAGATACAATATGGGGTTCGTCAAGAAAGCCTTTATAGTAGGTTCCTACAAGGGCATAAGCGCGATTGTGACACCTCTGGTTCTACTCACGTTCCTAGGTCAAGGTAACCGCTTTCCATCAGTTATCGGACTAAAACTGTTAGTTTTCCAACTAATTGGTATATAAAAGGCTGTGGTGTATGTATAGTTTCCTACCAATTTCTTCGGAGCACAGTTAACTTTTACTTGGTATTCGGTGCGTTAGCTAAACAACGGTCGGGGTTCTGGAGAAGGTTTTTTTCTCAGGTATAGCAGGTCAGACAGCAGTCGCTCTCGTAAAGGTCAACAAGCAAATCAAATATAATAAACGTGCCCCGGGTTACATAGTGTAATCTTTAGTTGTAATTAGTAAATCGCTGTATAGACTATGGTTACCACAAACTAGGTTACTACTTAACATTGGCGAAGGGTGAAAATTTTAGAAGGGATGCCAGTAGAAAAATAACTGAACAAAATTTAGTTTATCATACACCATGCGACCTATTCCGAGGCCGGCAGAAATCGGGTTGTAGAGACCCGTCGCCAACAGTGGCCAACCTAACTTACTTTGTGGCCCTCACTTAGTAATGGCATAATGCTCACACACTACATAAAATATATTCAATTGCTCATGTATTGTATATAATCATAATGAACTTTCCAATAAACATACAGAATTACACCAAATTCCATACCCACATCACTCCGAAAAATAGGGCCAAAACTATAAGTCCCCCACTAATCCTGATTACACAGATATGTATTACTCTGCTGATCCCAGAGCCCATTGCGATAATGTAAGGGATGATTCCTCTATTTAATACCAGAAATAACGTTTTAATATTTAAACTATTCACATCAGAGGGAGGCTTTATAACAAAGGAGCATTAGCCTCTGTCGTAATCAATTTCTGTCTTATGGGACTCTTTAATAATTCGTGTTTATATGGATAACCTTTACGCTTGAAAAAGGATTACTAGCTATTTCCTGTGGCTTGTCTGATGACTTAGTTTTGATCTCGTGCTTGCGTCTCATAGGAATCTTTATTACGTGCGCAAAATCCCCACGGGCTCCGGTGGGGACCCCCCCACCGAAGCCGGTGAAAGAGGTTATGTCGGACTCGAACCGACTAAAGCGCACGCCGCCTGTGGGTCGTTTTTGTTGCCGAAGGTGAGATTGATAGGTATATCCCTCGCACCCCGGCCGCCCCAGGGCCATTTCTCATGATCTGGCCCTCTCCTCGGGTGTGGGGACCGCAGAGTCCCCAACTCGTCCCCGGAAACGGGGAGGCGCGCCAGGCGCGCTGCCGCCGCGGCTTACTCCTGCCAGGGTGACAGGCGGCTCCACTAGTCACCCCCAGGCCTGCACTCATGGGCATGTGTATACGTATCTTTGAATGGCCTGACCTTTCGACCAGGTTACATCGGCCATGGTCTCAGGCTTCATTATTGTATATCATGGACCACGAGTTTCAAAGTAGCCTATATACTATTTCAGATTATAAACTACCTCTATGGTAAACATTCAGATTCGTTCAGCTGGTGGATGAATGAACTCTTTAGTACATCGACAATACACACAATACAGTACGAGGAGGCTTTATATTATAAATTTATACCCCGATTTTCCTTTTAATATTTTTACATAACTATATTTAATGACCATTATTAATCTATCTTGATTTTAGAAGTCTATAATTTCGATTTGGCCGCAGTATGTACTAATAACGTCTTGAATTCTCACACAATCACTATAGTGTTTGTGTGCGGCCGACGCCTCCTTCTGCGAGCAAGTAATGCTCGTGAAGGAGGAGGCGGGGCGGGAGCGGCAGAGGGAGCGACAAAGGATCGCAAGCCAAGCTGCCCGCGTACGAAGGCAACTCGAGCGTCGGAGGTCGGTGAACGACCTCCGCCCCCCATGAGCGCAGGCCTGGGGGTGACAGGTGGAGCCGCCTGTCACCTTGGCAGAAGCAGGCCGCGGTGGTGGCGCGCCTGGCGCACCTCCCCGTTTCCGGGGACGAGTTGGGGACTCTGTAGTTCCCACATCCGAGAAGAGGGCCAGATAGTGAGAGATGGCCCTGGGTCGGCCGGGGTGCGAGGGATATGCCTGTCAACCTCACCTTCGGCATCCAAAACGACCTACAGGCGGCGTGCGTTTTAGTCGGTTCGAGTCAGACATAACCTCCTCCCAACTACGACCAAAATGGCTCCGGACCAAAATACCTCTCCACCGGCTCCGGTGGGGAGGTATTCGTGGGAATTTTGCGCACGTAAAAAAAATTGTGTTTAACGTCGAACGTCAACAGAACATAACAAGAGAGCCGGGAGGCGGGAGTTATCCGGGGATCATCACTGCTCACGTTGGAGGTTGACGAACCAGTGAACCTAAAATAGAAGTATATTACAAACACAAAATAAAATAAATGATCGATCACCCATGATATTTTACATAAAAATATTTTGTAAGCAAACAAAGTAGAGGCTAAATTTTAAGCATCACAGAAGCTATAAAATCCAGGCGCAAACTTTGTTTTTCGTATTAAAAGCAAAAATATGATTTCATTTAGACATTTCGAAAAGCTTGCGGTACAAATATTACCAGAAATGTTGATAGATCTAACAACGATCTCATTACCATAGGCAGATTTACAAATTGGAGTTACAATAATATCAAGTTCTGTTCGTGTGTTCAGTGTTGTGGTAAAGTATTAAATTCGGTTTTCCATAAAATAGCTATAATTTATTATTTGTTGAAAAAATTATGGTTTTTTTATATCTCTTAGGTGGCAGACAAGCACATGGCCCACCTGATGGAAAGTGGTTACCGTGGCCTATGGACAAGTACAAAACCAAGGGAGTCACACTCGTGCTGCCAACTCTATAATCACAGAGAATTTCTTTGCCGTCAGTGTAAAAGACAAAGCAAGACAAGCTTTTGGTCTTCCCACTGACAGTACGAAAACTCTCTAGTGAGCTCTGACTACCATACTCACCGTCGGGAACAAAACACAAGATTATTATGGCCACGGTTTTCTATGGGGCGGAGGTACTTCACCAGTCGGCCTGCTTAATTGGACGGAAATACCGTCGTGTCCTACCTCCTCGATTGTATGCTTCTCTTTATGTATATGCCTCGTTCTATTTTGTATGGTTTTTGAGAATATGGGAAGATATATATCGGGTCTCACTTTGACGAGAACTCTCACTTTGGTTAGGTATGTGTGTGAGAATTCGGTAATACCGGAGCCCGTATTTGGCGCTCATTATTATCTCAATTGCCGAGTCTCCAAAGACATTGATCTCATATGCCTGTGCTTAGTTTGGCACTCTTATTCATAGATACAACTTAGCTGAGCATCTCATTTCCATAGAACTTCCAGGAAGTCATTACATCCGCAAACTGCGTCAAGGAACTTCATTCTCAAATATGCCCCACAGTGCGATCTGCAAGTAAAAAAATAACCATAATTTCTAGAAAGACCCTAGTTCTTTCAACACTATGATTTAACAGCAACATGATATGTATTCAAATCATGTTTACTTAAACCATCGAGTACTAATGAACGGCTGCCGAAGCTACAGTCAATATTTAAATAAATGACAGATAAATTATCTTGTTTGTGTGTTTGTACGCATCCGGCTCATTAACGCCAATGCAATTTAGTATAGTGCCTGTTGCTATTAATTGCCAACAGGCGTTGAGTTCACTGCAATCATCATAACGAGGCCTGGTTGGTTTGTAGTGAGATAATTAACCTGTTTCAGTTCATTATGTAGCTATCTCATAATGATTTTATCTACATGAACGATTTTTTTGCTAACTATTTTCTGCAACTTACAGAAACCTGGGGCATTACTCTGAGTGACATCGAGTTACAAGCGCAGTCGTAACGTGAGAAGATGACGGATTACAATTGGTAAACATAGAAGATAGAATTGGTAGAGGAATTGGAAAGTAGCTCCACTGAATGAAAAGCTGGGAAGCGAGTGACTGTCGTGAATTGGAAATACTATGGGAAGAGATAAAAGTAAAAGAAAGGTTCAAAGTAAAGGGCTTTAGAAGCAGAGGTAAGCTCAAGAAACGATGAATGGATTGCGTGAACGAGGATATGTCATGAAGGGTCTGACTGCGGCAATGACATCTCACAGGAAGGTATGGAGGAGAATGAAATGTGGCGCCGACCTCAAATAATTGGGATTGGGACACGGGCAAGTAGATAATAATGAGAAGAGAGAACTGGTGTAAAACTGACTAACTTAAATGGCGTGTGGTTACGAAACGGTACGTCACTTAGAATATGAGACCTGGGGTCTGGGGCAGTATGAGGCATCCAAAATTTCTAACTCACACACATGAATGAAAGTAGTTAGTATTTAGCCATGTAGGAACTAATTCACTTCAGGAATCTTACGCTAGGTTTCCAGCTGAACAGAAACATTCCGTACTGTCCTTGGTTCTGATTTCGGAATAAATGTTTTTTATAGAACTTCTTGACGGAACTTCGATACGCAATTGCGGATAATTTATGGAAAGCCTACACTGCTCTGGAGTTGTAAAGTTCTAAAGAACTGAAATGTCAGCTATCCTATTGAACCTTGATACCGTGTTTTGCCTCTGCACATGCCTCATTAGTACGTTCGGTTTCTAAGTTTACTTTCTATTCACTTGTGGAGTTGGTCTACCGAAATAAGCAACTCACGTTTAAAGAAAAGAAAGTTTATTCGCATGTAGACACAGTAGAAAGATAGGTAGGTACAGTTCGTTAGAGTTAAGAGTAGACAGAAAAGAAGGCGAATTGAGCGATAGATGACAGATCGCACTAGGATAGAAAACTATACTTAAATTTAGGCAATCACGACAAGCTACGAAGCGATATAAATCAAGGTGCGGCGGACATGCGTACAGCGTCGGTGCATCGATACGACTGGGGTGTATTACTTTACTCTATGCGACTGGGCTGCGGTCATCGCGGCGACGCGAGCGCCGCGCGCTGGACCAAAGCCCGCGCCTATACAATAACATTAGGTACATACATCTAAACATTCTAAACAGATATTACTTGAATAGAATCGAATACTGAGTTGGATACCTATGGTTATATACATATATAAATATGTCTAGGTATACTACTAATACTAGTGCAGCTATGTAACATGTCTAGGTTCAACATAAAACGAAAACCACAACAGAGGTTGGGGTGTCAGAGGGCAGTCGCTCTCGATAAGGTCGGATGCAACTGCGATTAACACAAGGATCATGTTGATGTAGTGTGAGCCTACACACTAATTATCCAGTTATCTTTGGCTGCTGTCACCGTAGGGATTGATGAACCAAGGTAAAAGTGAATAGTAGGTACTTGATCAGACGTTATTATTATTAGTATTTTTTCAAATTTATTTTATAATCGTTACACAGAATTTTACGTGGGTGTTTAATCTATCGTGCGTTATTAAATTGTCCATGGGTAGGTATATTAGGTATGTATAATATATATTTGTGCAGTTAATTGTCTTACAGAGGTCTTTACTTAGGGATGTTTATCTAAGCTGTGCCTGAACTAGGTAGTCCTGTGCTTCAGGCGTCAAGTGCAGATTAACAATATTTCATAAGTTATATTACAGATACAACCAATTTACTAAGAATGTTACAAGTCTAGAGTGATACACTATTACTGACTAAAGTCATGTCTTAATTATGCAACTTAACTGTAATTATTAATTTTAAACCATTTAGTTTAAAAATAAAACCCGACTACTGAAAAATAACGCTATAAAAGTATTAAACAAGAAAATATCAAGAATCTGTGGTCGTAAGCCACTTTTCTCTAGAATGTACCTATTGTTTTGTTAGAGTTAATTGTATACGACCACGGCTGTACTTGATATTTCCTTAATTATTACTTTTTAAAGCGTGATTTTTCTGTAGTTGGGTTTATATTCGATTTTTTTTATTTATATTATTTTGGAGCAATCAACGGCTATAACTTATACATATTTGTGATGTGCTAATTATGCCTTTTCAGATAATACCTAACATGGCATATTTATTTCAAGTTTATTTTTTAACACAGTACTTTATGACCGCTAGAGGGCGCTATATTAGATTCAGTGATACGTCATATAGTCTGTAACCAGTGGACAACCAAGACGCTTCTAATGATACCTTATCTGTTTATTTCTAATAAGTAGTTCAGGAACTAAGAGGGAACAGATAAACCTATTTAAATACACACATACATACATAGCCTCTCAAAATCATAACCCTCCTTTGGTGACGTCGTAGTCGGGTAAACATTACGGTTTGTGCAGTAAATATGTGCAAGAATACAAGTAAAAAGTTAAGCTAGAAGACCATATCTCTGCTAACACCTTTAATCGGCATCTCCGGAGACGACTGCTGTTTGACGGACTGAACCATGAGAGGAAAGCTCATCCAGCGTCATCTGTTGTAATTTAGATGTTTTTATTAAAGATAATTATAGGACTGTTGGTATTGATAAATATTCATTAACATTAAACGAAGAACCTGCGATAACAAACGACGATTTGTTGTTTTATAAGTATCTTCTTAAATAAAATATTTAACTTCATTTAATGTATTTTAAATCTATGCTAATATTGACATTAATAGAAAATAATAATTAATTCATTTATATTGAGAAAAAAAACAAGAAAAAAATACTTGCAACGAAATAATTATGAGACAGTACAGCCGGGTTTTTTGCATGTCTCACACTTAGATTAACATTTCAAGTAAATTAATATGTATGCTACAATCCCAGGACTTCTCCAGGAGTGATAAATATTCAGTGAAGTGAATGGCTGAGATCTCAATTCCAAGCTCGAGTTACGAATTAGATACCTTTATTGTAGCTTTTATTTGTTATAGTCCGGCTCCCGTGACTCACAGTAACCTATTGCCATGATCAATAGGAGCCTATATCCTTAACTCGGACGTAGTACTCGTAAGCGAAATTTCAACAAAATTCTTTCACAAGTAAATGCTGATTCATGTACTTAGGGAGTTGAAGAGTTTGACATGATCGCTGAACTTACATCAATATATGATACACAAGTTTCCTTGAGCATTTCCCGCTTCCGTTAAATTCAAAATAAAATAGAGAATAGAGTAGAAGATTGAATTGTAGGCGCCAAATTATTACTTTTGAATACAAGTGGGTTTGTTAGGAGGAAGAAAGAAGAGTTACTAACGCAATGACAATTATAGATTTCTTTTAGCTTTTAGATTTTATTCTGAACATAATTTTTGTTTGTGTTTTTGTTTGTGGCAGAGTAGAATTTGGGCCACTATATCTCTTCCCATAAGGTGTCCTACAAGGCGACTACAGGATAGGATTGTTTAACATGACAGATACAGCTCAGACTCAGGCACAGATACAAGCCTCGAGTCAACAATAGTACCTGGATGACGGCAGCAGGCTCACCTCCTATTACGTGGGGCCGAAAACAATGATTGGTGAAATGTGGGTTTTAATTCACTGCCTAACCCTTCGGGGATAAAGGCGTGATTATATGTATGTATGTATGTTTGTATGTAGAACCTGCTAGATATAGAATAACCTACGAAAGTTTAATTACAACTAGTTGAAACTACATTAGGAACAAATCAGAACAAACCAACAGAGAAACATGAATATATTTTTAATCTGTTGACATTTCCAAGACTAATATATCTCCTCTGCCTGGCAACACAGTCCGTTACTTCTAAACTGTTTTATTCTCTTTTCAAAAAGTCATATTTCAAAAAGTCAGCTGTGAATTGGAAATAAAGCTCTTTTTAAGAGCCATAAATTAGAGGGTTGACGTCCATACAAACCGTATGAAGAGGTACTTCGTTCGTTTTATGGTTGCTTTGTATATGTAGCAGAAAAGAGATTATATCGTCAATAGAGTAAAAGTTATAATTCAGTGGCGCCAGTATTTATTACAATGACAAGTTGTAAACTGAAAAATAAATTTATTTGAGTTAAAATGAAACTCCCAAATGTATGTACACGCGTAACTTCTCAACAAGTGCACCAAATTGGATGATTCTTTTTGTTTCATGTTCGATATTGTATGATCAAGATTTGTATGAAAAAAATGTAATAGAAGGCGCAGCGGGCAAAAGAAAATGAGTACCTAGAGAAAATAAAATATTTGTAACTAAATTTTATGTTTAGAATGTATATCTTTTTTTATACCACTAAGGTGGCAGACAAACGCCCAGCCCACCTGATGTATAGTGGTTACTGTGGCCTATGTGGAGGTGTGCAACACCAAGGTAGTCACACTAGCGCTGCCAACCCTGTCAGCACAGAGTCGTTGTGAGTTTTTGTGCCGTCAGTGTAAAAGACAAAGCAGGACTAGCTTCCCACTGATAGCACAAAAACTCTCCAGTGAGCTCTGGCTACCCTACTCACCGTTATGTCCTCCTCGAGTATCTCTACTGTTGTATCGTTAAAATAAAAATTCGTAACCTAATCGAAATTACTGGTATTCTTTCTCACCCCTACAGCTAATTAACATTGCTTGTGTAGGAGCTACTCCTTCTGGTTTAGCTTATACGGCTTTTATGAGAACTGCCACCTGACCTTCCAGTCCTGAGAGGGCAGACACTTTTCTAATCACATACCACAATTATTTGTTTATACAAACAACATATACTACGTAACATATGATTGCCGCATGTACAAACACCAATATATTTACCCGTTCAATGCAATATAACGGAAGCACCCGTTCAGATATCATTTGTATTGTGTAATCCAACATGGTGGCTGGTGAGCATATTGAATTTAAATGTGCAGATTTTGGTCATACTTACGTCACTTTCAGATGCAGATATAAACTTTAATATACGTATGTTTTTTATGCATATTTATATTGCAGGTGGTAGGATAGACATTATTATTTGATGGGTGTATGAATAGAACCCCTCCAAGATATTCGGCATCAAAATTAATTTTGTCTGCAAAGTCAAAGTCAACATATGAAAACTAGTTTAGCAAATTGAGCACCGATTCGAAACCCCGACCTGACAAGACTCCGGCAAGAAACCCAGCGAGCATTTTTTCTTTGGTCTAAGTCTACTTAATCAAAATACAAAAATGTACTTGAGTGGCATAGTTGAGCGAACAGCTCATTTTCAAGCTTGTTTATCATCCAAGTATTCTTGGATTTTATAATATCTTTTCTGGCACATTTTTTTCTGACTACATTTTTAAATTTATCCACAGGTAAATCCCTAATTTCATTAAGGAACTTGTTAAGAAAGCGTATACAGTTGCCCTGGAATGAATGACTGATTTTTTGAAGTCGACTGCCATAGACTAGTCGGTACGTCAGCGTCAGATCCATCTTTACTAGTAATGTACTCAAAATTGCCTTAATACCTTGGTATTCCCCCTACCTGTTGACTGATCATTCTGATATTTGGTAGAAACCTTTAGTTCCGAGGATAATACAATTTACACCAATGAAAAACAGGTAGGATCATTTTGACACTTTGCTATTCAAGATCAAACAGATTCTTACTGTACACCTACTGATTAACTGATGAGATCATGGTTCCGGTTCTTCTTTTGGAGTATGGGAGTCAGTTAACAACCGTGTTCCTCAAAACCAAAATTAGCCCAATCAAAAGAGGATAAAACAACCAGCGGAGGTAAATGCTTTGGTGACTGCCGGGAAAATAGGCTATTATTTTACGTGCAAAATATCCCCACGGATACCCACCCCCCTCTACAGGAGCCAGTGGGAGAGGTTATGTCGGACTATAACTAACTAAATCGCACGGCGTCTGTGGGTTGCTTTTGGTTGCTGAAGGTGAGATTTATACTAAGTGTTATTACGCTTTTATTCCAACGACGATTCACTACATCCATTTTCATGTACAATAAAAAATATGTTTATGCTTCATAAAAATTCAATTTCATGTAAAACATTTCATGTTGCAGTTTAAGAGGGCACAATGTCAAGTTAGTGACAGGACGTTTTGTGAGTCGACCAATTTTTACGCACATGGTAACCCGAATGGAGGGACTTCTGTCATTTATAAAAAGATTTGAATAAGCATCAAAGGAAATTCTTCTTCCGAACACAATCGTGTCACTAAAGCGGTAAGAGTAGTGCCACCATGAATATGAAGTTATGTGGAAATACTGCAAAACGTTTTAGATATTTAAAAAAGCTAACAAAAGAAATTCTGGCTTGAATATGCTCTAAACAAAGGAATTCACTTCACGTACTTGTTTTGTCTTGGAATATTTGGAATTTTAAGTTACATGGTCTGCTTGTTCACAAGCAACAGTTTTTAATTAAATTTTTGGCAGGAAATGTTTTTGTATTTGGGCAAAAATAATTCCGTGGCACAAATTGTGTAAACTGATGAGACAAATATTTGCAAAACCGTGGAGTGGTACTTATTGACAAATTGAATAAGGCTTTTTTATTTTTTTTTATTTTTGAACATGACCAGCTTTGTTCACGGCATTCTGAAATGTATAATACAATGATCATATACCATTATGTTTCTAAATACTACGATATTTTATATGTCGGTAATTTTGTCAGGTTCAAAAATTAAAAAAATAAATACACGTGTCTTATTTTAAATAATATTTAGCAAGTTCGACCAAGTGACATGAATCTCCAGTATAAATGTTACTTGTGGTAGTTTGAATGAATGAAAACTATTACTGTCAAGATATTCTTTAAGATAAATAAATACTGCATAAACCTAAGCAATCAAGGTTACCTGGAAGAAATTGTGTATTGTCTTTGTACTGCTCTTGTCTTCTCAATTTCAGTAACATGAATATTGTAATTGGCGTACAAATAAGAATATAATAAATAAATTAAATCAGATAAAAAAGAAAAAATCAGAATTTTAGTTAGGCGTAGGTCCACGCAAAATAAACTTAGACTTTACATTGGTCATAGATACAAAAATCCTAAATAAAGCAATAAATTCGATTTTAGAATCAAAAGCCTGCTAAATTCTGTCATATAAATTCGCACGGGTAAAAATGTATTTTCAATATCCTCAAATATCCTCCAGAAACTAGACTATTTGGTTACCCTATATGGGGTTGGGGGATCATATTTTAGGGCATTCTTTTGATGTCTATTCCCATTTCTTTAACGGAAGTAAAGTGAAATAAAATGTAAGCAAACAATAATTCGTTTATTTGCTTACGAAATGTAATGTGATACATGTTCTATTTATATCCATTGTACATTAATATCAGTATATCTATTTGTGATTCAAATACGGGGAGAGGTAATTGGTATAGCTTTGCAAATACTTTGTTCTAATGTGTATTTATATTTCACTCAGTTCGTTTTACTTTTTTATTAGAGATCTTTTCCTTGGGTTTTTAGCAACTAAAGATTATTTTTGATGTGTATGTGTACTTCATTTCAAAATTTCATGAGAAAAGGAAGAATTTAGTTTTTTAAATGCCGATATGAAAGGAAAAACACTTTCAAAATGCTATCAAAACCAAACTCTTATTCCTTTACCTGACTTCCTTACTTGTATATTTTCTTACTTTACAAACTACACATCAACCCAAAAGTAAATCTTAATGATCGGGCAATACGTAATACTAACAGAAAAGTCGATTTAAATATTTATCGTTCATAAAAAGGCTAAAATCCACACATATGTTAGAAGGTAGGACACGACGGTATTTCCGTCCAATTGAGCAGTCCGACTGGGGAAGTACCTCCGCCCTATAGAATACCGCGGCCATAATAACCTCGTGTTGTGTTCTCGGCGGTGAGTAGGGTAGTCAGAGCTGACTGGAAAGTTTCTGTGATGTCAGTTTGAAGACCTAAAGCTTGGTCCTGCTTAGTTTTCAGCACTGAAGGCACAAAAACTATCTGTGCTTACAGGGACGGCAGCGCGAGTATGACTTCCCATGGTATGCACACGTCCATAGGCCACGGTAACCACTTTCCATCAGGTGGGCCGTGTGCTTGTCTGCCACCTAAGTGGTATAAAAAAAACGTACACGCCACAGCCACTTCACATAATTCAGGATTTTTGTATTACTTACCTCTTTTTCAGTTTCGTATATACAAATCATAGCATCTTCCATTAGGTTCCTATGCATGACCGTCAATAAAGTTGTTTAAAACGGGATCCCATTTTTTCTCATAATGGCTTTTGTCCTAATTTAAATTGTCATAATAAGTTAGGCACAATTTTCTTTGTCATTATTGTTTTTTGGATACTGTGTTATTAAGTATAATTATTGTATATCCTATTGTTTTTATTCATAACATTGATATGCATAAAGTTGTGAAGCATATTGTTTATTTGTCTAATAGTTATTTGGGATAATGATCAAAAAGCATAAAGGAAACGTACTTTACGAATATTCTGTCGACATCATCGCCGCGGGAGTGAGCGAAGCGAGCTCGTGGACACAGCGTGCCCTGACGCGTGTCCACGTGTTAGGTTTCTTGTGTTAAAAAATAGGAGCTCCGCGAAGCGGGGCTCCGTCGACGTTCCTATTTTTTTATTTTTTATAATAATAATTTATTTCATTAATTCCAAAGTATATGTTACATAGTTTCATAATCTATTGCTATCTTTTATACTTAATGCATACTTTATACATAAACTTTACAACATTTGTCAAATCAATCTTACACTATAGTTATTAAGCTGTGCTACATAGATTGTGCCTGAACTAGGTAATCCTGTTTTTCAGGCTTATAGTGCAATTTTTACATTTAAAATAAACAAATACTTAATTCATATGTCTAAAAGTTACTTACAAAGTGAATTGGTAATTAAATCTAAACTTATATATCTTAGTTACTAAACTACTTAAGAAATATTCATTTCACCACCGTTATCAACTTCTCTGTCTCATCGTGTGTCAATTTTTGTAGGAAATTCTTTAGGACATTCTTACACTGGTTGAAGTTCAGAGGATATATGTCTGCTATAGCATTCACTCTATTATACAGCAGTGGTCCCAGAAACATATAGAATTTGGCTGTATATTCGTGCTTTATCGCAATTCGCTGGCTGCATACAATACCTTTCCGTCTTTTATTTACAATATCAGTGCTGAATGGGAGTGCTGCGTGCTGTTTTAGTACTGTGCTCACTATAAATAGCTGGCGGACTGTTAGTACTTCACAAGATTTGTATAGGAGGTCAGTGGGATATAGGAAAGGACGGGAAGTTGCTACCTTTAGGATCGCTCTCTGTGCTCTCTCGATGGGCAGTAACAAGGATTTACCCCCTCCTCCCCATGACGTTATGCAGTATGTTAATATTGATTGACAAAGAGCATAGTATACCTGTTTAATTACTTTTAAATCAGCAATGTGCCTAATTTTCTTAAATACAAATATTAGTTTGCGTAGTCTTTTAATTAGTGCTTCGCTATGTTGAGCAAAAGACAGGGTTTCGTCTATTATAATACCCAGATATTTTATTATGTCTGTTCTAGCTATATCCGGGCAGGTACACTTGTTGCCTGAGTCATTAGGGTCTTTACAATGGTGAGCATAAAGTAACGGGTCTGTCCGGGGAGTAGTCTGTCTTTTGCGCATCGAGAAAGCAACATATTTGGTTTATTCTATAGTTTTTTAGTATTTCTATAGTTCACATATAGGTATTTTGTAGTAAATTTTTCGGAATATAATTTGTATGCTTATAATAGTTATGGCTATGCGTCGTTATGCTTAAGTAAACTTATGCTTTGGGATAGTATGCTTATAAAATATTAAGCTTATAGTAAATAAGTTTAAAATAATTATGATTTAAAAGTTATGGCAAATGAGTATTATGTGTAAATAATGCTAGGACAAGTAACAATATGCAATGTTAAATTATGACATAAAATCGTAGGAATAAAAATAGAGAACCGTTTAAAACCTACCTACCTAATGGCTTGAAATATGGGAGATTGTCATATAATATGCATAACATTTTCCTTATGCGTCCTTTGAACGAACAACCACCTTCGTTAATATCGTGAAATTTAAAAGGCCCGCTCCATTGACTAAGTCAATTTAAACATCTCTTCGGGTCCCAACGCACAATATATTCAATATTTTTCCTTTATCCTCGAAATCAACATGAAAATTCTTACAATGAATTTCCTAAAACAACATTTGAGATTCTGAATAATTTCTCTAAGCGAAAGGAAATATTAATTTTATCGGGCGCAAAGGAATATGAGCAAAGAGGCTTATGAAGCAAAAAAATATGTCCTCTGAAGTTTCCAATACTCTCATCGGGAATAGCTAAGTTCGTAGTACAATATGATTTGGAATCTTTTTATTTAAATCTTGAAGTGGAGTGGAAAATGCGAGCAGTGGCCATTTGTGGTGGTTAATTGATTTCCGATTGGCCGTTTTGATTTTCGGTGGAATAGAATAGGACCATTCCATCTCGTCCCGTGGGTGTCGTACAAGGTGACTAAGGGAAAGGGCTCTTTTCAATGATGCAAACTCAAAGTCAAAGTCATTGATTCAGATGAATGTAGGTATATAGTAAGAATAGATGCGACAATGTGAAAGCCGCGTGGTTCCCGGCAGAGTAGAATTTGGACCACCCCATATCTTCCTATGTGGTGTCGTACAAGGCGACTAAGGGATAGGGCTGTTTAACATCGGCATACAGCCTCAAATGCATGGCGCCTGAAATGCGGCAATAGGCTTACCCCCTATTACGTGGGACCGAATACAATTATTGGTGAAATGTGGGTGTTAATTCACCTCTGCCTATCCCTCCGGGGATAAAGGTGTCATTATATGTATGTATGCAGATAAGTATAGAAGCGTCCGTTTGACATCAATAGGCTTGCGCCGGACTCACATTGCGAAAGCGAACGCATATAAAAACTGAAAACGCATGTTGCAGGTACAGCGCACTGCGAAGTAGACTTGAATAGGATAATTTGAGTGTATGTAATCAAAAAGGTATGTATGAATCCATACCACAGCTTTTGGGACGTAAGTGTTATCCGTCTAATCCTGATACTGAGCTCGAATTTGATTGTTCAGGATCTTTAAGTATATAAATCAACAGTCTTAATATCCCTCCTTTATTGACTACGGTAGCTCGCTCTGATCAAGACAGATAATTTATTTGCAATAAAAGATAAAAAGTACATGCATAATATTCACGCTTGTAAATCCCTGGAGGGGTAGGCATACCTCTGCTTTAGTATTAACATTAACATTTCGCCAACTATGTATGATTCTCGGTCCCGCGCAATAGAGTATTTAGGTGGTCTGTAATATTGCTAAATTGCGGGCAACGGGCTGTCTGTTAACTATCGGAAAGAGAACAGGCATAATATCAATCACTCTCTCGAGTCTTCTACGACACTCACGGGAAAATATGGAGTACCCCTAGTGTACTCCACAGGGAACAAACTCGGACACTTCACACTGTGCTACTGCTACCTGACTCGCGTTCTTTAAGGCATGCGTAATATTGAATAATATTTTTGAAGGCATACAAGCACAATGCGGGTTGTCCTCACCAAGTTTGTGATTAATGGCCATGTCCGGCGCACAAATCTATTATCAGCCGTTAGTTCATAGAAAGCTTTTATCGGTGTCTACTATTGTACGGTAATGCTTTTTCTTGCTAGCTCTTAAGTAAAGGAGTGACAAAATGAGATTTATATAACAAAGAGAATTGTGTCCCTAACAAAACTCTACTCTACACGAGTACTTTATACCCAACTACGACGAAGTCAAAGAAGGGTTATGATTTGACAGGCTATGTATGTATGTATGTATGTAAGTTCATCTGTTCCCTCATAGCTCTTGAACTGCTTATTAAACTAATGAGTTATCGTTATAAGTGTCTTGGTCGTCCACTAGTTATAGGCTATATGACGACTATATGACGCCCTCTAGCGGTTCTGAAGTACTGTGTTAAAGATAAATTTGAGATAAATATGCGTTATTTTTTTTTATACCACTTAGGTGGCAGACAAGCGTACGGCCCACCTGATGGAAAGTGGTTACCGTGGCCTATGGACGTGTGTAACACCAAAGAAACCACACTCGCGCTGCCGACTCTGTAAGCACAGAGTTTCTGTGCCGTCAGTGTAGAGGACAAAGCAGGACAAGCCTTTAGTCATCCCACTGACAGCACAAATTCGCCAGTGAGCTCTGGCTATCCTACTCACCGCTGGGAACACAACATGAAGTTATTATAACCGCGGTATTCTGTAGGGCGGAGGTACTTCCCTAGTCGGACTGCTCAATTGGGCGGAAATACCGCCGTGTCCTACCTATTTCTGAGAGAGCTTAATTAGAACATTTCAAATATATTTATAGTTGTTACTTGCCCCAAAATAATATGAATAAAAAACATGTTTAAAAACTAAAACCTGACTACGAAAAAAAACATGTTCTAAAAAGTTTCAATATATACCAGAAAAAATATAAAGGATAACCGTATGCCACTTACTCCAACAACAAAACAGTACATTCTAGACAAAAGAAGCATACAATCATGGCTATCCTTGATATGTTCTTGTTCAATACTTTTTAGAACGTGATTTGTTTCCGTAGTCGGGTTTTAGTTTTTAAAGTTATTTTTTTATAAATACGTGTATAGTGGCTCGTGCATGAAGCGTGTCTCGGTAATACGAGTCCGGAAAATATTTCTCTTCGATAGATCGCGTCGTCGTCGCGAGCATTGGTTAAATATTTTCGAAGCTGCTTTTTAAAGATTGCGGTAAAAATATACAGCATATTGATATTGTGCAACTATAGACTACGAGTATATGGTCTTGAAAGATCAGGTTTTACGATACCCTGGTTTGTTTCCGGGCCAATGCTGCTAGTCAGAGAAACACGTGGACAACTTCCCTCTACAGAGTCGCTCCCACCGCGACCGGTATTAGCTGTACGTGACATCGTCTCTTTTGGGTTGGAGAAAGGTACCTCAGTCAGTACTTAAAATAATTGAAAGTCATAGGTTTTCAACGATTATTATTTTTACATATTATATTTGAAGGTTGATAATATAATATTTATAAGCCACTATATGAGGCAAAACATGACTGGACTAAATTTACTATAACTCACTTATGCTTATGAATGTACCAACGACCATGCAACCATTTGTATGGTCGTTGATATGTACACACATGTTTTGAACAATAAATCAATTCTAGTCTATTCTATTCTATACTAATACATTCAAGGGCTTCGATATTCTTTTGTTTGACCGATTATAATATTCGTATTGCTTTAATGAGAAAGGGAAAATTAGTCGCACAAAGAAATGAAATTTAAACCTTAAAAACGGAAGGTATGAGAAATTCCCGTATGTCACAATTGATTTTAAAACTTCTTCGGTAATATGGGGTTTAGGATCAAGATCGTCGTGATTCAAGTCAGTTGTAAGCTATTACGCCCGTTGATTGACAAACCACAATATACAACCAAGCCCCTCGACATTACTAAAGCAAAGCCACTGTCATAGCATAAACACTGCAATAAATGACATTAAATTTGAGACTTTATTTCTATACGCTTAAAGTCGATAATTAAATGAAAAAGTATCATTACACGTTTCATTAATATTTTTTAATTTTGGACATAATATAAACTACATTATATAAAGTCATGCCTAAATCCCCGAAGGGGTAGGCAGAGGTACTAGCACCCACATTTTGCCAGTTTATGTTTAGGTCCCAATGTAATAGGTGGCGAGCCTATTCTAGTAACCTGGCACTCATAAACCTGCGATAATTACACACATAACTTCGAAAAGCATGGAAAAGTCATTGGTGTGTGCCATGGTAAACCAACCTGGGATCGAACACGAGACCTCGTCTCAGCAGTCCATCACCCATACCTCTAGCTACCGCGATTAATTTTGGACTTGAATAAAATTGCCTGAAAAAATTAAATGGATTTTTTAGCCGTGTCCGTGGTATGACAGTAGTTTTGCTTTAGCAGAATCAAGGCGCAGGACAAATGCTGCAAAGATGATGATCAGAGTTTCAAACATGCGGAGTAAATTTTAGCCCTTAGCCACTAGGCTACTAGATCACTGATTGCATTGATTGATTGATTGAAAAAGTAAAAGAAAACAGCGTATAACATAAACCACATGACCCCAATAGGCACTCAGCGCGGGTTTCCATCAAAGCTTTCAATTCTATTTAAGGTTGACATTCTCGTGAGTGTTAATTTCAGGTACAACCGAATCGGAATAAATTCGTTTTCCCGCCCAAAACTCAACAATGGCACACGCAGCGATGGTATTCGGCCAATGTAAATATTGAACGTAAAAGCATTTAGATAACATGAATGTACGAATTTTGTAGATTTACGTATTTTTTAGGGTTTCGTACCTCAAGAGAAAAAAATCTGAACCATTATAGAATCACTTCAAGACCTTTTTCTCAGGAATGCGTAAAGGTATCGAGTTGAATTTTATATGAAATATTCAGATCTGCAACACGTTGAAGGTGTGAAAAAATCAAACTTCTACGTCAATGTAATCAAAAGATACAACATAGACGAAGAGCAAATTTCAACACTATAACCACGCCTCCATCTTTCTTCTTCGATCATTCCTTATTTGAAATATATTCTTTTTGGCAAGCACTCTGTACATAAATGTATATTATGATCTATTTTTTAAACTAGTTGAAATATTTAATCCAAAATTCGAAATTTGAAAATTGTAATGTTTTGATAGATAGCCGTGGTCGAATCTAAGAAAAAAAAAATTCTAGTGGCATATGACCACGGCTATCCTTGATATTTTCTTGTTTAATACTTTTTAGAGCGTGATTTTTTTGTTGGCCAATATTTATTCCAGAAGGCTTGGTTAAAGGATTATGTGATTTAAAAATTATATGTGGCATACATCATTTTAACTTTTAACTTTGCTAAACATACTTCAGATGTAAAAAGTGGTTATTATTTTACATTAGATATTATATTGCTAAATGAGCCATTCATACTCGTAAAACTCATAAAACAGAGCTGTCTTCAGTCCTTTACAAAC
Source organism: Eilema griseolum (assembly GCA_963662185.1). NCBI lineage: Eukaryota > Metazoa > Arthropoda > Insecta > Lepidoptera > Erebidae > Eilema > Eilema griseolum. The sequence goes on from OY759233.1 coordinate 6,505,699, forward strand.
AGCCCTTCTATTTTTGATATCACTGATTTATCAATGAGTCGTTCTAGCATCGTGTTCTACTTTTATAGCTTCGTAACCTACAAACTAACAGCCTGAACAAAATAAATGTTTTCCGAGCTCTTCCTAAGGTAAACATCAATTGACCTAAGAGGGGCTTCGTATTGAAATAGAACATTTCAATTGCATGTGTACATATTGAAAGGAAGGTGACGGGTCAACTTAGATCAGTTTATAGTTTTACCCGACTGCGCTAGCGAGGGTAATGAGTTACGCGCGTATGTATTTATGTTGTTTTTTTTGTTCCCGTCTACAGGATTAAGGGCTGGACAGATTTCAATGAGTAGGATCTCAAATGAAAGGTATTAATCTCACCAGTATCATAGAGTACACAAAATAACAACAAAAATTATTTAATGGATTTTTGGTGCCAAAATGCATGTAGTCAAAATTTATCGAGGTTGGGTATCAAAATAAAGAGAATTAAAAGGAGATTGTAAACTAAAAAGATTCAAATATTGCCGATTGCTGTATAAAAGATCGAAATAAGTTTGATAGCAGGTAGGTATCCATTAATTTTCTTTCAGGTTATGATTTCTGTGGTCTGTACTATTTGTTATCACCATCATCACCACTATCACCTTCTTAGCGTTGTTTCCGGTTGCTTCCGTAGCTATTAATTCCGCCCGGGGTCTTTTTATCCGTTGTAATTTATTTAATACTAGCGGCCTGGTACGTGCTTCGCTACGTATAAAGTTAACATAACATAACATAATAATAAAAAAAACATTATTGGAATTATCCTGTATCCAGAGTGCGTCTATTAGCAAACGCGTGCAAGTAGGTGCAAACAACAGCGTTGCATCTACCGTAAACAACAGCCGGTTTACACTCATAAGACTACACCTACCTACTCTGCACTTACTATTTCTTGTCACCGGCGAAACTTATTTATATTTTTGATTGATATGTATTTATAATTCTATTTTTTGTTGATTATATAAAATAAATTTAATGTACACTCACACCCAAGATAAACCTATGCGGGTTTTATGGGTGCTTCTATGAGATGAACTAATGTAATAATATGGAAATAAATAATTAAAAAAAAAACACTGAAACTTTTAGGTTGACAGCACAGTCCCCATCTGAAAAAAGTTTCAATTTGACAGCAAAATCCCCATTAACAAAATGATCCGTCATTTATTTATGTGATGAATGAAGAACCGCTTAATACATTTTGTGCAAACTTCACATAAACCATTTAGTACATAGACTAAATAGTTCGAACAAAGCCTAAATATTTGGTTTAGATAGGTGAACCCGTTCTTGAGTTATAAAATTACAACGAATAGTGGCATTAATTTTTATATATTTAGATTAAGACAACATATATATATATATAACATATAAATATTTAGAGTAACAGCGGGTCAACACCCTACCACCACCACCAACACCAACACCACCTATTGGGTTGACTGGTACAGAATTCCTATGGCATTAAGTCCGCCTGTGTACATTTGTACATGAAGTTTAAATAAAATAAAAATAGTTGTTAGAAGTGCCGCAATACATATCTTTTTACATATTATCATGTCTTTATTTCCGGAGAGTTAGGCAGAGGTGAATTGACACCCACATTTTATCATTCATTGTATTCAGTCCCAAGTAATAGGGGGTGCACGATCCCGAGCCCGAAGAAATTCGGGCCGTGAGATCCCGGCTCCACAGGGAAATGGTGGCGGAATGGGAGATACGACTTGGGCAACCAGGCGCAGGGCACGCCGTAGTAACGGCGGTAAGACCCATCATGGGGGAGTGGCTAGAGAGGCCACACGGCAGCCTCTCGTACCGTCTGACGCAGATGATCACCGAGCACGGATGCTTCGGAAAGTATCTGCGTCGGATGCAGAAAGAGCCAACGTCCGAGTGCCATCACTGCGACGCGAGCGAGGACTCAGGTCCGCACACGCTCACCGAGTGTCCGGCGTGGGAGACGCCGAGGCGGGAGCTTGTGGCGGCCCTGGGAGTGAGGGTTCTCACGCTCTCCACCTTGCTCGCGGCGATGGTTCGCTGCGCGGATGCGTGGGCGGCCGGCGCCTTCTTCTGCGAGCAAGTAATGCTCGTGAAGGAGGAGGCGGGGCGGGAGCGGCAGCGGGAGCGACGAAGGATCGCAAGACAAGCTGCCCGCGTACGAAGGCAACTCGGGCGTCGGAGGTCGATGAACGACCGCCGCCCCCCATGAGCGCCGGCCTGGGGGTGACAGGTGAAGCCGCCTGTCACCCTGGCAGAAGCAGGCCGCGCCGGCGGCGCGCGTGGCGCGCCTCCCCGTTTCCGAGGACGAGTTGGGGACTCTGTAGTCCCCACACCCGAGAAGAGGGCCAGATCGTGAGAGATGGCCCTGGGTCGGCCGGGGTGCGAGGGATATGCCTGTCAACCTCACCTTCGGCAACCAAAACGACCCACAGGCGGCGTGCGTTTTAGCCGGTTCGAGTCCGACATCTCCTCCACCGGCTCCGGTGGGGAGGTATCCGAGGGGATTTTGCGCACGTAAAAAAAAAAAAAAAAGAAAGTAATAGGGGGTGAGTCTGTTGCCGTATTCCGGGTACTATTGTTGACTCGGGCCACGCATCTGAGGCTGATTCTGTGCTGTATATATCTGCCTGATGTTAAACAGCCGTATCCTTCAGTCGCCTTGTACGACTCCGCATGGGAAGAGATAGGGTGGTCGAAATTCTACTCTGCCGGAAACCACGCGACATTACTATTGGATGAACGGCCTCTGTGGCGTAGCGGAAAATATGCGCCTGCCCTACGGCAGGCACATATTTTCCTCTTAGGGTTGTGAAATCAAACAGCAGACGCTCCCAAAAATAGTAAAATCCAAACTACAATGGACAAATTTACTATTTTAAAACAAAAACCTCCGCTTGCCCTACCCTACCCATTGTTACTATTTTTAGCAGTAGGTGTCTTAATAGGTATTATTCGAATCTCATTACACCGCATTATAACAAAGACCGCGGTAGCCTAGTGGTATGGGTAATGGACTGCTGAGACGAGGTCTCGGGTGCTTTTCGAAATGAGGTGATTTTCGATGCTTTTCGAAGTTATGTGTGTATTTATCGCAGGTTTATAAGTGCCCGGTTAGTGGCAATAGGCTCGTTACATTGGGACCTAAACATAAACTGGCGAAATGTGGGTGCTAGCACCTCCGCCTACCCTTTCGGTGATATAGGCGTGAGTTTATGTTATGTTATGTTCATTACACTCCAAATGATTATTATTTACAAACTCAAATCAAACGCAAAGAATTATTTCCTCATTATATAATTCGAAAATCAAAATGTGGTACCGAACTATACGTTCATAAAGTTATATTTTCAACTCAAACACCAAACTTATCCGACCAATTGTTCCACATTTGTCCCCTGTGGTCCTAATATTTTGATACACGCTGATTGTGTCTTGGAGTCCTTTGTAAATTTGTGAATAGGTGAAAAAGGTCGACCGTTTGGGATTTGCACACAATTTTTAAAGTTGAAATTTTTTCTTTTTCATTGACTAATTTGTTGTGATTTTTATTTCGGTCTATAGGTTATTACTATGAAATTATCCATCCACGCGAAAAATTGATTTGCGTATTTTGAATTGTATTTACTACTATTACAATGAATATAATAAATGAATGGTTGTTATATTATCACGCCAAAAACGAGTGAATAAGTTTGAATAAGAATTTTTCGTGTGAAGAAGAAAGAATACAAGTCTCACTAATCCATCTCATCTATGCTGTAAGAGGCGACTAACGGTAAAATACGCAAATGAAATCACTGTGAAAGAAAGAGTTTGAATGAAATTTGACCCATTATAGGTTAGGATAATTCGGTTTTTTTTTTCAAAATTGATTCCGTTTCCACATAGGTCGTGGGCACTGGGCACGTAATTAGTATTGCATGCACGGAGCCACGGGCAACACCATAAAATGTCGGTATCTTTTTTAGAAATATATTTTATTGTAATATTTCATTTAATCGTCTTTAGAAAACAAAGATTTTCAATTCTAATACATTTCTTTTTGAATTAAATTTAGAAGTATTTAGTATTCAAATCGATTAAGACAGAAAAAAATGAATTGATTCAGTGGGCAGAGAGTTCCCCCCCTATAAGGGAAACATTTCTTTTTGTTTTTAAGTGTGGCACAAATTCTTATGTAAAAGAATTCTTTCGTGTTCTACCACAAAATAAATATATTCGTGAGAACCAAACTTACTTTAAGAAATTATTCTCGTGTAAATTACTTTTCAAAAAGTTTTTCACGGACACTTTTTTTGTTTCTTTCTTGACCGATTAAATAACAATGAGAGTCATTCTTTAGTTATCAGCATTATTTTTTATTTAACTTAGAGAGCTTAGGAGCCGGTGGAGGAGGTAATGTCGGACTCGAACCGACTAAAACGCACGCCACCTGTGGGTCGTTTTAGTTGCCGAAGGTGAGGTTGATAGGATGTGCCTATATCCCTCGCACCCCGGCCGACCCAGGGCCATTTCTCGCGATCTGGCCCTCGTGTCGTCGCTCCCGCCGCCGCTCCCGCCCCGCCTCCTCCTTCACGAGCATTACTTGCTCGCAGAAGAAGGCGCCGGCCGCCCACGCATCCGCGCAGCGGACCATCGCCGCGAGCAAGGTGGAGAGCGTGAGAACTCTCACTCCCAGGGCCGCCACAAGCTCCCGCCTCGGCGTCTCCCACGCCGGACACTCGGTGAGCGTGTGCGGACCTGAGTCCTCGCTCGCGTCGCAGTGATGGCACTCGGACGTTGGCTCTTTCTCCATCCGACGCAGATACTTTCCGAAGCACCCGTGCTCGGTGATCATCTGCGTCAGACGGTACGAGAGGCTGCCGTGTGGCCTCTCTAGCCACTCCCCCATGATGGGTCTTACCGCCGCTACTACGGCGCGCCCTGCGCCTGGTCGCCCAAGTCGTAGCTCCCATTCCGCCACCATTTCCCTGTGGAGCCGGGATCTCACGGCCCGAATTTCTTCGGGCTCGGGATCGTGACCCCGCTCCCGCGCCGCCTTTCGGAACCGGTATAGCGCCGAAAGGGATCTCGCTTCCAGTATCCATGGTGGCGATCCGGCGAGGAGACTCGCCGCGTTGAAGGATATCGTGCGGTACCCTCTTATGATGCGGCACGCCAACTTCTGCTGCGGACGCTGCAGCAGGGGCAAGTGCCGATCATTCAGGGTGTCCGCCCACACGGGACACCCGTACAGGGCCATGGACCGCACGACACCCGCGTAGAGTCTCCTGCAGGAGTCCTCCGGGCCCCTCAGGTTGGGCAGTAGCCGCGCCAGAGCGTTGGCTGTGCCCACCAATTTGGGGCCTAGACTTCGGAAGTGCTTCCCGAAGTCCCACCGGCCGTCGAGCACGAGCCCCAGATATTTCATCTGGGGCTTGATGCCGATGAGAGTGCCTCCCACTGTGAGACTGGAACCAGGTGGTGGCGTGCGCCTAGGTCCATGAAAGAACATGGCCTCGGATTTATGCAGAGCCACCTCAAGGCCCAGCCGCCGGATCCGTTCCACGACTTGAGCAACCGCGGTCGTGGCCCTCGGGCTCGCTTCGCGGTATGTAGCCCCGCTCGCCGTCACTAGCGTGTCGTCCGCATAGCACGTGACGGCGGCGCCGTCCGCGAGCTCACCGCGAAGCACCCAGTCGTATCCGATGTTCCACAGGAGCGGCCCAAGAACCGATCCCTGTGGAACACCGCACGATATCTCACGCCGACCGACGCCGGTCGCACTTGGGTAGATGACGGCTCTCTCCGTCAGGTACGCCCCGACTATACGGCGGAGGTAGAGAGGCACATCGTGGTACACGAGTGCCTCCCTGATGCAACTCCAGGGCAAGGTGTTGAACGCGTTGGAGATGTCCAAGGACACCGCCAACGTCACCTCGCCCCGGGCGACTGCCTCCTCCGCCAAAGTCCTCACGCGCATGATGGCATCCACCGTGGACCGCCACCGGCGGAAGCCATATTGGGCATCCGCCAGGTCCGGCCCCCTACCAGATAGGTGCTCGACGAGGCGCTTCGCAATAACTCTTTCAAAGAGCTTGCCCACCTCGTCGAGCAACACAATGGGCCGGTAGCCGGACGGTTCGTCCGCCGGGCGACCCTCCTTTCGGATGAGGACCAGTTTCCCCGTCTTCCACATCTTCGGAAACTGGCCCCGCTCCAAGCATGCGCTGAGGAACCCTCGCAGTCGGGGTTCGAGACCGTCTTCTCCCAGAGCTAGGACCCACGCGCGGCCTGGAATGCCGTCGGGTCCCGGGGTGGTGCTCTTCTTGGCTCTAAGCCTTCGCACCGCCATCTCCAGTTCTACCCAAGTGACCTCGGGGACTTCGTCGTCTACTACCACACTGGGCGCCATAGGCGACCGAGGTGGCGGAGTCATCTGCGGCGGAACGTGTTCCGCTCGCGCCGGGAACAGGGACTCGACCACTCCACCGAGCAGAGCTGGCTGGAGAACCTGGGTCAACGGCGGGGCCCGGGGGCGCAGCTTTCCTCTTACCATAAGGTAAGGCCGCCCCCATGGGTCCCGCTCCAGCGTCTCCATGAGCTCCTTATAAGCCGCGGCTTTCGCCCGCTTAATCTCCGCTCGGAGGGCATCTCTGGCCTCCCTATATCCCACATGAAGCTCCGTCACTCGGGGCTCCGTATCTGCGGTTCGGCTACGCCTCCTACGGAGTCTGGTCCACCGGCGGTGCGCGATCACGCAGGCTTGCCGTAGCCTCGCGATCTCCGCAGACCACCAGTAGACCCGACGCCTCGGACTATAGGGTGGTGCCCTAGGCATACCCGCATCGCAGACACGAGTCATGGCCTCCCGGAACCACACCGCCTCATCGTCGATATCGACAGGCCCAAGCACCCAGCGTGGCTCGCGTGGGGCCGGTATGACCGGCGTATCATCCGCGGGAGGGGAGACATCAAACCGAACGTATCGGTGATCCGCCAGTGTCACCACCCCCACAACAACACGCCAGTCCCGCACACGGTGCGACAGCGAAGCGCCTGCGAACGAAAGGTCGATAATCGAACTGCGCTCCGCGGCCACGAACGTGGCTTCGGCCCCGCGATTCTGGAGAACTAGACCGTGATTAGTGGCCCAGCTCTCCAGAGCCCTACCTCGTGGTTTCGTGTGCCGGGACCCCCAGGTCACTAACCAGGCGTTGGATGAGGGTGACAAGCGTTGACGACGTCGGTCAGTCGCTCCAGCGACCGCCGGTACTCCCCTATGCGTCGGTGTAGGCTCGGCGTGAAGTAGACAACCACGACCGCAATCTCCCCCACACGCGCCGCTACGATGCCATGCTCCCTTGCCACGACGACAGGGGGGGGGAGCACCCATAGCGGCGTTGTACACCAGTGCCGCCGACCCATCCAGGTCGATTACCCAGGCAGGCCCCAGGTGCCGGTGGGTGTACGGATCGGCGACAGCGGCGACGTGTACGGACCACTGTGCCATGCTCTGGAGCAGAAGACCCTGAGCATCGGCACCGTGGCCCACGTTTGCCTGCAGGATGCGGAGCTGGGGATCCATTATGGAACCATCTCCGCATCCCGCCGCGAACTTTGGGTGAAGCTCCCGCCTTGCGGCTTCGGCTCCCCCCCGGTGCAAGTCTTGCTGCCAACCCTATGGTCGGCCGGTTTGCCCCCCGCTGCACACCTAAAACAGTGCAGCGGAGCTTCGCATCCACCGGCCTTCTGGGCGTACTGCACGCCCCTCTCCGCCGCCTCCGCCGTCATCATAAGGACGACGGCGGTTGAGCGGGGGACGCGCAGCCTCCCCGGCAACTCCCCTCGCAGCAGCCTCAGCCCTCCTGGCCTTTTTGGCTGCCTTCCGGTGCGCCTTGCGCCGCTTTTTTGAGGCGCCGGCAACCTCCCAGCCCCCCTCCGGCGAGGAGCTCGTGGAGGCTATACCCGCCGGAGTTCGGGCCAGAGCTGGGGCCGGGGCTAGGGCTGGGGACTTCTTCCCCTTGCCCTTCCCCTTTCCCCTTCCCCTGGGCCGGGTGGCCTGCAAATCCGGGGGGGGGGCTCCCAGCCCCCCCAGCGAGAGCAGCCCGAGCGGGCGGAGCGGCAGGAGCAGCAGACGCAGCGGACGGGCTGCTGGCCGACCCCCTCGAGGACCCCGCCACTGCCGGACAGGGGCCCCTCTTAACCGCCCCGGCATACCCGGCCGCAGCCGCCAGGGGCGGTCGGCGGCTGGAGTCCATTATGGACTCCAGCCAGCTCCGGGTGTGCTCCTCCTGCGCCACCCGCCACGCCCGCTGCTCCGCCAGCGCCTTCTCCTGGCGCTTCTCCATGGCAGCTATTGCCGCCATGCAGAGCGCCAACGGGTCCGCAGGCCGAGCCGGCCGCAGCACCGGCGACTCCGGTCGAGCTGGTCGGGCCGGCGACTTCGGCGGCTCCGGCTGCGGTGACTCCGACGGCGCCAGAGGCTCCGGCCGCAGCGGCGACCTCGACCGCACAGGCAACAGCGGCCGCGCCGGCCGCCCCGACGGCGTCGGCTGCGCCAGCGGCTCCGGCCGCATCGGCGACCCTGACCGCACGGGCAACAGTGGCCGTGCCGGCGGCGTCGGCTGCGCCAGCAGTCGCCTCCGCGCCGACCGCGACACTCGCTCCGCCGGCAGCCCAGCGACGACCGCTTGGAGGCTCGCCAGTTCGGCCGCCATCCTCCCCATCTCCTTGCGGTATTCGGCCGCCATCCGCTCATTATTCTCCAGGAGCTCCACATGCCTCCTGCCTAGATGAGCCCTGTCGAGCCGCAACTCGGCTAACTCCGCCCTCAGGAGGTCGAAGAGCTCGACAAGTCGCGTCGTCGCCTGCGTGACCCGGTGCTCCTCCGGCGTCGGAGAATCGGTGCGGGCCCCGGCCCAACCTTCTAGGGCTTCTATCACCTCCTTCGACATTATGTCGGCGCGAGGCAAGGGTAAGGACACCACCGAGGTGGAGGAACTCGGCGGCGCTTCCACATCCTCCGGGGCCCTGAGGCTATCACCCCGCTGCAGCTGCGTGCGGCTGACCGCTAGCAGCTTCGGCGGTGGTGGATGCAGCGTCTCGTCACCGTCGTGACTGCTGCTGGTGGAGGAGGAGTCGGTCAAGGTGAGCTCCAAGTCCGACTCCGTCTTCTGTGGTGGAGGTGAAGGAGGAGGAAGAGACTTCTTCCTGAATCTCCTCTTCCGCCGTACAGATTTCCGGGTCTGTAGGCCCACCGGGCTGTTCGCCCTACTCGCAACCTCCGCGTCGTGGTGCTGCGCGACCTCCGCGCAGACTATTTCACTAGGTTTGGGTTTAGGTGTATGTTTAAATTTATCCATATCTAGTCCCACGAGTGTGACGCGATTTAAACTACACTTCCTGGGGGACGCTCATTCCAGGAAGCGGGGTACATACTGTGGATTTCCCCAGGTGTCCACAGGTTTTAAGCGACTTCGCTGTCGGGTTTTGAGACTTTTCCTTGTCGCGGGCCGGCCAATTAAGGCAAGCCCCGCGGCCTTCAGGATACCGGCTTCCCAAGTGGGGCTAGCACTCAGGTCGTTGTCGATATCCTGGAGGTTACGCGACGCGGGAGAGCAGCCAACTCTCCCAACACCGACGGTGGCACGAATGCCTGCCAGCCCCTGCGCAAGCAGTAGGCCGGCCCGTCCCTGGATCCTATGGATCCTTGTGTCGCCCCCATGTCCCCTCTGAAAGCAGAGGGATACCGGGAGCGACAGGCTAGCCCTAAAAAGGGCTGTTTGGGATGGAAGGGATTCTACGAATCCCTTCCCGCGAGGCTTGCAGGTCTGCCATACCACGAACCCCTCAGGGTCAGCTAGCCCTGAAAAGGGCTTGTCGGGTTATTTGTCGACGGCTAGCAGAGCTCCTTCTCCTTGGTGTCAGAGTCTACTAACCGTCGTCCAGGGTGCACCAGCCTCCCCGCTTCCGTTCCGCAGGACCGCGGTCCAGAGGAAGAAGAAACTGGTAAGCCAACGTGGAGGTTACCCAACCCGCACCCCTAAATACCATACCTTGAAGTTTAAGTGTTAGTGGAGAGATTCCGGGAAGGAAAAACCATTATGTCAGACTGTCTGTCTGTACATTACGCTTTAACGCCTAAACTGCGAAGCTAATTTTAGGACGGGTAGATTATTATTCTGTTATGTTGCGATTACCGACATTCACGCATGCGGAGCCGCCGGCAACAGCTAGTTGTCAATAAAAATGTAATTATTTTCTAGAAGATTAACTTACGAACTTAATTTACACTTGTACTTTTATAAATCACGCTAGACACAAAGGAGGCTGCAAATTAATAAAATCAATGAACCTTTTGTGATCAGTTCATGTATAAACGGCCAGTTGATTTTAGCAACTAAATTAACTTAATCACGCTCTAGTAATTAGCTGGGGCTAATCATGTTACTGTACGTTGCATGAAGCATGGCAAACTGGACTTAAATTTGTTCTACTTAAACAATGTTATGTTGGTTTGTGTATCGATTGTGTTCAAATATTTTAAATAAATTAAAAAATAAAAATAAAAAATGTATTTATCGCAGGTTTATAAGTGTCCGGTTAATTGCAATAGGCTCGCTTTGGAACCTAAACATAAACTGGCGAAATGTGGGTGCTAGCACCTCTGCCTACCCCCTCGGGGATATAGGCGTGAGTTTATCTTATGTTAAGTTATGTAAATTAATAAATGATGGGTCAATAATATGATGGGAAATAAAAATAACGGGATTCTTACCCGTCTACGGAGAAGCCAAAGGAGGGTTTTAATTTTTAACATACTATGAATGTATATAATATGTATGAAGGTTCATCTGTTTCCTCATAGCTTCTGAATTAATTACTTATTAGAACTAGACAAACGAGGTCTTGATTATCCGCTGGTTATAGGCTATCGTATCACTGAATCTAATGTAGCGACCTCTAGCGCTCATAAAGCACTGTGATAAGAAATAAACTTGAGATAAATATTATTATGATATATGTGTTTGGTATCATTTGAAACAACTTAATTAGCACATTTCAAATATGTATAAATTATAGTCGTTACTTGCCCCAAAATTACTTATTATTTTACTAAAAAAAACTTATTAATTTTATCGAATAATATATGGGAATTTATCGGATTTATTGACATTTATCGTCACTTCTCCGCTCCTTTGAATAGTAGCGTGATGATATTTAGACTATATACTTCCTCAACAAACGGTCTATTCAAAAAAAAGGATTTTAATTTAGATTTTTACATTCAAACTAATAGTTCCTGATGTTAGCGCGTTTAACCAAACAAACAATCTCTTCAGGTCATTAATAATACCTAGTATAAATTTAGTACCCATTATTATTGCTGTACACCTCAAGTGAAAAGCATTGTATGCTTAAGTAAAAGTAAAAAATGAACCTTACCATTATTCAGGGAATTACACAAACCATCCGTGATTGTCGCCATTAACGGTAATAGAAACTCTCATGAACGCCTCATCAAGATTATGGAGTGTTGGAATCTCGGAATCAAACCATTTGAGAAACTGTATCCCGTCACGGAGGAAATATTCGTTTGTAAGAAAAGATTCAACCAATAAAAAATACGCCCACTCTTTCCTTATCGCCCAAATTTAAGACGCTTAAGGAGTTGAGGGTACCATATAGCCTGAAAGGTCGAGTAGAAAATTATTGGTTTATATTTGCTATTTGGGTACATATAACGTACATACAATCATGCCTTTATCCCCGGAGGGCCAGGCAGAAGTGAATTAACAACACCCACATTTTACGTAATATTTATGGTTTTTTGTTTGGGTTAACAGAAATTAATCGGAAAACCGGTCAAGTAATAGTTGAATAGGCCCGTTCAAAGGGTTCCGTACAAGATTACTTTACAGAAGAGGCACTATATCAACATACAGGTTTTTTTTCTTCAAATTATATTGTTTTGTTATAGCGGTTTTTTTACGTGCGTAAAATCTCCACGGATACCCCTCACCGGGGCCGGTGGAAGAGGTTATGTCGGACTCGAACTGACCAAAACTCACGCCACCTGTGGGTTGTTTTGGTTGCCGAAGGTGAGGTTAACAGGCATATCCCTCGCACCCCGGTCGACTCAGGGCTATCTCTAACTATCTGGCCCTCTCCTCGGGTACCACAGAGTCCCCAACTCGTCCTCTTAAAAGTAACTATTATAATCTAATCTGCTTCTTAGGCAAGTGGCAATAGCGCGGACATAATAACCTCGTGTTGTGTTGTTAGCGAGGGTAGCCAGAGCTCACTGGAGAGTGTTTGTGCTGTCAGTGGGAACACCAAAAGCTTGTCGTACTCTGTTTTCTACACTGACGGCACAGAAACTTTCTGTGCTTTCAGTTTCGGCAGCGCGAGTATTACTCCCCTGGTATTTATTGCACACGTCTATAGCATACGGTAATCACTTTCCATCAGGTGGGCTATGTGCTTGTCTGACACCTAAGTGGTATAAAAAAAATCGTTGGCATATTGTAGAAATAGAATTATGAATATCTGGTATTGATACGTATTTTGAAGTTTATGACAGTTCTTCAACGTATGTCAACATACGTTTCAATCCTATTCATTCATCACATTCATCATTCTATTTTACAATACGCTGGCTAACGTATTGCCACTTGTCTAGGTGGGCTATGCTTTTGCCGTTTATGAGATACAGCTCGCTAACAGCCAGATTATACAGCAGAGTTTTATAGTTGAAATAATTTAATAGATGCATTATTATAAATAGAAGGCCGTAGAAGGTAACGTGGTACGATTGGAACGAAACATAAAATAATATATTTATTTATAGAAACCACATCAAATCGCGATTTTAAAAAATATCGCATTTTACCATAATAAAAATGTCGCGCTAACTAAATTAACCAAGTGAATACGAAAGTAGGGAAATATCCATTTCGGTAACAAAATGTTATTAATATGCAAATCCAATTTATTTATTGTTAGCCATCACAGGGGTACGAATAAAATGACTATTATTTGTTGTTGATTACTGTTAGTAACATTCACAATTGATCATTGCCCCGTCCCCCAAGATTCCCGAACAGTTGTAAAAGTCCCGAACTGTTGTATAATTATGAATTCACACTGCGATAGTTTTTATCTTAACCATTGTCACCTCTTCTCGCGAGTACGTAGCTACTTTTTTTTAATACTTAGTGTTTTTGGCGCCATGTTTGAAGGCCACGATGTTCCTGCATGACGTATTTATAGTTTATAATACATAATTGATTCAGCATAATATTGACAACACGTCAGTTAACACAAGGCTAGTTAAGCAATATTAATCTGCCATTAGTGTCATTAGATATCAATTAAGTGACATAATGTCCAATCAGTTGTGATGTTGATGTACGAGCGGACATTATTAACAATGTTGTCATATGCATGTTTGAAAATTACTAATTAACCTGCGTATATTGCCATCATTAATTTAAATCTAATATTTTGAAAATCTGTATCTTTTTTCTTGTTAACTTGTTGCTTGGTAGTAGAGTTAATATATGTATTTATTGGACTCTGGTAAGTGCCATTGAGATGAAGTCTACCTAAAGAATACTGTATTCGCAATTTTGCGGAAATGTGCACGCCTGCGCTTTGAGATGTCACAATCGACTGAAATCCTTTGAGGATGCGGGTCGCGACTTGCACTGACCACCAAGCCGCTGTCAAGGGCCTTAGATTATATGACATTATGACTACAGCTTTAGGGAGTTTTGGATAGTACATTTATTTATTTATTTATTTAAGCTTCGTGCACACATGTACATAGGCGGACTTAATGCCACAGGCATTCTCTACCAGTCAACATAATAAGGTTAAGGTTGGAGAGAATAACAAAGTATGTGCATTATGAAAGATAACTAGGTAAAAATATATAGGTAGTAATACATACAAATTTACATCAATATATAAATAAAATATACATACACATAATAATATCTAACCATACGTATATACATATATATAATAACAATGTAATCAGAGTGCAAACTCGGGTATATCCTATATTATGTATCTCATTGTTAGTTTTGTGGTTATAAGTTTAAAGGTAGACTGCACGAGTGGCCCCTGATTAGACACCAGGGCCGTATACTTTTCTACTACTTAAGGAGTATACAAAAAGTAAAGCTAGTAGAATCCATTTTCAGAATCGAATTTTCCCTCTAACTCTGAAGTATTTAACACCTCTCTCACCCCCATCTAATATTTACGATACTGCGACCTTAATAAATATATGTGTTTACATAAGTTCGTATCTACCTATAAGGTAAGCTCCTTGATACCCCGTAATCCTAACGCGCTGATTTATATTTTCGTAAGGTACGACCCACATATGTTGAGTAAATATTTGCCCCCAAATTCAACTGAATTCCTTTGATGGGTATACGAAGCAAGGGATTTAGAGCAGTTCTAATACTCAGCGTTATTTTTTTACGCTTCGAAAATGTTTTTTCTACTAGAAAATATGCCAAATTGATTAAAATAGATAGGTTTTGAACTTTTGTCATCATTATCAGAGCATTGATTAGTTGCGTCCGAAACTTGCATTTTGGAGTCCGAACTTCTCTCTACATATTCTCCATATCATATTTATTTAACTTGGATTTTACGGGAGTAGCTGCCGTCAACCCCCCAAACGCGAAAAGAAAGCCTGCGTCAAAGTCTTATTTGTTTTTTATTGTTTTACAGTAGCACAGAAGAATAGATAAGAGCATCATGTTCAATTTCAATATATTCGATCAAAAAATCCTAAGGGTACAACAAGGTACAGTGGCCTCTTCGATCACTACGCTGCTGCTACGACGGAAGTCTACGATGCCTGGCGTAGCGGCTGCGTAGCTTCGATGTGATGTGATTCGCATTCAGCTTCCCAATTCAAGTGGAAATTCGTTGACCAGCGTATTGTAATATATCTAGGGAGGTAGTGCAATATCACAAGCTATGCTAAGTTTGAATCTAGATAGCCTGTGCAGTTTGACTAGGCTTATTTATTACTGTTTATTTAGGTTGTATTTTGCCAGTGCAAATAAGTACGTTAACGTTCAACCTAACCGACTTTCAAAAAGGCATTTATGTATTTATACACCAATTACTTTGAGATCTATGATCCGATTTCCATGATTACTTTTTAGTTGCCCACCCTGACATTGGCAAGTTGTGGCAACACACTGAAGCCATTCAATAAGAATTGAATTGAAAATAGTTGCCATTTAGTCCCATATTTTTTTTAGTTTTATTTTTATGTGTGTTTAGACATGTATAGTTTAAATCGACTACTTTTTTATAAAACTTAGGTGGCAGACAAGTACACGACCCACCTGATGGAACGTGTGTAACACCAGGGGAGTCACATCCGTGCTGCCGAACCTGTAAGAACAAAGATTTTCTGTGCCGTCAGTGCAGAACACGAAATCAGGACAGGCCCTTGGTCTTCCCATTGACAGCTCAAAAACTCTCCAGTGAGTTCTGGCTATCCTACTCACCGCCGGGAACACAATACGACTACTTTTCTATGTTCTTCGAAATTTTAGCGTTTATGAACCGATATTAAAATTCTTTTTGCATTGGGTTCAGTATACTTATAGGTATATATTTCATAGTTACTGGACCTTGAACTCCGGAGATACACTAGAGAACTCCTCGAAATCAAATAAGAAATGGGAAATTATGCTTTTTAGCTAGTTTTATGACGATCGTGTGACATGGACATTATAATGGTCAAGGGCGTGCTAGGATTACCTTCTCTTAAACTATGGAGGCAGAATACAGAATTTCTTAATGATGTATAGCATTCATTCACCAGTGA
Organism: Eilema griseolum; assembly: GCA_963662185.1. Lineage (NCBI taxonomy): Eukaryota > Metazoa > Arthropoda > Insecta > Lepidoptera > Erebidae > Eilema > Eilema griseolum. The sequence continues at coordinate 6,521,585 of OY759233.1, forward strand.
AATCTGACCTTAGTTAAGTACTAATACATACATGATTTACGTAGTGTCACAAACAATAAATATAATTTATACGAATCAAGTTCATTTTAATAACGAAGCTCTCATTAATTTTCTTTCAATGGTAAAGCTTTCAAAATTGTATTCGATTTATTAATAAGCTCAGCGAAATTGGTAATTACTTACAATGGTCGAATTAATTAATTTTGTCTTCAAGCGCCTTTACAAGTACATGCCATAAATTAACAGTTATACTCATGATTATACCCTCTGTTCTCTCTATTAATTTATTAACTAACACCATTGATAAATAAATCTTTCATTTGTTTCACTTTTAAAGAAGTACTGATATGAACCCACGACGAGATTTCGTTCAAAAGTCAAATACTATATGAGCTAATAAACTTACGTATCACTTAAGGCACTTTAATTAATAAATCGCAGAAAATATATGAGTCGACAAGCTGTTATTTCAATCACATGTTCTTATATATTTATCAATTAAACCATGATAAATAAATAGATATAATTTCCAATAAAAATAATAAACATTCAAAGTCTATTTGACTTTGAATATTTATTATTTTTATTAGAAATGATATATATTTATTTGTCTTAAATAATTTTTGTAAATTAAACCATGTCCATGTTTAAAACCTTAATATTTTGTAATTTTAAAATCGTTCTACTGTATTTTACGTGGGTTCTATCGTGCATAGGTATATTAAGTATGTATAATATATATTTGTGCAGTTAATTGTCTTACAGAGGTCTATACTTAGGGATATTTATCTAAGTTGTGCCTGAACTAGATAGTCCTGTGTTTCAGGCTAATAGTATAAAATTAACTACGTTCATTATCTCATCAGGTATCAAGGAACTTTCTATTTATCTTGAACAAAGTTTCTTCCACACTTGGCCCTTGTATACCAACGTACCCTCATTAAGGCAATCACAAACTAATTCTAAAGTAAACTTTGCATAAGGCCTGTCTCATCTGTTCACGGGTGAAATTAAAATTAGTTAACAATTACCTATAACTGTTTTACTTATTTTTTGGCCTCCTCCCTCCGCACACTCCACCACCTGTATCGGAGTCTCCCACGACGGACACTCGGTGAGCGTATGTAACCCTAAGTCCTTGCTAGTGTCGGTGCACTCGGAAGTTGGCTCTTTCTCTTTCGATGCAGATACTAATCGAAGCACCCGTGCTCAGTGATAATTTGCATCAGACAGCACGAGAGGCTGTCGTGTAGACTCTTTAGCCACTCCCCCGTGATGGGTCTTATCGCCGCCACTGCGGCATGCTCTCGGTGTTACACTTGCACTACCAACCCTGAAGGAACCTACTAATGCCCTTCTTGAAGAACCCTATATTGTAGTCTCTTAGTAATAGTCCGGCAGGGAATTATTCCACAGTTTAAGCGTGCAGAGGACGAAGTTCCTTTAATACCTGACTGTGCGTACTATTTCCAGTCGCAACGTGTGAGGATGGATTTCCTGCTAGTGGCGAGATCACTTTGAGTAACTAGATTATCCTTTTCCTTGTGACTACCCGGTTACGTCCATAGTTTACACTTTGGAGTTCCAGTTCCACTAACGTTGCCTTATTTAGTCAAGTGGAGGCTTCTGTCACCCTAACAGAAGCAGGCTGATGCAGTGGAGCGATGCGCTCCTCGCCCTATTTGCGGCAAGATGAAAACACCGTAGACTCATACACGAGGGGACCATTTCGATTGGCCCTGGGTCAGCGGGACGTGAGGGATGTGCCACCCCACAAACGTAAAATAATATTGTGTTAGTCAATTTATTATGACCGTTTAAATAGCTCTCGTTCATTTTATAACACTGTCATTTTATTTTCCTTCCGATAAACAAATAAAACAGTAAAAGATTCAATTAAGACACTGTAACGAAACTTCACAGCTATAGATAAAACGGCTTCAACTCAGAATTATTCCAACTTCAAAACAATAAGAACAAACAAACAGTTACTCAAGACACTTTGATTAAGAGCTCGATAAAAACTCAAACAAGTCACACTACGACTGTAGCCTTCGACAAAGAAATTTAAAAATTGCAAACGCTTCTAAAAGATAAATAGCTAAGTAGAAGTTGAAAACTTGGAGCCTTATAGCGCAAGTATTATTGCGAATAAGACTTGCCCTCGAGAGGTAAGAAAAGTAGTTTCTCGTTGCTATCCTCCCAATCACGGTTATAGAAAACTTCAACTTTTCGATACGTAGTGGTTTTGGAGTTATACTTTGTAACATATGGGTTTATAACCGGTACAAGATAGCTAGATAAACCCATACCTAGATGATATATAATATTTTTACAGACACATTTGCTGTCGCGTAATTCCCGGTAGAGTAGAATGTGGACCACCCCATCTCTTCCTATGCGGTGTCGTACAAGGCGACTAAGGGATAGGGCTGATTAACATCAGACAGATATATACAACCCAGATTCCGCCTCAGATGCATGACTTGAGTCTACAATAATGCCCAAAAGACGGCAATAGGCTCACTCCCTATTACGTGAGACTGAATTTAATAATAAGTATAGTAATAAGTATAATATATATATATATATATATATATATATATATATATAGTAATAAGTGGTAATTACATATTTGAGCCGTTTGGGGTCGAGACGCTGGGCTCATGGGGTCCAAGTGCCCGTCTTTTGTTTAGAGAAATTTCTAAACGTTTAATTGACGCTAGTATTATTCCTTGCACAAAGGATTGGTATTGCCATTCAACGTGGTAATGCCGCCAGCCTTCACTTAACATTGATGAGGAGAAGTTCTTTGACGCCTGAACCTGCTGGATTGTTTAGGTATTTTCTGTATTGTTGATATATTTAAATTTAGATAACTTCCATATAAAATAACAACATTAATTACAAATAATAATAATAACACAAATATTAATTCTTTTACATACTATAACAACTTATTTAAAATTGATGACGGATCGAATATTTATTTTTATAAGTTTTTGACCTCTAGTTGCAAATAAAACTAAATATCACATACAAAAATCCCGATTAACAATACATTAGGCTCTCGACTAAATTGAGACTGGCTTTATCGCGGCAAAAGAAACTCAGTAATCCGGCTTAAAACTCAGAAACTACTAATTGGTGGATAAATTTAGCGAAGTTTCTTACCAAAGTACGGTTTCATTGGGATGTCTGTCTGTGCACACGTCTACTGTTTGCTTAAAGCCCTATTGCACGAGGCAATTAACAACAACTTTAACGAACAAATTACTTATCAACTGTATTAGTGGTTAAGATTGTATTTTTTTTAAAGAATATTAGTAACCGCAATTACTTATATTCCAATCTTATATTTCAAACCCTTCCAACTAAGCTAAATTGCTTGTGCTAGGAGTTTTTTTTTCTTTTATCTAGGACAAGCCACCTTGACTTTACCTCGCTTGATAGTAAGAGTTCACATCGATAGTGCAATAGCCAGGATTCGAACCCAGGACCTCTCGATTGTAAGGAAGACTCCTTGACCGCTAAGCTACCGATGATTAATCATAGTTTTACACTCGGGTGACAGTAAAATCACGACACCCAATAAGTCTCTTGGGCAATAAAAAGTTAAGTCACTTTAACTAATAATAAACTAACCTAGTGCGTATTGAACTCGTGCACAAAAGGTTTCTGTACTATCTTTACTATCCCCTTCACAATCAACGTTTGGGACGTGGAGTCTAAGTTCCCCGTTCTCTATACAAAGACTTGGCAAAGCGGCAGATAGACGCTACGCGTGACGAGAAGGCTGGTTATTATCTTTTTTTTTTAAGAATTTACTAATATTCCCTCTAACCCCTCCAGCTAAGTTAAATTACTTGTGTTAGGGGTGGGTTCACGTCAGTAATGTAATGGCCAGGATTCGAACCCAGGACCTCTCGATCGCAGGGCCGACTAACCACTAAGCTACCGCCGCTTCAATCTTGCAAAGAGAATAAGCATTGCAATTTAACGTGGCAATGCTGCCAGCATTCTGGGCACGTTACCGGTCAGTAATGATGCGGAGGAATTTCATGACGCATTAAGTATGTAATTTTTATTTATTTTAGTGTATTTTAGTACCTAATAATAGTTTTTAGTTTTAAAATTAATTTAAGTATCACAACAATATAACAATCATGTTTGTTTTTAGACACCCTTAATTGTTAAAACCTCCTTTCGTTGTTATAACAGTAACAGGAATACCGTGCCTTACCTTGTATAACACCAAGTTAAGTGCTTGAGGGTTAAGTAACTACTTATGGGAAGCTTATGTGGACACATGGGTCCAATATGAAGAAGCCATTGGATATTTTTAATTTAAAATAGGATGCGATATTTACGGGTGGTAACTTTAGCCCGGATTACAGTACAGCGGGTATTAAAAGGCCACATTGAACGATTTTGTTAAAAGTGAGCAACTTTATGAATGTTCAATAGAATTCGCTAAATGGTCACTCGTATGAGCAGAATCACAATAATTCATTGAGTAAACAGATTTTAGTTTCGTGTAAATATCGTCTAATGATAAAATATTATCCAAATACGATTCCAGTTAAGTGGCCTTTTAAGCTTGCAGTTCCTACTTACATGATGAATTGACTTTTTTTTAATATTCAACCCATAAATTTGCTTCGCCTCTCCTCTATATAGTGATGTTATATTTGAAGATTAAAGGACATGTGACGGGTTGACATTTTTTTATGGGTATTTCTATCTTTCGTTCTTACACAAACAGAAAAATATTAATATGCCTATGTTTGACGAATTTGAGGAAATAATGTAATACAATCAATATAGTAGCAATCATGTAATACCCCATAAAGTGTAATAAAAAAGACATAACATAAACTCACGCCTGTATCCCCGAAGGGGTAGGCAGAGGTGCTAGCACCCACATTTCGCCAGTTTATGTTTAGGTCCCAATGTAATAGGTGGCGATCCTATTGCCATTAACCGGGCACTTATAAACCTGCGATAAATACACACATTATTTCGAAAAGCATCATAAATCATTTAAAAAAATTAAAGGATTGAAAAATTAAAATACATACATTTACACCTGTAACTCCTCGAAGCGATAGGCAAATATTATATTTAGGTCTATATAGGAAATAGGAAATAAAAAAAAATAACATACATACATATAATCACACCTTTATCCCCGGAGGGATAGGCAGAGGTGAATTAACACCCACATGCTGCCGGGAAGCACGCGGCTAACAAAAATAAACGTGTCCTTATTTCAATACATACATAATAATCACCCACAATTCTTCAATCATTGTATTCGGTCCCACGTAATAAGGGGTGAGCCTATTGCCGTATTTCGAACACTTATTGTTGACACCAGCCATGCATCTGTGACTGAGTCTGGGCTGTATATATCTGTCTGATGTTAAACAGCCCTATCCTTTAGTCGCCTTTTACGACACCGCATGGGAAGAGATGGCGTGGCCCAAATTCTACTCTGCCGGGAACTTTTGAATACAAATAGTAAAAACTATGTTACTTATTGATTCCGTACCAATATGTTTATCCATTTATGTCTGAATCTCTAACAACGTTTTCCTTTTACTGTCAGAAGTATTCGTGATGTATAACTTTTATAAAGCGCTGGTCCCACTGTTAGCGATGAAGTAAATTTCAATATTAATGCGCTATGCCTAATAGCATCTCTTCTGTACGTGTTAGTTATTAGCATAGCTTCTATTACTAATAAGCTTAATATATATATTAAATATCAAGTAAATATGTCTAGAAAGTTCTATTCGCTTTCAATCTAGACATAATAAAGCGGATGATCTCAAATCAGTCTGCAACCATTAGGATTTAAAGAGCACAAACTTACTTCTAATTTAATCTACAATTGTTATTGGAAATGGTTGGTGCTACCGCGAACATCATGCAGTCTCGAAGACTAGGCAAATATTGCAACTGATCAGTTTAATAGCAAAAAAACCAATGCTTTTCCCCATTTGAACTAACTCCAACCACTCAAATGGGAGGTTGAATTGGAGGAGGTACAACAGCTACTCAACTAAAGTGGCAGACAACCTCATGGCCCCACCTGATGCAAAGTGATTACCGTGACTTATGAACGTGTGTAACACCAGGGGAGTCACACCTATTCTGCCGACCTTGTAAGAACAGAGAGTTTCTGTACCGTCAGCGCAGAAGACACAATCAGGAAAAGCCTTTAGTCTTCCCACTGACTGCACAATATTGTTAAAATCAGCTCATTCTCACTGTAAGTAGCAGCAGAACGTGTTATATGACTTCACAATATTAATTTATATTGTCTTTTCTCCATTTTTAGAAGGATTTAACTGAAACAAAGAATCGCGTCATTCTTACCTTACTATATATATAAACACCTCAACAAAGTCTAGGGAACAAGATGACCCCAATTATTTTTTTTCGTGTAAATCTTGTTTTGCAAATAACTGGCAGCAAATAAATAACAATAGAATAAAGTAGATTACAGAGTTGTTCGAAATTTAAAAATAAATTTAAATAAGTAATGATTTTCGAATATGGAGGGAAAACTTTTAAAAGTGTTTGATTGTGCAGTTTCTCTGAGGCAAAATAAAAATTATTTTTTTTTATTGTAAATAACGTTTATTATCAATAATACGTCTTTTACGTATGGTTTGTGCATTTTTGTGACTGTAGTCATCATGTCACGTCGTCATTTAAGTTGCGAAGAGATGTTAAGGGCTGTTGGTATGCTGCAAGCTGGACGAACTCAACGCGACGTAGCGGATGCTGTCAACACCCAACCAAGCGTAATTTGCAGACTATGGGCACGCTACAGGTCTACAGGGGATGTTGCCGAACGTCACAGGGGACGAAATAGGGTTACTACCCGCGACAAGATCGTTTCTTGCAAAATTCCGCAAGGCGGCAACCCACGATTACTGCTCGTCAGTTGATCGCAGGCCTCCAGTCTCAGCATCAAGTGGTTATAAGCGATCAAACTGTCAGAAGAAGACTACACGAAGCCAATCTTTATGCTCGCAGACCGCTTAGGGTTCCAGCTCTTCGATGTGGAAATCGAGGTCGTCGCTTATTGTGGGCTAACGCACATTTACAGTGGACCGACCATCAATGGGCACTGGTTCTGTTTTCCGACGAATCTTGCTTCGGTTTTCATCCTGATTCGAGAAGAGTGCGTATGGAACTCGCCATGAGTTCCTGGACGTCAGAGTCGTCTCCAGAATCCGCAAGAAGTTCATCCTTACCAAGGTGGAACAATCATGGTATGGGCTGGAATTCGCCTTGGTGGAAGGACCGACCTCGTTTGGATACGGGGCAATTTGAATGCAAACAAATACATTCAGGAGGTTATACACCCCATGGTAATCCCTCATCGACAGCAGTTCGGTCAAGATTTTATGTTCATGCAAGATAATGCACGGTCACACACCGCGAGGGTAGTGGTCAATGCGTTAAGCGAGCACAATATGACGACGTTGGAATGGCCTGCTCAGTCTGCCGACCTCAATCCCATAGAGCATGCCTGGGATTTGCTTGGGAGAAGAGCTTTCAGTGATTCTTTGGAAAATCTGAACACTGAAGAACAACTTTTTTTACACCTTCGCAGTGTATGGAGCCATATTCCACAGACGATGATTGACAATCTCATACTAAGTATGCCACGCCGTTGTCGAGCTGTTGCTAATGCTTTAGGAGGTCCTACAGATTATTAAAAACGTTCAAAGTACGGTTTATTACTGTATTTCTTACTACCTCGTTATTTTTGTGCCTAATCACAGAAGGTTGTAATACTCAATATTGGCACTATTCAATTCTTTCTTAAAAAAAAAAAAAATTGGTATTAAAATGTTTTTATTAAAATTAAAATTAAAAACGGTATAAAAATACCCTTCTATTGATATAAAACACACACTATTACAAGAAAGGGTTTTTAAATAAAAACTAGAAATGTCCTTGTTCCCTAGACTTTGTTGATGTGTGTATATTCGCTCATTCAACCCAAAACATACACTACCCGCTTCTCGCCAATCCTGCCATAAAATCCTTACACCGTCCGTGTGACAGACATCCAAGGTTCAATATTATTTATTCGAAGCACATTAACACGAGCGTAACAAGCCTTGTCCTGAATTACGAGGAAAAAAACCTTATACATACATAATTATTTTGATATATCAGTATGATAATAATCGGGACATTTTGCATGTTCCATTGTTTTGAGTTTCCGATATTTCGGCGCTGTTGCAAGCACTATGATCACGTAGGAACTGAAGTAGTGGCGGTAAACAGAGAAAAAGATTTTCTAGGAGTAATTACATCGATCTACCCTCTTTCGAGTTCTTTTACTACGCATATCTGCACTACCACTGTACACTTCACTCTCACTACAAACTCGAACCTGATCTCGATCACGTTCACGACACACGATGCTTACTGTATCCACTAGCGATTTTGTTTTGGCTTGTTCCCGGTTGTTATATACCCCAGTCATACGTACTACACGTGTAACAGGTATACTGAAATAGGTACAGGAATAAATTGACATACACATGACATATGATTATTGACATAAGTATACCTTAGATATTTTTAGGAGGTATGACACGACGGTATTCCCATCCTAATTGAGCAGTCCGAATGGGAAAGTACCTCGCCCTACAGAATACCTCGGCCATAATACCCTCGTGTTGTGTTCCCGACCTTGGTGTGTAAGGTAGCCAGAGCTCATTGGAGAGTTTTTGTGCTATTAGAGGGAAGGCCAAAGGCTTGTCCTGTTTTGTCTTCTGCACTGACGGCACAGAAATTAGGTTCTTACCGGGTTGGCAGCACTTGAATGACTTTCGTGGTATTGCTCACGTCCATAGGCCACGGTAACCATTTACTATCAGTCATGTGCTTATCTGCCACCTAAGTCATATAAAAAATATCACAGTATTTGTTTCTTCTCTTTCCGAATTTATTAGTTTGTTCGAGTGGTTTCGGAAAGTACCCCTCCGCCAGAGCCGGTGGTAAAGGTTATGTCGGACTCGAACCGACTTAAACGCCTATAGGTCGTTTTTGGTTGCCAAAGGTGAGGTTGACAGGCATATCCCACCCAGGGCTATATCTCTTGTTATGATCCTCGTCTGGGCATATTAGCAACCTAAGAGCACAATTATGCTGTGTATAATTGTTATGGATCTTCAAAATCACAGAAAAATGTAGATATTTTACAAAAATAACTCAAAATACTTATTAATAGTTAAATTTTACTATTAGCAGGCCCATTCGCTGGTATCAACTTATCTTTGAATTTTGGGACCTCCTGTATAGTCATGCCCCTATCCACTGAGAATTAAGCAGAGTTGAATTAACACCCACATTTCATTAATCGTGTTCGGTCCTACGTAATAGAAATGAGGGTAAGTCTTTTGCCGTGTTCCGGGCACCGGGCACTATTGTTGCCCGAGCCATGTATCTGAGATTGAATCTGGGCTGTATATGTCTGATGTTAAAAAACCCTATCCCTTAGTCACCTTGTACGATACCGCATGGGAAGAGACGAGACGGGCCAAATACTATTCTGCCGGGGACTATGCGGCTTACCCCCTTAAACACTCATTCAATAAATTTACCATTTACTATGACATTCAGCAATGTTACTCCGTGCTTACGTTTCAAATTAGTTGAAAGAAAATGACATACATTAGGAATTTTACCGTCTACAACGACACTAACATCTTTAATTTGGCAGATACGGCAACCGTAGTGATGCGACAGGTGCAACGAATCGAGTTTAATTTTAAAGGGAAAATATTTTGGTTTAACTTTTATGAAAAGATTTTAAAGCAGTCGGTGTATATAAAGTTAGGTATCTTTTTAAAATACAAGCTAAAAGGCAGGCTCAGCTGTTGTTATAATTGCGAATCCTGGTTGTATAGAAATATTTGTAAATTCAGAAAAATTAAAAGAAGTTAATTTAGATCTATGTGTATCTAATCCTCGCTGTGACAAACCTGGCCTCTGACATAACCTCTCTGTCCAAACTTCGACATACCTAATCCCTTGGTGAATAAATTATCTCTAAATCAAACTGGCTAATCTCATGCGTTACACCTCAAAATCTAAAATTAATACATTTTGGACATGGATGACACTGCGATCGATTTTTATGTTATTATCATAACATAAAAATCGACCGTAAAGTTTAGTATTAAACGTTATAATAAAAATAGTTGAGAATAGTTTAAAAGTTGTTTTTTTTTTCTAATTAGTACCACCGCAATCGAATGAAATCGTCTGATTCTAATCCCGTACAAAGCACATCCCTATTCCAACAAGCAATTGACGATCAGAAATGCCTACGGCTGTGTGCCAGAATTCGAGACGACACGTTACCGTCTATTATAGCTGAATAACGCAGAGGCACGCATTGCAGCGTCGCGACGCTCTCGTCTCCATATATCGCACTCTAAATACCCTTCAACGTCATGACACCGGTGTCATTCCAATATAGCATTTTAAATGCCCTCTTAAATTTATATAAAGGGGGTTATATACTTGAATCGTTTTGACGCAAATATTTTCAGGGTTCGTTCCTCAAATTAAAGGAACGGAACCCTTATAGGAAATTTTGTTGTCCGTCTGCCTGTCTGTCTGTCAAGACTTGTTTCTCGGGAATGCATAGAGCTGTCAAGTTGAAATATTTACGGTCCGCGTCCACACCGAGCGGGCAGCCTTCAAGGCAGCCGCGTGAGGCTAAGCCTTAGTAGGTGTGGAAGCCCGAAGCTTTGCCTCGTTCTGAGCTGTTGTCAGTTTTGAGGATTTTTAAAGGCACTTCGGTAGGTTTGCCGCATGTTGTATAGGCGGCTGTGTTTTGCCTCACTTGTTCGACGAGTGGGCGTTCGATCTTGAACTTTCTCGCACGACAGCTTCAAGCACAAATTTTGCAGGCCGTTGGAGACGCCGAGACGGGAGCTGGTGGCTGCCCTGGGAGTGAGAGTTCTCAAACACTCCACTTTGCTTGCGGCGACGGTTTGCTGCGTAGATGCGTGGGCGGCCGGCGCCTCCTTCTACGAACAAGTAATGCTCGTGAAGAAGGAGGCGGGGTGGGAGCGGCAGCGGGAGTGACAAAGGATCACAAGCCAAGCTGCCCGCGTACGAAGGCGATTCGGGCGTCAGAGGTCGATGAATGACCTCCACCCCCCATGAGCGCAGGCCTGGGGGTGACGGGTGGAGCCACCTGTCGCCCTGGCAGAAGCAGGCTGCGGAGGCGCCGCGCCTCGAGTGCCTCCCCATTTCCGAGGACGAGTTGGTGACTCTGTGGTCCCCACACCCGAGGAGAGGGCCAGATCGAGAGAGCCCTGGGTCGGCCGGGGTGCGAGGGATATACCTGTTAACCTCACCTTCGGCAACCAAAAACGACCCACAGGCGGCGTTTGTTTTGGTCAGTTCGAGTCCGACATAACCTATTCCACCGGCTCCGGTGGGGGGGTCATACGTGGGAATTTTGCGCACGTAAAAAAATATGGCCGAGACTGCCTCACAAAGCAAACATTGTTCAGTTTATCTATTATGTAATGTTCCTTGACCGTATCAGGTAGTAAAAATGAATGTCCTTTCGTGGATTAATGTAATGAAAATCTTTGAAAACTTCATCATAAAAACTTTTTATGATGCAGGAATATCTATTTCAGACACACATAATAAGTTTGGGCTGGTTTACTGTACGACAAACGACAGCATAATCTCTAAAATATAGTGTAGGTACGTCGATTTTATATCACTTATATAGTAGACAAGCATACGGCCCACCTGTTGGAAATAACAACTTTCCATCAGGAGGTCCGTGTGCTCGTCTTGCTTGCTTGGGTGTATGGGGGTGGTCATACTCACGCTGCCGACCCTGTTAGCATAGAGAGTTTCTGTGCCGTCAGTGTAGATAACAAAGCTGGTCAAGCCTTTGGTCTTCTCACTAGCAGCACAAAATTTCTCCAGTGAGTTCTGGCTGTCCTAATCACTTTGCTCTTTGACAAAGTAGTGACTAGTGCTTAACTAACTACCAATTTATTTAATTGTTATAAAAAGAAATACTCGTATAATAGTCGCGTGGTTCCCGGCACAGTAGAATTTGGGCCACCCCATCTCTTCCCATGCGGTATCGTACAAGGCGACTAAGGGATAGGGCTGTTTAACATCAGACAGAAATATACAGTCCAGACTCAGCCTCAAATGCATGGCTTGAATCAACAATAGAGCCTGGAAGACGGCAATAAGCTCACCACGTAATACGTGGGACCGAATTTAATGATTGGTGAAATGTTGGTGTTAACTCACCTCTGCCTAACCCTGGGATAAAGGCGTGATTGTATGTATGTACAAAAAAGTATGTAAAAACCTTTCTTTTAGCCAGCAATAGAGCAAACGGTATACGTGATTTTTGCATTCAGAATAGTTTATGGACTCGGGAGGGATGTACCCTTTTTACCCCAAATACATGGTTCCTATGGGACGCCAGAACTCAATCCCATGAAAAGGTAAGACGTTTAAGTTGATATATTATAGTGATAAATAAACTGCGCCTGTTATGGTTATAGAACGCCTAATAAAGAAATATAAGAAATATACATACACTCGTATATGAACACCCAGATCAATATAAATCCATTAGTATTTAAGTAATCGGGATATTTACCATGTTGTATTGTTCCTTCATGATCATGGTGCTTGCAACAGCGCAACAGCTTGTAAAATCAGAACAATACAATATTTCAGTATCAAAATAAACGGGGTATTTACCATGTTTCATTGTTTTGAATTTTGAATTCCCCCGTGATCACGGTGCTTGCAACAGCGCCGTAATATCGGAAACTCAAAACAATGAAACATGGTAAATATCCCGTTTATTTTGATACTGATATGAGTGACCATGATAGTTTAAATACCTATACAATACACCATGGTAAGTATCCCGATTATTTTAATACTAATGTGAGTGACCATGATAGTTTAAATACATACCCACAATATTGACCAATGGGAATGACCCATTATTTCCCCGAGTAAAGTTTCACCTTGTTAGAAACCTTGGTGAAACTTTATTAATGCGTTTAATAACATATGGCTTTAAATGAATGTTTGATGAGTTACAGCTGGCGATGATTTCCTAATGACTTGATTAAACAAGTTTAGCTCAGACTTGAAATAATTGTGGAGGTAGAATAATTGTAGATAATTTAGTTAGGTAAACCTAGTACATAGTACTAGCTATAATTACATATAGTTAATTGCTTTTTGTGGGTATGATTAGGCATAAGATTGTTCGCCTCCTGCGCGAAGCAAATATTGGCCGGATTGAAGATGTAGGCATTTTTTTACGTGCGCAAAATCCCCACGGATACTCAAACCGATCAAAACGCACGCCGTCTGTGGGTCGTTTTTGATTGCCGAAGATGAGGTTGGCAGGCATATCCCTCGCACCCTGGCCGACAAGATGTAGGTATGTGCTTATTTGATCTGAGGGTTTATATGTGTTTATTTTTTTTTCGTTCCCACTCTCTTTTTTCTTACTTCCTTACTTTCTTTGTATGTCTCTTTCTTTCTTCCTTCTTTCTTTCAATCAAACAATAACTGGTTCTGGTTGAAGTTTGTTGCACCGTTTCTACCCCACTAGAGACTAGGAAGCGATGGTAAACTTGGGTTAAATATAATTATTTAACAATATAAAACAATATCATCTATCTATACCATATTTAGAAAAATAAATTAAACTTATTTTAATCACGCCTTTATTTCCTAAGGGTTTGGCAGAGACGAATTAACACCCACATTTCACCAAACATTAAATTCAGTCCCACGTAATAGAGGCCGTCTCCCGGGTACTATTGTTGACTCAAGCCATTCATCTGAGGCTGAGTCTGGGCTGTATATATCTGTCTGATGTTAAACAGCCATATCCCTTAGTCGCCTTGTACGACACCGCATGGGAAGAGATAAATAAATAAATAAATATTCCACGACATTCTACACAACGCTATCTAGAGACCCATGGTAAGCATAGCTTAACTAGCTTATGTTATGGGATCTAGAATGCGAATAAACATACTTAGATACTTTTTTTTGTAAATTCATACATATATACATAGAAACACCCAGACCAATGCAAATATACATGCATACAAATATTTGCACTGAGCATTCATGCATACAAATAATTGCACTGAGCAGGAATCGAACCCGCGCCCCCTGCATAGCAGTCGAATGCTTTACCGGTACGCCACGGAGATGATGAGATGGTCCAAATTCAACTCAATACACTACAACTAAGTAATAATTGTTAACATTTAAATTTTTCTTGAGAAATAAATCATTATACAAAGTACAAAAAATCTCGTACGTTGTAATCTTCTCACACCTCAGTTTCGGTAGATCAATGTCCACTATCTTCGTTAGTATTGATTTGCAGCCAGACATTTTGTAAGACACCTTTTCACGATATATAAACTTTCAACAGAACCCAACTTCAGCTTTTTTCAACTGTTTTTTGGGCATTGTTAAAAGTTACACTGTCCAAAAGCTTTCGCAAAATATTCTGAAGTCATATTGTGAGGAATTGAGATGATAAAATTCGTAACAATGGTTAACACAAAATAGATCCCATTAAAACACAATGTACCTAGCATTGTGTTTTAATGAAATCGATTTTATAGCTTTGAAAAGGTTAAGTTTATTCCACCTATGAGAATGGGTGGAAAGGGGTTCCAATAAAATCAATTACGTTTTAAACGCGTTTTTTTTTAACTAGGACACGCTAACTTGACATCACCTCGCCTGATGGTAAGCTAAAGGCAAAGTCTCACTAAAGAGGGTCACCATTACGGACACTAAGTAATGTTACAATGGTGGCACTCAGCTTGGCAGCCTCATCAGATGGTTTTTCATGCCACGCTTAAAGGACCCGGGACTGTAGGAAGAAGGAAACACGTGAGCTGGTATTGAATTCCAGATCTTGGAGGTGCGGCAAAGAAAAGAGTCTTCGAACCGCTTGGTTATAGCCCTGCACGTGTTGTCCTGTGTAGGAAAGGAGAGGGTGGGATTAGTTGGAAAGTTATCTACAAACATAAACATAAACATAAACTCACGCCTATATCCCCGAAGGGGTAGGCAGAGATGCTAGCACCCACATTTCGCCAGTTTATGTTTAGGTCCCAATGTAATAGGTGGCGAGTCTATTGCCATTAACCGGGCACTTATAAACCTGCGATAAATACACAAATAACTTCGAAAAGCATCGAAAAAGCCATTGGTGTGTGCCATGGTAAAACCTGGGATCGAACCCGAGACCTCGTCTCAGTAGTCCATTACCCATACCACTAGGCTACCGCGGTTATCTACAAGATACTCATAAAATTAATAAGAAAATAAAATTGATACTGAATAAAAAAATCACGTAAGTAGATATTATTCTAACAGATCCATACAGAAAACCGAAGTTAATTTATTGCCATCGGGTAAGAAATGAACTTCTGTATTCCGTATCACCACGAAAGGGCTATATTTTTTAACGTTTTTTGTTACTGAATCCCCGGTTACTTAGTTACGTACCTATTGTTTCTCGGGGCCCGTGGGGGAGGTTATATCGGACGTGAACCGACTAAAACGCACACCGACTGTGTGGGCCCCAGATTGCCGGAGTTATTATTATCTGAGACATATCCCTCGTACCCCGGCCGTCTTACTTACTTACCTTTACTTACCTTAACGATGCCAGTATCCAGTGACTTCTTTCTTATTTCGTATACAAATAAGTATTCTCCGCTTTTAATATATTTTAAAAGATAATTAGATTAGATTAAGCCGCGTGGTTTCCGGCAGAGTAGAATTTGGGCAACCCCATCTCTTCCCACAATCTTACCCCTTCGTACAAGGCGACTAAGGGATAGGGCTGTTTAACAACAGACAGATATATACAGCCCAGACTCAGCCTCAGATGCGGGTCAACTATTACGTGGGACCGAATACAGTTATTGGTGAAATGTGGGTGTTAATTCACCTCTGCCTAACCCTCCGGGGATAAAGGCGTGATTTTATGTATGTATGTAATAACTAATAAGATATATCTGTATACATAACAAAGGTGTGAAAATAAACACAGATTTACATAACACCTAAATAAACCTGTTATCATGCAAATACCATCTGCCTTTTAAAGCCCTTTGCACCACTGAGAGGTTTTTATGACAAAGTGTCATTGAATAGTTGAAACTCAATTAATTTGATAGCTTTGATACTAAAAACCCATTGGCCCTTTGATATCGGCGTCAGAATTATTGGTAACCCTCAGTTATTTATTATGAACGAAACTGTAATCTATAGAAATCGGATAGCCATCATTAACAAACAGCTCATGCGTCACCTAGAGGTTCACTCCTTAATTAATGACCGGCAATATGGCTTCAGGCCGAAACGGTCAACGGGTGATCTTCTAGCATACGTTACCCATCTTTGGGGTGAGGCTATGGACAAGCACGGCGAGTCACTGGCAATTAGTCTTGATATCGCCAAAGCTTTCGATAGAGTCTGGCACAAATCGCTTCTCTCCAAGCTACCAGCCTTTGGTCTGCCTCCTAGACTGTGCAACTGGATTGCTAGTTTCCTGCAGGAGCGCCGTATCCGCGTCCTCTGTGATGGACGGGCTTCGGAGTTCTTGCAAATAAATGCTGGCGTACCGCAGGGGTCTGTATTATCTCCCACTCTCTTTCTTCTGCATATCAACGACATGCTGTCCACCGGCAGCATACATTGCTATGCAGACGATAGCACCGTACACGGGAGTTATCACGGACAACCTGCGGCCAAACAGTCTGATATCGTGGAAAAAAGACAGCTTCTTGTCACTGAACTGGACCGGATCTTGAATCACATTTCTCAATGGGGCTCCGAGAACATGGTCGAGTTCAATGCCAAGAAGACGCAGGCTTGTGCGTTCACAGCAAAGGTATCTTCTTTCCTTCCCCTTCCCACTCTTCAGAGCACGCCACTTCCACTGCAGGACAATCTCTATATCCTAGGCATGGATATTCGCTGCAAACTGAATAACAGAAATTACATCGAGAGCATCATCAAAACAGCCTCGCGGAAACTCGGACTCCTAAACAAAGTGAGACGTTTTTTCACGCCGGAGCAGCGGTGTCTTCTCTATAAGACACAAATTCGCTCCTGCGTGGAATACTGCTCGCATCTCTGGGATGGCTCCGCGAAATACCTACTAGATGCTCTCGACAGGTTGCAGCGACGCGCGGTCCGAATTATTGGGAACCCTGAGGTCACGAACACCCTCGAGCCTTTGCAGATGCGTAGAGATATTGCTTCCTTGGCTGTATTTTACCGTCTCTACCACGGTGAGTGTTCTGACGAGCTCTTCCAACTAATCCCACCATCTCCTTTCCTACATAGGACAACACGTGCAGGCCTTAGATGTCACCCTCACACTGTGCAGAATATACGAGCAAGAACCAAGCGGTTCGGAGACTCTTTTCTTTGCCGCACCACCAAGACCTGGAATTCATTACCAGCACACGTGTTTCCTTCTTCCTACAGTCCCGGGGCCTTTAAGCGGGGCGTGAAAAAGCATCTGATGAGGCCGCCAAGCTGAGTGCCACCATTGTAGCACTTAGTGTCTGTAATGGTGACCCTCTTTCCTGAGACTTTGCCTTTAGCTTACCATCAGGCGAGGTGAGGTCAAGTTGGCGTGTCGTATATAAAAAAAAAAAAAAAAAAAAAAAAAAAAAAGCCAATACAATTGTAATACAGCCTTATAAAAATAAATGTTTTTATTGATATTTGTTCAACCGAGTGTACAATGAATTAAATATACAAGTATAATAAAATCTCGAGATCTTTTAATCAATGTCAATTAGAGCTGGATCTGTATCTGGAGGTTAGATTATAATTTTCTATTTTTAAGCTGGGTGAGCGATTCGTCGGAGTCAAGATTGCTAACTGGTACACATGCTGTCCTTGGCACATGTTATTCCCAGGCTTGCAATGCCATCAGCGAAAAAGACAAAGCAGAACAAGCTGACAGCACAAAAACTCTCCAGTGAGCTCTGGCTATCCTATTTACCGCCGGGAACACAACACGAGGCTACTATGGCGGCGGTATTTTGTAGGGCGGAGGTACTTCCCCAGACGGTATGCTCAATTACACGGAAAAACCGTCGTGTCCTACCTCCTTATACACGTCTATTCATATTAGCCATCACATTTAAAATAGTTTAGTTTTGCTCAAGGTGGAAATTCCACTAATACGCTTACACAAATCTTTTGGCTATTCATTCACTGTATGTACTGAAAAACAGCATACCACAGTGAACTCCAGTTTTTACTTCTTCATCAATGATGATCAAGTGAATGAATGGGCAAAAGTTTTGTCTTGGTATATTAGTGACATATACATACATATAATAACGCTTGTATCCCCGGAGGCTTAGGCAGATCTTGGCTTACACTCACATTTCACCAATAATTAAATTCAGTTCCACGTAATAGGAGGTGCGCCTATAGCCGTCTTCTGGGCACTACACTGTTGACTCAAGCCATTCATCTGAGCCTGAGCCTAGGCTGTATATGTCTTATGTTAAACAGTCCTATCCTTTAGTCGCCTTGTACGACACCGCATGACAAGAGATTTGGGTGGTCCAAATTCTACTCTGCCTAGAACCACGCGGCTATTTAAGCCTTGAGTCATAATCATTGAAAACAAACAATGACAAATTAATTAACAAAAGAAATTAAAATCAACAATAAAATTTAGTACAATCGTGTTTTTGAGCAACAAAACCCTCCACATCCTTGTAAACTCGTGCATACTTCAAAACGCTAACACATACCTAATACGTTTCATGCTCGCCTGAACCAAGTAATTACTTTAGAGTCACAAATAGATTTGAATCTGTAAGTCCTTTGTGTAAATTCTGATGTATGATGTATTCTATTCATGCCATGGGTTTTATATTCCGGTGAATATTGAACTAAATTTGAATTTGAGTAGCGCTGATTTTAGCTGGTATACTTAATTATTAAAGCTTACTAAAGTTTACATATTCACTGCTGTGCTACGAAATCGCCATCTGGTGCGTACTGAGCAAAGGAAGCAAATAGATCGTCTCGGTAGACAATTCTACCAAGTGTATCATGTTTTGTAGTACCTACTCGCTTTCTCAGCGTCTCTTGAGTTATCGAAATGGAAGATAGGACAACTATAATTTTATGCTGAGGAAATAAAGACGTAATTCTGTTCATCCTTCCTTTAAAGGAAGTGTTGCTACTACCAGTTTCCACAAGATTCTACCGAGGTGGGAGTTGATCTCTTCGGTAGAATATTCAACCGAGGAGGGAGTGAGCCTTGTTTTGTGGTACTCATTTTTGTTCCGTATCCTTCTGTCGGCCTCTTTAGCGTAGCGGTAGAACAAACGATAGCCACACAGGAGGCATGGGTTTGATTCCCGCTCACTACAAATATTTGTATGCATGAATATGTATATTTGCATTGGTTTAGGTGTTTCTATGCATCATATGTATGTATGTACATGTACACAAGCTAGTTAAGCTATGCTTACCATGGGTCTAGATAGCGTTGTGTAGAATGTTGTACAATAATAATTTTTTTAGTGTTTTTTTTTTACAGAATGCTTATTAATATGTCGTATTACATCCTGTATGAAAAATGGGTAATGAAATTACATTCATGCAAAGCCAGAAAAGGACGTTAGTGTGCAATAAAGAGGGAGGTCAGCGTGTTTAGCCGCTGTCTGAAAGCCCTACAAAGCAAATAGCAACCATTGAAACTGTCGGGGCCGAATCTATCTCGTTAAGCAAAGTTGGCGGCTGACCCCTCTTGATTGTTTACAGTTTGCATTTCCAGATTGTACCTTCCATTGAGCATGATAACTGTTGCAAAAGCTTCATCCTCAAAATTACTAAATCAACACCCCGATAGGCTAGATAGGAAAGAAATCGCCGCACTTGACGTTTGACATTACCTTATTTATCTATGACTGTACATACATAAACTGCATGAATCTGTATACTGTTAGTTTATAGGTTCATGACAGGGAGACAAAAAGATGCAATGTCAATGAAGTTTGACCACGAGGAAACGTAATTCGTCATAGTCAAACCAGTTTGACCAAAAAGTTTGACTACGAGGAAGAAGGGAGGAAATTATATTAAAATCAACATTTGACAAACTATTTTTTTAAAGAAGATTAGAACCGATATGCCTAATATTCAGTGTTAGGAGTGGATTCACGTCGGTAGTGTAATGCCCAGGATTCGAACCCGGGTCCTCTAGATCGTAAGCCAAAAATTCCATGTTATCCACGTAATAATTACATTCCGTATGGGGTAGACACACGGCAACGAATTTACTGGCATGGCTAACGTAGCTCTGAAAGAATGATCATTGGCGTCTAGCCTTTTTTTTTACGTGCGCATAATCCCCACGGATGCCCCCACCGGAGCCGGTGGAAGAGGTTATGTCGGACTCGAAACGACTAAAACGCACGCCGCCTATGGGTCGCTTTGGATGCCGAAGGCAGAGGCGGCGTTAAGCGTGGGCGACGTGGGCCACCGCCTACGGCCTCGCGGTACAAGGGGCCTCGCAACTCAAAAATGTTTAAAGCGAGAATAAAACAAAAAAAATATAAATCAATTTTGTTGTGAAACATGTTTTCTTAGTCTGGCAACATTTGCCGCCGACCAGAGTACGGGGAATCCCCGGTTTATTTGTTTACTTTCTTTACTAGGAAGTCAACCAATCAAATCAAAGTACGCAACGCAGTCGCTAGGCGCATAACAATAGAAACGTATAATTGTGTTATTCAATATTGTTTATTTTTATGACTGTACGTACCTATTTTGATAAGAATAGTGTGTTCAATGTTTTAATAATATTTAGTGAATAAATAGATAGTGTTTAGGTATATTGATTGCTCCTGTAAACTGACCCAAAATTTTAAAACAGTGACTTTTTTAATTGTTTTTTTGTTTTCTTTGTGATTTGTAACACACCGGTACCTGTACTCGTCTATTTTACATAAGGTAAGAAATATTTAATTGGTAATAAGTATATAACGCAGTAATTACTTGTATATAAAATACGCTTTATAATATCTCTTGAAGGGAACCAAAAAAGCTTTAAGGTAAAAAACGTATCGACTTTTTAAGTTTTTAAAACTAGCAGGTAGTAAAAGCTATCTTAAAGATTTTTATTTGAAAACTAATTTAAATTTAGGTTTTACAATATTATGTAGATAAAACTGCAAAAAAATGTTAACTATTGCTTTCGTTTACAGTGTATAGATACGACGTTATCGACATGTCCGGCCGAGATAGAGATATTGGAAGAAAATGGGAGTCTGGATCAGCAAAAAGAAAAAGAAAAGCTGAAAGAACTGCAACCAACCAAGTTTTGAGTTTAAATTTGATGAAGTTCCTCAACCAAACTGCATCTGGTAGTACAGAACCTTCTGAATCGATAGCTTCGACTTCTACACAACAAACGTCCGAGATACCGTTGGAAAATGCTCTAGATGCACTGAATACCGAGAGCGAACGTCAGTTAGACGTAGAGCTTGGATTATCTTCTAGCCAATCAAAAATTGACGCTGAAACTCTTGTGCTGTCATCAAGCAATCAAGAAGAACAGATTGACATAGATTCTCCAATTCGCAGCGACGACGCCAGCGCCATAGTTCAGCAAGTACTTGTTAATTCGGATCCGGGATTGTGGACGTTTCCCATAACGGATACACAGCGTCGTGACATAGTTCGAAGCGGCCCCACACAGCAATTAAATAGCGGTGATGAATATTATCCCAAAGGTGATGATAACAGACACTTTTCCAATTTCTATTTCTCGAGAAAACTAAATAATGGTGAAACTCAACATCGTCGCTGGTTAGTGTATTCCAATTCCCAAAATAAAGTTTACTGTTTTCCATGCAGACTATTTAGCAATTCACAAACTCAGGTGGTGCAAGGAGGGTGTTGTGACTGGAAACATTTAAGTAGCATTTTACATAGACATGAGAATACCAAAGAATATATGGCACATATGTTCCAGTGGTTAAATTTAGAGAAAGGAATAAATCAAGGCAAAACAATAGACCAAGAAAACGAAAGGCTAATACGTGAATCACAAAAACATTGGCACAACTTGTTAGAGAGAATAATTGACATAATAAACTTTTTGGCCTCTCATAATCTTGCATTTAGAGGTCACAGAGAATCTCTCAAGACAGGTGACGGTATTAAGAATTCCGGTAATTTCATAGATTTATTTAAACTGATATCAAAATTTGATCCTACTTTACGTGAACACATGAAACGCATTAGTGACAAACAACTTTCACACCATTATTTAAGTCACGATATTCAAAATGAATTGATCATATTGATGTCAAAAACAGTTGTCAATGAAATTATTCGTAAGGTTAAAGAAGCAAAGTATTATTATTTTTTGCTCGATTGCACTAGAGATTGTAATAGAGTTGAACAAATGTCGGTTATCTTTTTTTTTTTTCGAATTACCCTCAGTAAAGTGAACAGTGTTGGAATTAGCTTGCGAACAAAAATTGAGTTTTTATTTGAATTTTAATCTCTAATCCAAGTGAAATTGTGCCTAAATCCAAGTCTAAGCGACCTATTAGTGAAATAATATCGAGTTTCCTACTTAAAACCTAAAACAATCTATTTCTGTTAACCTACATATTTCGTACTAGCAAAATGAAGTGTTATCAGTGCGTAAATGACTTTCAAGACGAAAATATAATACAATGCGATGGGTGTAAGCGGAATCTGTGCATGACGTGTAGCAACCTAACAAGTAGTGAGGCTAGAGTGATGGGTCTAAAATCTAAACGTACATTGGTATTTCTGTGCAGCCCGTGTCGAGAGGCACTTTTCCAAGTACCCAAGCTTATCAAATGCTATGATGCTGTACGTGACGAACTAGATGAAATAAAAATGTTACTAGCTACCACCAAAACCTCGAATGACACAAACCAACCAAAACCTAGTAGTTCCACCAACACCAATGCAATTATTGAAGAGATGGCAGAGCGGGAACGACGGGCCAGCAATCTCATTCTAGTGGGAATAAAGGAATCAACGTCAGATAATGTTGAAATCCGAAAATCCAATGATGAAGATGCTGTAACGGGGATTTTGGAACAAATTGTGGGGGCCAACATTCCGACAGTGGTAAATGTGATCAGATTGGGTCAAAAGAGTGACACTAGGCCAAGGCCTATTAAGATCATCCTCAGGAGCCGCATGGATGCAGTAAACATACTTAAGAATAAGAAAAAAGTTTGTAAGGAGGTAAGAATTTATAATGATCAAACACCCCAACAACGAGAAGAGCTTAACCAACTCCGTAAGAACCTGAAGGACCGTCTAAGTAAAGGTGAGACTAACCTTACTATAAAATATGTAAGTGGAGTCCCAAAGATTACAAAGTTAAAAAACTGATCCGCTGCAACTCTCCTTACACCAACCTAATTTTCTACTATACCAATCTATGTTCACTATCGGCTAAGTTTGATCTTCTGTTGCTAGACATAAAAGTAAATGAACCAGCATTCATAATCATCACAGAGACTTGGCTAAAGAAGAATGATAGGAATGGTACTTATTCCATACCTGACTATACATTATTTAGAAAAGACCGTAAGATAGGCTCAAAGGCGGAGGGGGGCAAATCTGGAGGGGGAGGGGTTGCAATATACGTCAGAAACTCTGTCAATGGCATTCCTATTACTGCAAAAAGAAATAAGCATTATATACAGGTAGATATTGAATCTCTTTATGTTGACATTCAATTTGGCATACACAACTTTCTACTTGTTGGTGTCTATCGGACTGATACAAACACGGATACAGATAAAATAATGTTAAATAAACTGTTATTGGCGTCGGAAGGCAACAATGTCATTATAATAGGAGATTTTAACTACCCTGATATCTCATGGCCTCTCAGAGCTGAACAGAAGTTGAGTGACACTTCTGAGTTATTCAAAAATATGTTTTTACAAAGTAACCTGTTCCAACTAGTGTCGAGCCCAACCAGATTTCGTACCAACCAAACACCATCATTACTTGACCTAATAATGGTTAATGACACTGCTCCTATATCAGACATTGAGTACCGGTCTCCGGTAGGAAAAAGTGACCACTGTGTACTGCAGTTTCAAATGCAATGTACTACAACAAACTCCACTTCTCAACCACATCTGAAGCGGTACTATCGGCACATTGACTACAGTGTGTTTAACAAGGATCTTAACAGTGCTCTTGACAAGCTAAGCTGTGCTGTAGATATTGAACCTTTTTGGGATAACTTCAAAGATATAATGGGCAGAGTTATTGACAAGCATGCACCCTACAAGAATAACAAGAGGAATATTAAAAATAAACCATGGATAAAAGAAAACGTGATAAAACTATCCTTGGAGAAAAGGAAACTATGGGATCTTTACAAATCCAGTAAAAGGGAAGATGCTTATCAGAACTACAGGATAATTAGTAACAAATGTGTGACTGAATCTAGAAGACTAAGAAGGCAATTTGAATCTAACATATTAAATGGTGGGGATAAATCATTCTATTCATACATCCGTAGCTGTATATCATCTAAGGTGTCAATCCCACCTGCTATGAGGAACCCAAGGGGTGACCTTATGACTGACCCAGCTGATATTGCTAATGCATTTGCAGATGAGTTTCATAAAGCTTATTCCAAGGAGCCACCTTTAAACCACCTACCACATATTTGTAGTCCGCGCGTTAATGAATCTTTATGTGATGTAAATTTCTCTACAAATGACGTAATCAAAATCCTTAAGAGTCTTAATGTGAATTCATCGGCCGGACCAGATGACCATACCTAATATAGTACTAAGGAACAGCACTGACACCCTGGCTCCTGTGTTGGCGTATCTTATGCAATTATCATTTGCGAACAGTCTTCTTCCCCAGGACTGGAAACACGCCATTGTGACACCCGTTTACAAAAGTGGCGATAAGACGGACCCATCCAGGTTTAGGCCAATCAGCCTCACTAGTACTATAGGAAAATGCATGGAGAAAATCATATGTCAGCATATCAAGCAGTTTCTGAACCAACATCACATTATCTCTATAAAACAGCATGGATTTGTTGAGAAGAGATCAACTGTCACAAACTTACTGTCTTCTGTGCCCGAGTGGTCCAAGCAACTGGACAATAAGCAACCTGTGGACATTATTTACCTGGATTTTGAGCGAGCTTTTGATAAAGTCCCACATGGTCGCCTTCTACTGAAGCTGGAACATTTTGGTATTCGAGGCAAATTACTTAAGTGGCTTGAAAACTACCTATTTAACAGAACCTATCAGGTTAGGGTGGGGAGTGCACTGTCAGACAAACGAGATGTACTGAGTGGTGTTCCTCAAGGTTCAGTGCTCTCTCCGATCATGTTCAACATATACACCACTGACCTTATAGCATTGATAGAGTCAGAAGCATGTTTCTTCGCTGATGATGGCAAGTTCTTCGGCAATCCTCTGATCCAGTCCGGGCAGCTGCAATCTGATTTGAATAGATTGCAAGAGTGGACCATAGAGTGGATTGCCAGATTAAATGCTGATAAATGTACAGTTCTACGCCTGGGTAAAAACAATCCTAACTCACAATACACCATAGGACCCACATTAATTGCTACTGTGACGACACAAAGGGACCTAGGAGTAACAGTGACTAATGACCTAAAATGGGCGGATCACATACACAATATAGTGAAAAAGGCGAACTCCCTCCTATATGTCATACGCAGGTCTTTTCAGTATCTGTCACCAGATGTCTTCATTAAAATGTATAAAACTTACATAAGACCGCTTTTGGAATATGGTTACCAAATATGGAACCCATACTTTATTAAAGATATTGACTTGCTGGAAAGTGTACAAAGAAAAGCAACAAAAATACCTTATGGCTTCCGATGGAAAACATATGAGGAACGGCTAAGACTATTGAAACTGCCAACACTCAAAGATAGAAGAACAAGGGGTGATCTCATCGAGTGCTATAAAATCTTAACCAATAAATATAACCTACCTAACATTGGTGATATATTTGTGCGGCAGCAAAAAAATTACTCATCCCGTGGTCACAGCCTCACTCTCACACGCTCACATGCACATTCCTTGACAGCTTACCACTCACTAAACAACCGCACTGTGCAACTGTGGAACAAATTGCCCGAGGAAGTGGTGTCAGCTGCTACGCTAACGACCTTTAAGTGTCGCTTGGATGAATGGCTTACAGTACAAAACAAACAATAAAAAAGATATGGACTGGACTGAACTGTACTCCAACACCATTAAGTGGACATATCAGCAAACATGCTGCTCGTCCATAACTTTAATAATAATAATAATAATCTTAAGATTTTGTGATACGTCAACTGGTACAGTAGTCGAACATTTTATGGGATTTCTAGCTGTTACTCAGACAACTGGAGAATATTTAGCCAATGCTATACTGGAACACCTAGAAAAATATGACTTAAATATTCAAGACTGCCGTGGCCAGGGATACGACAATGGTGCAAATATGGTAGGTGTAAATAGTGGAGTTAAAACTCGAATATTGAATATTAACCCTAGGGCATTTTTCACACCTTGTGGCTGTCATAGTTGGAATCTACTATTGGTAGATGCAGCGAACTCATCTATGGTAGCAAAAACTTTTTTTGGTTTCATACAAAAAATTTATTTGCTATTTTCAAGATCAAGCAAGCGCTGGGATTTTATAAAAGGAAAATTAAAACTTACTATAAAATCTTTATCAGACACAAGATGGGAAAGTAGAGTCGAAGCAGTAAAGGCCGTATTATTGCAATTTGATGAAGTGATTGAATGCATAAAAAACTTAAAAAATCAAACGGAGGAATCAGACACTCTCAGTGATTGCGATTCAATACTAAATGAAATGTTAAGTTTAGAATTTATCGTATCTTTACATGTGTGGTATGAGATATTATTGCGTGTTAATATAATAAGTAAATTATGGCAATCAGTACAAATTCATTTAAGCATTGCTCTTGAACATTTACACACATTTTGTGAATGGATAAAAGAGTATCGGGAAACTAGATTTGAGAAATCCCTGTCTGATGTTCGGAAATTTACTGAGAAAAGCTGTTATGACCTGCCAAAAGAGTTTAAGAATAAAAGAGTAGCCAAAAAGAAAAGGATGTTCGATTATGAAAGCAGCGATGAACCTATACAGTCTCCCAAAATCCGGTATCAAACAGATTTTTTTTACGCCATGATTGATTCTATAATAACCAATATGGAATTAAGATTTACGTCTTTAAATCAACATTTTGAAGACTTTGGTTTTCTCTATGATTTAAGCGCGCTAAAAAATATGCCACAGGAGCAAATATTAAAACACTGTAACGATTTACATAACGTCCTGCGTGTGGGTGAGAGAAGTGACTTCCAACCATTTGAATTATATGAAGAATTAAATACAATGATCCCGAATTTACCCAACTTCATTAAAGACGTGAAACAGCTGCTGTCATACATAACAGAAAATAACTTGAAAGAAATTTACCCAAATATTTACATTGTCATCCGAATTTTATTAACAATTCCGGTAAGTACAGCCTCTGCTGAAAGAAGTTTTTCAAAATTAAAATTAATAAAAAAATATTTGAGAAACACAATGAGCCAAGAAAGACTTTCAGCTTTGGCTGTTTTATCAATTGAATCAGATTTGGCATCTAGGCTGAATTACGATACCATAATTAAGGAATTTAAAGTAGGGACAAGATAATAGGTCACTTTTGACAGATGTCAGTTTTATATTCATAGTGAGGTGACCTGCTTAAAAACATCGATTAAATGAATGGTTCGAATGAATCGATACAGACTTGAAACATAATTATGTGAATTTTAAAAATGATCATGCGAATCCCTGTCCCATTATTATTTTTTCTTTCATAAATTAAAGGAGCAAAATAAGACAAGTACCTACGTAATTTAACAAAAAAAATTGCTTTTATTCACTTGAACTATCGGAACTGTTATCTTCATCACTGCTGTCAGCACTCAGAGATATTATTAATTCATTTTCAATACTATTGTCTATTCTCACATCTCGTTCAAAATCTTGTAAAATTATTTTCTTTGTCTTCTCCACGACTTTTCGCCAGTCTTCTGTAGTGACTTCTGCACATGCAGTTTGTAGCAGAGTCATCATTTTAGCAGTACTGAAGGGTGGTTCAGTATTGTTCCGCGCTGCATGACCCTTTATTTGTGCCCAAATAAGCTCGATGGCGTTATACTGGCAATGGTAGGGAGGCAATCGAATAACTTCGTGTCCATGCTCTAGGGTTAGTTCATCGATTACATAGCGGAGCTTGGACGGCTTAGTTGCTTTTACCAGATTTAACAACTCAACTTTTAATAAAGTTGGACTTGCCACCACACCATTTCTTACCAGCCACGAGACAATTTCTTGCTTTTTATTTGCTTGAGTTGGTGGTTTATCAACTTGTACAGAATGATACGGAGCATTGTCCATTAAAATTTTCGATGGGTTTTCTAAGCTGACTAGCAGCTTCTCAAACCACTTTTTAAAAACATCAAAGTTCATTTCCTCATGGTAATCTGTTGAAGTTTTAGAGGCGAATGCGAGGAGGCAGTCTGGAATAAAACCTTGAGAAGCTGATCCCGCGTGACATATAATAAGTCGGGCTCCTTTTCCCGATGGAACTTTTGAGGTGGAGGCCGCTGTATCATCGGTCCATGTCCGCGCAACCGTATGGTTCGCATTCAACCATGTTTCGTCAATAAACACGACATTGTCCCAATCCGTAATTTTATTTACCTGACGTAAGAATGTTATTCTCTTCAAAATAATATCGTAGCGTTCTAGCAGGATTTTCCGCTTGTCGGATTTTTTAAATCTAAAGCCAATCGATTTCAAAACCTTTGATAGAGACGATTTGCCTCCAAAAAATAAGCCTGCGCCTTTTAACGAACTCAATAGCTTTTCCCGTGTAGGATATTCTTTTCTCGAGTAATATCCATAAATGTGGTTGCGAATTGCAGCAGCATCAAAATTATCAACGTCAACAATTTTCTTGTCCCTCTTTCGTTTTTTCGGTGTACGTAAAGTATTATCTTCTGAGCTTGATGGTCCGTATTTCTCTTTCAGAATTTGAGTAACTGTCTTCTTCCCTATTCCCAATGCTTCGGCAACGCGTTCTCTCGGTGGTTTCAATGGTAAAAGAGGCCCATCGTTAACTGATTCACGTCCAAAATAATTGTACAATTTCAGCACTAGTTCGCGAGATTGACTGTTTAGAGTTTTCCCCCGTTTCGACATAGTAAGACTGTAATGTTTTTCTTGTTTAATAATCGTTAAGCAATCGGAGTCCAATTTATAGCCAGGTAAACGTAGTCAGTAAGATCAGTTCAATGAAAAAGCCGGATCAGAAGAAAATAACAGAGAGCACACCAAAAACGCACAGTCACTTCGCACAACAACAAAAGACTGCGTCATCATCATGTTATGGCGACATGACATGCGTCATCGACAGGCACTGGTGTTGCCAGCAACATCCACCTAAATTGCACCCAACATCAATGACCTTTCTATTTAGTTATTTTTTTGTATTTTTATAGTTAGTTAAAAGAATAATAAATATGTATAATTAGGTTTTATTATAATCACAACGTGGTTATAAATTTATGGTTGGTTGCGCCGAAGTGGAAACTGTATTTTTGACACGGAAACACACTCCTTTTATACCCGTCTCCTCTTCCGCACTAACCATAGATGTAGCTTCCGTCCGCCATTTGTGAAATATAGACACTCAGTCTCGCTTTGAACTAGCCAGCGTAAAGACGGACGGACCGCGCTCGCGTCTCTCAGAAATGTATAATATTTGTTACATTTTTACCGCTTCATAGACCTTTACCGATCGGATTGTGCCTCTCGTGTGTTCCTCAAGCGATCTAGTGATGCTGACGGCAGCTCCTGAGCAAGGAAGAGAAGATCCGTGTACCGGCTGCGATGAAAACACGTGTGTCGTGAAGGTTAGTGCATCCTCTCCTAATTTCTCGGGCTGCATTCACTGCCTGGATCGAATCCGCGGCAGCCCGGCCACCTGTCTTTTGTGTGTAAAGCGTCAATAGAACAGTTAGCTACTTCCCGCAATACAGTCCATTACCGCACGCTGCCAAGCGCCACCATTTTTGGTCCGGATCGAGCCGGATTCTTAGCCGTAGTTCGTATTTTGTTATTATTCTAATGGGAATAAGCGCATCGCACCTAAGTGCCTGGTTATTTTAGTAGAAAACCCCGCATCCAGACATTTAGGCTTAGAATTTGTTGTCCGTTCGCCGCTGGCTCGCATTGTACCTACCTAATACATAAATAGGTTAGGTAGCATATCAACACTTAATCGTAGTTCGCAATTTTCGCATCGCACCTAAGTGCCTGGTTATTTTAGTAGAAAACCCCGCATCCAGACATTTAGGCTTAGATCTTAGGTATACTCAGACACCCTAGTGCATAGGCACAGTGTAATACCTAACGCATTTGGCTTTGTTTTGTTTTTTTCAATTACGTTGTTCTCGGCTCGCGTCGTATTTGCCTAGTACCTGCGTGGGTGGACACGTGGCTGTACCTACCTCGCTCGCATCTCATCCCAATTCATACGAAAGTATTTTAATTTGAATAGATATTACGCAATACTTAGTCCCTGAAATAATAGTTGAACCTAGACAGCGACCATCGCGTAGGTACGACCTTGTTGCTATGCGCGTTAGTTCAAGCTTGCACTGGCAGTCATAAGTACCTACCTACCTACGGTTATCGCTCGCGCCGCCTCGCTGCTCTGTACCGCTAAGATTAAGTCATTTCATATTTGTTATTTGCCGCACTTTAGTTTGAGATTTAATTGTAAACATGTCCCCAAAGGTTGATAAGACCGGTAAGGTTCAATTGAAACTTTTATACGCTAAAAAAGAAATGATTTACTCTCGCGTACAATCGATCTATGATAATGCACTTAAAACCTCTGATTTGGTCATCAGAGATTCGTTCTTGTGTTCTATAGAAAACTTAGATAGTCTACGCGCGGATTTCGAAACCTTGGTACATGACATCAATGTTTTAGAGTTGAATTTGGATCCCGATTACTCAGTGAGTTATCAAGCCTTGTCGTCGTTTGACGATTTGTATTGTCGTATCAAACGCGTCGCTAGGAGTTTGGAGAAACCGGCTGACCTACCCAACCCCACTCGCGACCGACCTAAGTTGCCACCAATTCAAATACCCGAATTTGATGGTAACATTCGCAATTGGTGTCTATTTATAGATAGTTTTGAGAATACGATAGATAAGAACGATTCGTTGACAGATCACGAAAAATTGCATTATCTCGTTGAAAAATTGACTGGTAAAGCTATAACCGCTTGCGCTGGAATTACGTTTAGTGCCGAGAATTATAATTTAATTTTAAATACTTTGAAAGCTAGGTATGAGGATAAAAGATCGGTAGCTAACGCCTATTTAGATCAGATGTTTGATTTGAAATCTATTGCGGCATGTAACGATCAAAACTTAGAGAAATTTCTAGATACTTTCGCGTCAGCTGTTCGCGCCGTAAAGAACCTAAAGATTGATGACCTCTGCGACTTCGTATTTTTGTATATGGGTTTAAGGAAATTAGATTCCGAAACCATTCGTTTGTTTGAGTCGGATCATCGCGGCAATAAAATTCCTAAGTTCGAAGACTTAGAAAGTTTTGTTCGCGAGCATATAAAAGTATTGCAGCGCTCTTCATCGAAACATGAAGGCGCGAAGATAGTTGTTGATTCTGCACGCAAAGTAGATGCGTCATCGAAGTCACTGAGGTCAACTCATACTTATGTTAGTACCGCACCAGCACGTGTACAGTCACCTGTTTGCTCTTTGTGTAGCACTCATCATTCGCAACTGTACAGGTGTCCTGGTTTTCTAAAATTGTCGCCTAGTGATCGTTATAAATTTGTTCGCGCTAATAATTTTTGTTTTAATTGTCTCGGTACTAAACACCGCGTTGTTTTATGTAATAGTAGAAATAGTTGTCGCAAATGTCAAGCGAGACACCACACTTTGCTTCATTTTGAGAATAGTAATGCCGCATCCAATGTGAGCACGGTTGGCTCGTCGAGCGGTGACACACGGCAGCCTGCGCCGCAGCCGCAGCCCGCGCTCGCGCGCGCTCCGGCCCGCCCGGTGACCGCCGCGGATGACGTCACCTTGTGTTCGTTCTCCGCTAGTGCTGCACTCACTACTGTGTGTCTTGCGACCGCTCGCGTTGTTATTGTTGATGCATTAGGTAAGCCGCGCATTGTTCGAGCGCTGTTAGATGGCGCTTCGCAAAGTAATTTTATTACTCAAGATTGTTGTCGGCGTCTTGGTTTCAATGTTGATAAGCGTTCAACCCGCTCAGTGGTGAAGGGTTTTGGAAGCTTACAGTCAGCTGTTCGTGGCACCGTTAAAACAAGGTTTAGATCTCGTTTTAATAATAATATTTGGTTTGACATGGATTCGCTCGTTATAGATAGAATAGCTGAACAGTTGCCTACCGTCCCGGTTGACACGTCTTTATTAACGAAATTTAAAGACTTGCCTTTAGCAGATGAGACTTACGCTGTTCCTGGAGTCGTCGATATATTGATCGGCGCTTCGATTCTCCCGCACCTCCAGTTATCACGTAAGGTTCAAGGGGGACCGACGTACCCCGCTCCGCACGCACTGGAAACAGTTCTTGGTTTTGTTATAATTGGTTCCGCACCCGCTTCTATAGATAGTTTTAGTCACTCGACTGCTTCGTTCTGTTGCACCGTCGAGCCGCCACTGGAGTCTACCATCCGCAAGTTTTCACTCGGTGGCTCCCGTGTATCCGCTGAAAAACGCTTTCTTTGTTTGGAACGAAAGATGCAGGCGTCCCCAAAGTCGAAGCGGGCCTATGATGAGGTTGTTAACGAATATTTAGATAAAGGTTACATCTCACCTGCGCCTGCGGACACTGGCGGGACCCAGCCTTCGTACATTATCCCGCACCGCGGAGTTATTAGAGAAGATAAGCTTACTACTAAAACTCCGCGTAGTTTTGGATGGCAGTGCTAAGACTAGCACTTCCGTGTCGCTTAATGACATAATTGTAAATTTTCGCATTAATATTAGTAATTTTTAGCTTTTAGGACTCAACAGTCGCTTTGTGTTGGGCCCACTCTTCGCCCCATCGTTGGGACACATTCGTCGCTAATAGAGTGGCAAAAATTCAATCTGAATTGGCGCCACATAATCTCTTTCACGTTGCTGGCACCGACAACCCAGCCGATTGTCTCTCTCGTGGATTGCTTCCTTCGCAAATTTTAGATCACCCGTTATGGTTTAGTGGACCGTCCTGGATTCATGCCGCGTTAGATGGGTGGCCAGTTAGTCAATTCAATCCCACTACGGTTTCCGAACCACCCGAGGAGAAGAAGCACTCGCTTGTTGTATCGGTCCCGCGTGAAGAGACCCTTATTTGTTGTTGGCTAATCGCGTCTCGTCTTGGTCGAGACTGTTGCGTTGTGTTGTTTGTTCGCCTCTGCCCTCTGCCTAGCCAGCGGTAGGCACGAGCTCCAATCTAGGTTTATATTTTAGTTGTTATTTCACAAACCTAGATTTAGATTAGACATTAGATTTGTTCCACATTTTCGTTTCGAAGGTAACCCTTCAAGCCGGGGGGAATGGTTGCGCCGAAGTGGAAACTGTATTTTTGACACGGAAACACACTCCTTTTATACCCGTCTCCTCTTCCGCACTAACCATAGATGTAGCTTCCGTCCGCCATTTGTGAAATATAGACACTCAGTCTCGCTTTGAACTAGCCAGCGTAAAGACGGACGGACCGCGCTCGCGTCTCTCAGAAATGTATAATATTTGTTACATTTTTACCGCTTCATAGACCTTTACCGATCGGATTGTGCCTCTCGTGTGTTCCTCAAGCGATCTAGTGATGCTGACGGCAGCTCCTGAGCAAGGAAGAGAAGATCCGTGTACCGGCTGCGATGAAAACACGTGTGTCGTGAAGGTTAGTGCATCCTCTCCTAATTTCTCGGGCTGCATTCACTGCCTGGATCGAATCCGCGGCAGCCCGGCCACCTGTCTTTTGTGTGTAAAGCGTCAATAGAACAGTTAGCTACTTCCCGCAATACAGTCCATTACCGCACGCTGCCAAGCGCCACCAATGGTGATTTTTCTTCACAAGTAATCATTGCATTCGATTCAACTTACAATCCTATCAGCTTTCATTTTTAGAGTAACATCCCTAGTGTTTAAAAAGAAAAAGGGTTGACTGACGCAACATTGTAACGACGTTCAGTTCTTTAGATCAGAAATTGTTTATTATGTTTAGAATGGTTTATTAGTGAAAGCAAATCGTAAAATTACTCGTATCGGTCATTATTACAATAAATATGTAAACGTAATTGAAAAAAGTTAAGCAATTGTGCAGTTCTTATTTTATGCCCGCCGTTACAAGGTTACGTTGTTGAATTTTGATGAAATGTCAAAAGTGACCTATTATCTTGTCCCTACTTTAGTAACGTT
The DNA here is from genome assembly GCA_963662185.1 of Eilema griseolum. Lineage (NCBI taxonomy): Eukaryota > Metazoa > Arthropoda > Insecta > Lepidoptera > Erebidae > Eilema > Eilema griseolum. The sequence continues at coordinate 6,556,305 of OY759233.1, forward strand.
AAAAGCAGGAAATTTCTGTTCCTTTAATAAAGAAATCTAATGTTTTTTAAGATACACTTTAAGAAATGTATATCTCCACCTTTATATTAACGATTTGTAATTTTTCATTTAATACTTATTAATCTAATTTGTATTTTTATGAATAAAAACTTGGCAGTGTTAATTGTTTTGTTTGTTTTTATTATTTTATAAAATCCGTCTTCAGGTCGCCATAGAACAGGGCCTCGCGAAATCTGTCTTGCCCACATCAAATTTAGTTGTTGCCCCGCCACTGGCCGAAGGTGAGGTTGACAGGCATATCCCTAGCACCCCGGCCGACCGAGGGCCATCTCTTACGATCTGGCCCTCTCCTCGGGTGTGGGGACTACAGAGTCCCCAACTCGTCCCCGGAAACGGGGAGGCGCGCGAGGCGCGCCACGGCGTCTAGCCATTTATAATTTTAATAACATTTACTTGATATTGGCAAATTGCGGTTATTTTCTGCAGAAGCCCTTAAAAAGAAGAAGAACCACAATGGCTTTACTGTGAAATAAAATAACCGATTTGAGGGTTTTTTGCTACAGTTTTCGTCAAAAACTTCATTCCTAACCCACTATTTGATCCTTATTTTCTGACAGAAAACCAAAGAGAATGCCTCTAGAGAGATTACCAATACATTATTCAAAACTGAAGTTATAGACGATCCGGTACAATCTGCAGTTCTGTCGTGTTTAACAGGCGATCGGCCAACTAATAAATAATGAACCAACTTCATAGTTTCACAGTATCGTTCATTCTCTCTCGACCAAACTTAAATTGAAAATGTTGAATAGTTGTTGGATACCGTTGGCTATTTGAGTTGTGATCTCAGACGGAAGATGAAGAGCTTGCTATTATGAATTAAATTTATGAAACATATCTTTGTTTATAAATTAACGCAACGAGAAATAAATACACACATACATAAATAAATATAAATAAATATAAATAAATATTCCACGACATTCTACACAACGCTATCTAGACCCATGGTAAGCATAGCTTAACTAGCTTGTGTTATGGGATCTAGAATGCGGATAAACATACTTAGATACTTTTTTTTTTGTAAATAAATACATATTATACATAGAAACACCCAGACCAATGCAAATATACATATTCATGCATACAAATATTTGCACAGAGCGGGAATCGAACCCGCGCCCCCTGCATAGCAGTCGAATGCTCTACCGCTACGCCACGGAGGTCGTCTCTATCCCCGGAGGGTTAGGCAAAGGTGAATTTAACACCCACATTTCACCAATCATTGAATTCGGTCCCACGTAATAGGGGGTGAGTCAGTGCGGTCTTCCGGGCACTATTGTTGATTCAAGCCATGCATCTGAGACTGAATCTGGGCTGTATATATCTGTCTGATGTTAAACAGACCTATCCCTTAGTCGCCTTGTACTACACCGAGATGGGGTGGTCCAAATTCTACTCTGCCGGGAACCACGCGGCTTATATAAAGCCTCAATAAGCCAGTTGAGTTATCTAGACCCGTCTTTTCTGCTATGTACCGCACGTTTAAGATTGATATACCTATTAGAACAAAATGAATCACTATACTTAACTAGTGCAAATTATTTAACGTTCTTCTTTTTTTTTCTTTCTCTAATATTGAGTATCTTCGAAAACTCCTACTATTTAAAGACACAACGCGAAATAAATGTAGGAGTCAAACCTATTAAGGTATTCATTGGATTTGTGAACTGCCTCATAGTCTTCAAAGAGGCAGCAGTCGACTATTAGGCTCGAAACCGACCATTATAGTAGCGTCGGTACATCCTTCGGTTAAAAGTGACAACGATCAAGCTTAAAAAGTGGTGATCCTGACGACATTTTAACTCATTTTTTAAAAGATCAACATTCTACATCATCAACTGATTTCACTTCCTTTCTTATCACTGGCATTTTGCAGCCAAGGGTCCGTTCTTTAACTCTTCCTCTCCATATTGATTTTTATGGAAGTGACGGCTGTTTGACCAATCCCAAGAGGAAAGCCTCGTCTGCCTATCATCAGTTGTGTACCAACTTGTTGGGCAGAATTGCCAAATGGTCTGACGACCGAAAAAGGTGGGTGGAATAGACTGGATGTGATAGTTGGAGGATCAGGAGCAATGGCACATTGGGAGAATCTTATGTCTAGTGATCTGCAACAGGCTAACTGATTGATTATTTGATTATTAATATAATAATTGCATCTACTATTGCTCAATAATCGCTCACTGCCTTAAACTGCGAAATCAGGTTAGCATATTCTAACAATATTTAAACGGATCTGTCTGCACAATGGGATGGTGGACGGAACGTTTCGAACTTTCGAAACTCCGGCTAAGTACCTCCACACTACAAGACAAAGTTGGAAAGAGGAAATTACATGCAACTTACTCCTGGAAAATTATTTAACATGACATTAAGACTTTTTAGAGATGAGAAATATTCCTTTTTTTTTTCATTACTCTAAAAGAACTTTATTTGATCTGAAGGAAAGTTAATGTTAACTTCGATAATTAATGTTCGTCATTTCAGATCCTACTAGATGCTCTCGACAGGTTGCACCGACGCGTGGTCCGAATTATTGGGGATCCTGAGGTCACGAACACCCTCAAGCCTTTGCAGTTGCGTAGAGATATTGCTTCCTTAACTGTATTTCACCGTCTCTACCATGGTGAGTGTTCTGATGAGCTCTTCCAACTAATCCCACCCTCTCTTTTCCTACATAGGACAACACGTGCAGGGCTTAGATGTCACCCTCACACTGTGCCGAATATACGAGCAAGAACCAAGCGGTTCGGAGACTATTTTCTTTGCCGCACCACCAAGACCTGGAATTCATTACCAGTACACGTGTTTCCTTCTTCCCACACTCCCGGGTCTTTTAAGTGGGGCGTGAAAAAGCATCTGATGAGGCCGCCAATCTGAGTGCCACCATTGTAACATAACTTAGTGTCTGTAATGATAACCGTCTTTCCTGAGACTTTGCCTTTAGCTTAACAAAAGGCGAGGTGAAGTCAAGTTGGCGTGTCCTAGATAAAAAAGAAAGATGCTGTCCTAAAAATGGTGATCCCTACTTTGACGACCTCGACAGGTAATCTTTCTCGCCCCGCGTTCCCGAGATTGTACGAAGAAGGAAACATGTGAGCGTGTAGAATATTCCAGTTTTTTAAACTTTGTCGTATGACTAAGAAAGGAAGTATTGAACCATTTGCTTTGGTCTTTTTTGCTACGTAGCTGGGCTGCGGGGGAGATACGGTAAAATCAATACTAATACGACTTGTTCTGGATTGCAAGATATACATTGCAATTTGTTGAAAGAACTCCCCATCAGAACAAAAACGCATTAGAAATACAGTATACACATATTTAAGAAGTGTTAGTCTCTACCTGAGTCTGTGTTCCCTATAGATCATAAAACCAGGAAGTCCTCAAGTCTCGAGTGAATAGGTTCCTTCTAAGTAAACGTGTTTCATCTTAGGTCTCATCATCACTCATCGTCAGGTATGATTGAGGTCAAACGTTAACCTATAACATATAAACAAGTCATTATCAAAAAAAAAGTATCATGTTGAAGACCTTTAGGTGGGATTCCACAAAGAATATTGCAGCCTCAAGTCTAAATAGTTTCATTTACCTTTATTTCACTTCGTATTTCATGTCAAAATTTTCAATTCCACCAGCTAACAAAAGTCATCGCTGTAACGGATGTTTTAAACCGCTTTCCGTGCGGTACAGAACGGAAATATGCGTTCAATATCAATGTCGATTCAAGATTTCAGAACGAAAATTGAAGGAATATTTCTTTGTTCAGGACACTTTTCCTATGGTTAATCTAGATCAATCAAATGATAGAGAACGAATGAAATATATAATTATAAACTACCGCCATTTCTCTTATTAGGATTCCTCTGTCCATTTCCGGTCTTGGGCTTCTTTGCTGAGTAATTCATAGGGTTAAAAAAAATTTTAGATAAATGTAAATGTAAATTTAATTTTTTGGTTAAATGAAATATTATAAATAAACTTGCCACGAGCCACCAAGATCTTCGATTCCTCAGGCTCTCGGAGTTTGCAGATTAGACTATAATCGCGCCTAGCAAATAAGTGTACATCTTTTCTTAAGTACATCATCATATTTAAAAGTGTATACTTAACTCTTTTGTCTTGTGTATATAAACTGAGTATTGCAAATCGAATAAATAAAAACGTTATGACGGAAGCACTCAGTGAGATATAAATATCCAAGAAAATCTTTATAGAAGGTTAGGTAAACAGTCTCTTTTCATAAATATGAGTAACAGACATGTAACTACAGAGAACATATAAAAATCAATATTTGTTTGTTTATTCGTTCGTAGTTTGCGCTACCGTATCATTCATCCGATTGTGATAAAACTTACCGAACTTTATGCTTGAAGGCTCAAACTTAGTCATTTAGCGCTAACTAACAACTAAAGCAAATAATTTTAGTATAATCATATTTAGATCTCCGCACACTGAGCGGAAATCGAATCCATGGCCTTGACAACTGAACTAAACTTATCAACCATGTGATCCAAAATAACACAATAATGGCGAATTAATCCATTGCAATTAATTTCTTTTCAACGTAAATAAATATAGTATGTTTCATAAAACAAAATCTTTGATGCTGAAATATTGTCGAAGTTGCCAGTGAAATATTTACTTGGGAGAAGATATAAGAATAAGTTATAGACGTTATAAAATACAGAGTTAGGAAACAAACGGATACTCAAAACCTTTCGTTCTGAAAACGTATGCTGGAAATTTTGAAAAGTTTGCCAAATCGATAAAGTTTTTGATATGGTTCCGAAATATGCTTTGCTGTCGTCAGATTTTTGGAACAATAGACGTGTGGAATAATTTCAAATTATTTTGCTTTGGTTTACACCTATTTTAATTCACTATTATGGAAACAAACATAACTTCCACCTACCCGAACACTTTTTGATGGGAACCTGCCTGAACACTATCCCCATAGGATATATTTAGAATACGCACAACATTTCCACTTCTAGAGAATACCTATGGCATTAAGTCCGTATATATACATCGTGCAAAAGAATAAAGAAATAAATAAATTTCCTGCAACAATTCACACTGCTAGTTTTCTGGGTATATGAGTATATGATTGTTATATACAATTAAATAATCTAATAAATTATGTTTATAGTTTTAGTACAGTGTTAGTATAATAGTAATAATGTGCTTAGTTATGTTGCAGCGTTATTTCTAAGAGTTATTACACTGTGTCAATTTTCACAAAGCGACCGGAAAGAGACTTAAAAATAGCTAAAAACTGCTTCTGCAACTAGCAATACTACCCCTACGGTAGTTTATATACCTACTTATTTATCTCTCGGTAGTATTAAAGTCATTCCAAAATTTAGACAGAATATACCAGAATCTCTTCATTGCCATTAAATTCGAATAGATATAATTAAAGTTGAACAAGACTATTGTCTTGTACAACCCTAACGATCAAAGTTTTGTACCGTATTTACGATAGGCTATATACAAATATAATATTTTATTGCTCACGAAATCGGTCATGTGAAAGGTATATAAAGCTGTTTAAGTATTGCGGCATAGCTTTGGAAAACCTTGAAAATTAATTTATAGTAGGATGCTTCGTTGGAAACTATTTATTTTATGCGAATACTTTAGACTGTATTTTGAATAGTAGAGATACTTTAATTGTATCTAGCATTTGATATGAACGGGCGGCACGCTATGTGCGCCTATTGACAACAACTTAGTGGTCCCCACATCCGAAGAGGGCCGTCTTAAAGCGAGCCGGGGTGCGAGGGATATGTCTCAGATAATCTTACTTTCAACGATCTGCGGCCCATACAGGCGGCGTGCGTTTTAGTCGGTTTAAATCCGACATAACCTTCCCCAACGGCTCCGTGGGTAGGGGTATCCGTAGGGATTTTGCGTACACAAAAACATTTGATATGTAAGATATTACAAAGAACTATCTCCTATGAGTTCAAATTGAATTAGAAAGCCTATTGAATTAGAAAACATTGAATCAAATAGCGCTTATATTTTGCTATTGTAATAAAATATATGTACCTATATGTATATTTGTATGTATATTTTTGAGCCGTTTGGAGTCGGGTCCGTGGGGTTGGACAATAATAAATAGCGAAGCGACTAATTAACGCTTCCCGTGTGTTAGTAACATTGTTCCTTATGACCTAGTGTTAGTAAAACATAATATCTTTATATATTACTTACTCTGTGATATATGTGACAATACTAAGCTGTAGAGTCAACGCCAGAAAATAAGCCCCGCAGTCAAACTCGGAACTAAAAATGACTTCAACACCACACGGACTTATCAACACACTTTAACTGACTATTTCCTCGCTCAAAGAATTGGCATCGCCATTCAGAGTGATAATGTCACCAGCGATTTTGGGCACGGTACCAGTAGATATCAATGGGGAGGAATTTTTCGATGCCTCAAGTTGCAGATTTTCTTTCTCTGTAGATGCAATTACTTATAAAGAGACCTTTTTAAGCATCTACAGAGAAAGTAAAATTCAATGTTGATATTATTGATGTTCACAGGTAAAAGACCTTAAGCGATATTTATGATTGAAAGAAATATTTCATACTGTATAGTTAATATACCTTTGTATGAGAACTGTTTCCTTTGAAGGTTTGTTATAGTTACGTTCTGTATTTCAATCGTTGGTAAAGTATAGGAGGTCAAATATCAAAGCACTTGTTTTATTTTATCCTCAGTTACGTCAGCCATATTTTATTTTTCGCCACCTCGTAAAAATCAGAGTGAAGCCTTGATATCAAATGACTACTCCAATCGATTATTCTGACCAAGATGCTTCTGACATCAGACTTATTGACATGAGATCAAGGAGTCTACATGAAATATAACAGAAGGTAGGACAAGACGGTATACCCCTACAGAATACCGCGGCTATAATAACCTCGTTTTGTGTTCCCAGCGGTGAGTAGGGTAGCCAGAGCTCACTGGAGAGTTGTTGTGTTGGAAGACTAAACGCTTGTCCTGATTGTGTCTTCTGCAATGACGGCACAAAAAAATTCCGTTCTACAGGGTCGGTAGCATGGGTGTGACTCCTCTGGTGTTGCCACTTTCCAGCAGGTGGGCCGTGTCCTTGTCTACCACCTAAGTTATATAAAAAATACCTATACTTTCGAAACTTCAGGCTTAAATGAAACAAGAAGAAACATGCATACTGAATCTGAAATAAATCTGAAATAATTTATATTATGGACCAAAATGCTATTTCTTTCGTTCGTGATAAATTCGGGCTTGAAGCACATGTTAATAAATAGTTACTACGTCTTGAAGTTTCGGAAATATGTTCCGTGGAACCCCCCCAGTTATATCTGCGTACATTTAACTGTTTCAACTTAACCGTTATCGTGTCAAATTATGTAATGTACCTTTAGTAATTAATAATAGGAGGAATTGAATTTCAAAGTGATGTGCGAAGATAGATGATGACAGTAGTTCCGAGTAATAAATGTCAAATGGCTCTTATTAACAAGACGGATTATCCGACCGATGCTGGGCCGGTACTGGGCCAGTGCTGGGCCAATGTTAGGGCGTTGGTTACATTTATTCACAAAATCCGATTTGTACTCAGACTTTTAAACCACTTAGGCTCTTGGCCCACCTGATGGGAAGTGGCTACCGTAGCCTATTGATGTATGCAACTCCAGGGGTATCACACTCATGCTAAACTCGTGTAAACGTGTAACTCCCTTTTTGGAGCCCCATATTGCAGTCGCTTGAAAAACCACAGCAGGCCGCCCATTGTACATTGAATTGTATACATGCTACCTACTTGTCCTACTGTAAATCGGTTGGTGTACAATAAAGAATTATTTATCTATCTATCTATCATTTCATAGTCCCCGCCGGGGTGGGTTTGTTCCCGGCTAGTAGCCGAAGGCTGCTCTTGTTCTTTAAAAAAATACTATATTCGTTTTTGTCGAATGTCTATTATTTATATTACTAGGTTGAATGTATGTAAAAAAAAATTGGTACCTATCGTTTTATGACGTAAGGTGAAACCGCACAAGCGCGACACTGTAGCGGGTCAAGAAAAATATTTTTATCCGTTTCTTATGAAATAAAACGCACTATAGCGGCACTGCAGAGTAGCGGCGCGGCGCGTCGTGACATTGTTGACTGGTGACGCGCCGCGCCGCGCTGCTGCAGTGTCGCTTTAGTGCGGTTTCACCTTTAACCTAACTTTTTGTAACTGTCAAACAGATGACATAACAAAAAGGCGCGCAGTACTGATAGTTGTCCAACTGCATCGTGATCCAAATTCTAAATTCAAAACTCTTTTTCCCTGCATTCCCGCCTCCAAGTCGTGACGCAATTTTATTTTAAACAGCTTGTCTAGTCATCGAAGTTAATGTTTTTGTTCATATTTGCTTTTTTTAAGTATAAACGAGATTATCTTATTATCCAAGTATCCTTTTTAATCATTTCTTTAATGAACAGTATTTCTTGCAAACTTTTCAAAGGAAAAAAAGGAAGTTGTGATTCCTATAAATGTTATACTTTTAAAATTTCCGGTACAAGTCACTAATAGATATGCATGTGGGCACCAGTCTTTTCACATTATGGGTTGTAATGTCAGTTTATTAATATTAAGACCTTGGAAATACACACAGTACGGTATAAACACGTTCATAGTCATACATATCAAACTTTTTCTCCCGCGGGAAATACAAACAAGTCGTACCCAAGTAGGAGTTAAAATAAAAGGAAGTCTACTTCAGACGTCTGACAAATACTACTTCACAAATGAAGACATGATGGCCTATGTTTTATAACTACTACTAGAGTGAATGTACGGAACAGTGAAAAGAACACGCAGTGAAATTTCAATTTTAAAGGTGAATTTTCACTGTGCGTGATTTTGTAACCAGTCACGTATCAGACCGCGTTCACGGAAAAGAGCATTATCTGTGGAAGTGCAGATAAATCCATGGGCGCGTCGGATATGCAGCTTCGAAACATTCATAACTACACCGTAGAAGGCATGAGATCTTGTGTCTTGGAGAGCACGTTTTACTGTCGGACTCGGTTCTCATTTCAAAATATATGACCCCCGGTACTTACAGTTGAAATAAAAAAAAACAACTCTTTAACAATTTCGATAACAACTTGTCAACTACAGAATTTCGATATCTGTTACCAGTGGGTCGAGGAGGAGTGACTTCGTGACACTTCACGAAAAATAAAGAAAATCGATCGTTTCATAGTATTTTTTATACCACTTAGGTGGCAGACAAGCACACAGCCCACTTGATGGGAAGTGGTTACCGTGGCGTATGGACGTGTGCAACACCAAGGGCGTAATACCCCCATATTGTAGGCGCATGGGAAAACCGCAGCAAGGAGTTCATTTCACAGCTTGAGTGTGCGTGGGATGAAGTTTCTTTCAAACCGCACAGTGCGCACCGTCTCAGTTTGCAACGTGTGGGGATAAATGCCCTGCCTATGGCGAGCAGTGCGGTGATAGAATGTTGCTGTGGGCGTCATGTCAAACAATACATCTGAGCACAAACTGTTGTATGTGAACCTCGGAAAGCATTTGATGAACGGTGCGTGGTTGAATGTGGTCGAGTGCCATGCGTGATAAAGTTTTTATAACCGCGGACCGTGGAAAACCACCTTAATAGTACGCCATATAACAATATACACATACTCCTCACAAGCAATTTCTCCGCAGTTCATATGCTTAAAGGTAGCATTTATTGCTAAACGTAGCAATAAAATATACTAGAGGCACAGCTAGAGGTTACTTATCTTAACGGCATCGCGTCTGCATTCCAACCTTGCTGAGTACGTGATTCAGAATGAATTGTGTAGTTCATTCGGGGGTGTTTTAGTGTAGGCTTATTAGAAGAATGTGTGTTCATTTGTATACAAAAAACAATTAGGTTTGGGTAGAATTTCGTCGGAATAATACGGTACAAATGGTAGACTTATTTGAGGTATTTGCCAGTTGTAGTTGAGAGTAAGATATATGCCTGAGTAAATAAAAAAGATCTATGTTGTTGGAATAGCGTTTGTGGAACAAAATATACATTTTTTACTCGACTACGGCGAAGCAAAAGGAGGGTTATGATTTTGACAGGCTATGTATGTATGTAGGTTCATCTGTTCCCTCATAGCTCCTCAACCACTAACTAGATCTGAACAAATAAGGTATCGTTAGAAGCATCTTAGTCGTCCGCTGGTTATAGGCTATAACGTGTTACTGAATCTAATGTGGTGTCGTCTAGCGGTCATAAAGTACGGTGTTAAAAAATAAATTTGAGATAAATATGTCGTGTTTGGTATTAACTGAAAGATCTTAATGATCACATTTCAAATATGTATGAATTATACCTTATTTCTTGCCCCAAAATAATATAACCAAAAAATAAGTTTAATTTAATTTTACTGCCCGATTCTACTACCCGACTGCAGAAAAAGTATTAAACAAGAATTTTTTTTTTATATAGGACAAAGGTTCTAGGGTGTTCGTGACCTCGGGATTCCCAATGATGCGGACTGCACGTCGCTGCAACCTGTCGAGAGCATCTAGTAAGTACTTTGCTGAACCATCCCAGAGATGCGAGCAGTATTCCACACAGGAGCGAATTTGTGTCTTGTCCGCTGCTCCGGCGTGAAAAATCGTCTCACTCTGTTCAGGACTCCGAGTTTTCGTAAGGCTGTTTTGATGATACTTTCGATGTAATTTTCGTTATTCAGGTTGCAGCGAACATCCATACCTAGGATATTGAGATTGTCCTGCAGTGGCAGTGGCGTGCTCTGAAGAGTGGGGAGGGGAAAGAAAGAAGATACTTTTGCTGTAAACGCACATGCCTGCGTCTTCTTGGCATTGAACGCAACCAGGTTCTCAGAGCCCCATTGAGAAATGTGATTCAGGATCCCGTCAAGCTCAGTGACAAGAAGCTGCCTTTTCTCTGCGATATCTGACTGCTTGGCCGCAGGATGTCCATGATAACTCCCATGTAAAGTGCTATCGTCTGTATAACAATGAACATTGCCGGTAGACAGCATGTCGTTGATATGCAGAAGAAAGAGAGTGGGTGATAAGACGGACCCCTGGGGCACGCCAGCATTTACCTGCAGAAACTCCGAAGCTCGCCCGTCACAAAGGACGCGAATACAGCGCCCCTGCAGGAAGCTAGCAACCCAGTTGCACAGCCTAGAAGGCAGACCAAAGGCAGGTAGCTTGGAAAGAAGCGATTTGTGCCAGACTCTATCGAAACCTTTGGCGATGTCAAGACTAATTGCCAGTGACTCGCCGTGCTTGTCCATAGCCTCACCCCAAAGATGGGTAACGTATGCTAGAAGATCACCCGTTGACCGTTTCGGCCTGAAGCCATATTGCCGGTCATTAATTAAGGAGTGATCCTTAATTAAAACTAAAACCTACTCAAATATCTAGGATAGCCGTAGTCGTATGCCTCTTAGTCTAACAGAACAATACATTGTAGGGAAAAGTGGCATACGACCACGGCTATCCTAGATATTTTCTTGTTTAATACTTTTTCAGTACCTAGTCGGGTTTTAGTTTTAAACTTATTTTTTGTTTATATTACTTTGGGGCATAGGACGTATAGTCGGTAGCTTAGTGGCTTAACCACTAGGCAGCCTTCCGACCAAGAGGATCCTGGTCATTACACTACCGACGTGAACTCACTCCTAACACAAGCAATTTAGCTTAATTAGAGGGGTTAGAGGGAATATTAGTAATTGCGGTTGCTAATATTCTTTACAAAACAAAAAAGAAAATTAGTAGGTACACACAGCGTCAGAGAAAACAGACCCCCTCAATACTTAAAGAATATCGCCGCGTCACATGTACCTGGGGCTCCCACTCCTTTAAGTAGTAGTATCTATCTTTTCTTCACTCATTTTCGTTTTCTTCGCTGATCAGGGATCCCGAAAGTGAATTCCTTATCAGCACCACTAGACAGGTGTCAATTCGTTGGCCGGCTTATTGTAGAATATAAAGACAAATGTATGAGATTTGACGTATATGACAATCATCAACTAATGTCAAAAACAATACGACGGCCAACGAGTTGCGACTTGTCTAGAGGGGCAGAGCGTCTTTTGCTAATCAGCAAGTATACTGGATAGCAGGCGAGAGTCTAAAGATCTTAGTTAAGCCGCATACGCTAAATAAGCGAATAATATTAACAAGAGGCACTTTGGGTGTGCCGACAGAAGTGAAAACTCAACACTCATGTATATACCTATATAGAGAGGTGTCGGTAACGGTAACGGTAACGGTAACGGTAACCGAGTCGCGAGTTCAATAGGTTTATACTTCTCAAAAAGACAGCGCCATGTCAGTATAAAAAAAGTCTTCTTCACCCTAGCGTTAATACCAGTCGCATCCGAAGTTTTCACCTCGAAGTCTGGGGTCCGCTTTACCAGTCTAACTGCGAATTTGGATAAACTTCGATATTTTCCGTGAGGCGACTGTCACCTGACCTCCGCAATCCAAAGGCGATATCGAAGCATTCCAGCTAGACCAGTTGTTGGATTTTTAGGGCTCTAACTACCCGTAACGACTGCAAAAGATGTTGGTACGGCAACCGTGTCCGACGGCTTTACGTGCTCTCCGAGGCTTCCAAGGATGCTGTCATAAAGGTATATCATTCTTTTCTGGGACTTTGCCTTCAGCTTACCATCAGGCAAGGCGAAGTCCAATTGACGTGTCCTATATGTATATAAAAAAATAAAAAAAAACACGTCAAAAAAGTATACTTTTATATTCAAGATCGATGAATCATCAAGATAGATGAATGATATGTTCATTCATCTATCTTGTTCATTTTTTTTATGTAGGACTCGCCAATTTATCTCGCCTGATAGTGAGCTGAAGGCAAAGTCTCAGAAAAGTCTGTCTATATTTATTTGAAACTCCCTGTCTACTCCCAGAACGAGCTCTTAAACATGTTCCTTCGTTTAGTACAGTTAATTTTGGCACATTGTACGTATTCCGCATCAGTATTCAGTGTAACACAAATTATTTGCAGCAAATCAAAGCGTAACATAGCATTCGTACCTAATCAATACCTACTGTTACTAACGAAGCTACTAGCAGACACAATACATTCAATACAAATACTCAATACAATCAGCCATATTGATTACATACAATATACTTACATAAGACGTATAACTAAGGTATAACTAGCAGTAGTCGGCGAGAAATACAGATTGTATTTTCACGAAAGAAGCAATAAGTATATTATATTTTTATATGTAAAATCATAATTTCATATGTAGGTATAAGATTAAGGATGAAAATGGCGAAAGATACTCATTTGTATTTTTCGCAACTTTGAAACTTTCCAGTAAAATACATGTAACTTTGTAATAATACAAATTTAGGGCTATTTGAAAAATACAAATTTACATGTATAATACATGTATTAATCAATGTATTTTTCATTGTGAATGAAAAAAGAACAATGATAATGGCAGTGTTTATTATAATATTACGTTATTTATTATTAACTATGTATACAAAAAAAATAAGTTTCTATAATTCAATATCACTACTGCAATCGTCAACCTGAACGTCGTCGTCTGGTTCATCAATGGTGTCCCACCATTGATACCGTCCTTAGCATGGACAAATTTTAGATTCCAGTTAACAAAAATTAATTTATTCAATCGATCAGCTTTCAAACGGTTCCGGTCTTTGGTGTGTGTCCGCCCAAACAAAGACCAATTTCTCTCACTAGCTGATGATGGTGGATTACTCAAAATTCTAACGGCAACAGCAGACAATGACTTTGAGTGACACAGTCCTAGCCACCAGTCACGTGGGTGAAGTTTGGTACGTGACGAAGATGAATTATTTTCCATTTTTTTTTTTATACCACTAAGTTGGCAGACAAGCACGGCCCACCTGATGGGAAGCGGTTACCGTGGCCTATGGACGTATGCAACACCAGGGGTGTCACACTCGTGCTGCCGACCATGAAGAAACCTTCTGATGCCCCTCTTGAAGAACCCCATATTGTAGGCGCTTGGGAAAACCGCAGAAGGGAGGTCATTCCACAGCTTGAGTGTGCGTGGGATGAAGTTTCTTTCATACCGCACAGTGCGCACCGTCTCAGGTTGCAATGTGTGGGGAAGAAATCCCTGCCTATGGCGAGAGGTGCGATGATAGAATGTAGCTACGGGCATCATTTCAAACAATAAATTCATCTGAGCACAAACCATTGTATAGGCGGTAGAACACACACAGTGAGGCAAAATCCCTCCTAAGGCTAAGAGGTTCCACTCTACCTGTGAGTATGGGATTGTCAACCAGCCTCAATGCCCGTCTTTGCAACGAGTCGAAGGGGTCAAGCTGGTATGCAGGTGCTCCAGCAAAAAGGTGACATCAGTACTCCATGTGAGGTCGGACCTGTGCTTTATAAAGAAGGAGTTGCTGCCCCGCAGTGAAGTACTGCTTCGCCCTGTTGAGCACTCCGAGTTTTCTTGACTTAACCTTGTCCTGCAAATGACTTCAGTATTGGACGTCGCTGGAGATATCGACACCAAGGATCCCAATACTCGAGGAGATGGTAAGCGGTGTGCCCAGGAATTGCGGCGCTACAATGAATGGGGTTTTCTTAGCGGTGAATACACATACTTGTGTCTTAATGGGGTTGAATTGGACTAGGTTTAGTCGTCCCCAATCGGATACTCCAGAGAGAGTAGTCTCGATTGTAGACACAAGTTATTCGCGACTCTTCTCCACCTCGGACTGAGGGATATTTGCACGGCCCGTGTAACACGTGTCTCCGGTACTGTCGTCCGCATAACAATGAATGGAGCCATCAGACAGCATGTCATTGATATGCAGCAGAAACAGCGTCGGAGACAACACGGAGCCTTGTGGGACACCAGCGTTTATGTTCATGCGGTCCGAGCAGCTGCCGTCGAGGACAGCTTGGATGCTTCTGTTGGACAAAAAGCTGGCGATCCATTCGCAAAGTCCCTCGGGGAGTCCATAGTTCGGCAACTTTGCAAGAAGACCTTTGTGCCAGACCCGATCGAAGGCCTTTGCTATATCGAGGCTGACCGCTAGTGCCTCACCCCGACTCTCGATGGCTTGCGACCACCGGTTTGTGAGATACACAAGAAGGTCACCGGTTGAGTTGTTGAGTATCTTTTTAAATTTGGTTGCATATTTGCCTCTCTTGAAATTGATAAAGCTTGTAACACTTCCTGGTTTTCTAAAAGTGATTCAAACGCTAAATAAGCTCCGGCCCATCTTGTGGTGGGTGGAATTTTTAAAGTTCTAGCTTGAACGCCGTACTGATCGTTCTGTTTAAAGCCAAAAGTGTGTGGGTTTTTTTTTATTTGTAAAATTATCTTCTTACAATTTTTAAATAATGTATTGAAGCAATCTAAAGATAAAATATCTTTACACAATAAATCAAGAGCATGGGCCGCACAACCAACACAATCTATGTACGGTACGGATATTCCGCTTCTATAAGTCCTCATCGCACTCGCATTGTCAGTTATAATGCATAAAAACTTTTCAGCACCAATATCTTCTATAACTTTGCATACTTCTGTTTTTATAAATTCGGCTGTTTCCCTGTTAGTACCGGGATAAATACATTTTATAAAAATGGGTTTTGGTGTTGTAACAAGAAAGTTGACCACTCCTCAGCTACATATATTAGTCCATCTATCTGTTACAAGCCCCAAATTAGTACTTTTTTGTAATTTTCGATCAGTGTCTTCTTTTACTCCTACATATTCTGCATTTAATAATGTAATGCTCATCGCATATTTATTCGGTGGAATGTAGTTTTCACTTATAGCTTTTATTGCCGATTTCTAGTAAGGTGATTCAAATAATGACAATGGTAAATTTGTAGCATATACTGCACGAGCTAATGCTGCATTAATTTTGTCCACAACATCTTTATTTTGCAAATTATCCACTCCTGTTGATGTAGTTGATACTACATTGCCATGATTTTGATCATTCGGTCGAGCAAGAGAAACAGTACTATTACTTACAGATTGCGAACTTGTCGATCGTGACATTTGTTTGTGTTGTTTGTGACACAATTTGTTGGGAGAACAGCGAAACATACAATATAAAATACATGTAAAAAACGGAAACTTGCGAAAGATACATCGTAAGGTCTCATTGAAAGTTTCTGTATTTTATTGAAAAATACAAAGTCTGATTGAAAAATACATGTATTGTACTTGTGATTTTCATCCCTATATAAGATATTAGGAGTTCATTAAGGATTGTTACCTTTTTTTTTTTTATACCACTTAGTTGGCAGACAAGCACACGGCCCACCTGATGGGAAGCGGTTACCGTGGCCTATGGACGTATGCAACACCAGGAGTGTCACACTCGCGCTGCCGACCATGAAGAAACCTTCTGATGCCCATCTTGAAGAACCCCATATTGTAGGTGCTTGAGAAAACCGCAGCAGGGAGGTCATTCCACAGCTTGAGTGTGCGTGGGATGAAGTTTCTTTCATACCGCACAGTGCGCACCGTCTCAGGTCGCAATGTGTGAGGATGAATTCCCTGCCTATGGCGAGTGGTGCGATGATAGAATGTAGCTACGGGCATCATGTCAAACAATTCATCTGAGCACAAACCATTGTATAGGCGGTAGAACACACACAGTGAGGCAAAATCCCTCCTAAGGCTAAGAGGTTCCACACTACCTGTGAGTATGGGATTGTCAACCAGCCTCAATGCCCGTCTTTGCACTGAGTCGAAGGGGTCAAGCTGGTATGCAGGTGCTCCAGCAAAAAGGTGACAGCAGTACTACATGTGAGGCCGGACCTGTGCTTTATAAAGAAGGAGTTGCTGCCCCGCAGTGAAGTACTGCTTCGCCCTGTTAAGCACTCCGAGTTTTCTTGATGCCAACTTAACCTTGTCCTGCAAATGACTTCGGTATTGGACGTCACTGGAGATATCGACACCAAGGATCCCGATACTCGAGGAGATTATTAATTATTAGTTACCCAACACGTGCAGGGCTTAGATGTCACCCTCACACTGTGCAGCATATACGAGCAAGAACCAACCGGTTCGGAGACTCTTTTCTTTGCCGCACCACAAAGACTTGGAATTCAATATCAGCACACGTGTTTCCTTCTACCTACGCATTAAGCGGGGTGTGAAAAGGCATCTGATGAGGCCGCCAAGCTGAGTGCCACCATTGTAACACTACTTAGTGTCTATAATGGCGACCCACTTTCCTGAGACTTTGTCTTTAGCTTACCATCAGACGAGGTGAATTCAAATTGGCTCCTAGTTAAAAAAAACCAATACTTTCATAAAGAGACGCTTGACGCTCGCATCGAAAGTCGATTACAGTACTAAGACCGTATGTAATATCACGCCATTCAGATTAAGGTAGAGAGAGTATCAAATCGCTTTTAATTAAATATTAGGGTTAATCTCATAATCTATTTCGGAAACCTGAAGATATCTGCGTAATGTAAAGCGATTGTGGCGCCCCTGGCGTTGTACACGTCCATAGGCCACGGTAGCCACTTTCCATCAGGTGGGCCGTGTGCATGTCTGCCACCTAAGTGGTATAAATTATAGCTTTTGACCGCGACTCCGCCCGCGTGGAGAATCTAATGAGAGCCCCCGTTCCCGGCAATTATTCTAGTTTTTATCACCTTTTAAACCTTTCCTAGACCTCCACGAACATTTCAAGACCAAGATAAGATAAATACGTTCAGTCGTTCTCGAGTTTTAGCGAGACTAACAGCAATAGATTTTTCTAATAGATGTAATTTTACAAATAAATATAAAATTGTGTATTTAAGTGGTATTTCAGAAATTGCCATATTTATTTAATCAGGCGCAATCTATTACAAGTTTGATTCGTGCGTTATTATTCAAGGAGAAACTTAAAAAACTGTTAACAACACAATAACTAGTAGGTAATGTAAAAAATAAGAATTACAAAATACCTGGACGATGCAAATATACGTACCGGAGGGCAACCCCAGGAAGTTCTGTTCCGGCTACATTCAGACGGCAAATCGCTGCATTTGCATTACAAGGGCCAACAGTTTACTGTCTCAGCTATTAACTTGGGCTGGTGTTTCATAGTCGGGAACATTACAATAAAATATCCACGAATAATTCGGTCTGTCAAGCAGTAATAAACATAATTTATTGTGTAAGCGTTAATATTAAGTAATTCTCGCGATATATAAATCAGGCATTTATTTAAATTTTTGATCCGGAGAATCAAATCATCAATCTCGCAGCATTTTCTCTGTATGGCAATTCTTGTCTTCTATCAGCAATGCTTCGAAATCGCCTCTGAGTTGTGGAAGTCAGGTGGCAGTCGCTTGAAAATATCGAAGTTCAGCCAAATCCGTAGTTAGACTGGTAGCGGCCCCCGACTCCGAGGGAGTATCCGAGCTGGGATGAAAAAGAAGTTAATATAAACCTACCAGACTTCATCAGTTAGCCATTTCCCAAAACCGCATCATCATCTCAGCATTAAAAGCCGTTGCATCTGAGTCTTACATCTCGAAGCCCGAAATCCGTTTGCCAACTTTTACTTCTCCATTAGCCATAAGCCAATTATATTTCAAAATTAAACGTTTCACTAGTTTAAGCACTTTTGAAACTGCAACGTAAAACTTCTCGTCCAGGAGTTAGTCCTAACTAAGTTTCAGTCAACCCGACCAATGCTTAGCTTTCTAACAAATTATTTAACCCTGTTATCTTCACTTCATCGCCTTCATCGTAGCTTTTGAAATTACGCGTCCGAAGTACATAGAAATAACCTATATATGTATTCACCGCTATCCAATATTGATTTTGGATTCAAGTTACCTGTATTGTCTCCTTTCAGATTGAACAAAACTTCGGTCAAGTGTTCTCATAAATTGAGTTCATTCTTCATAACCCTCGGAATCTGCCTCTATGTCAAATTTCATTTAGATTCATGCAGCTATTCTTGCGTAAAAGAATAAGGTACGAGTTTGCAGCTGACCGCATGCAGCAACTGCGAACCGAAGCAGCAGATTCAGAGTAGCGTGAAATAAACTTGTATGTGGTAATATTGTTTGAGTTACAACTACATAAGTATTTTCATTTTTTTATATTATGGCACTATACATGGCTATTTATATATGTATCTGCGTACCTATTTGACATATTTGACAAACAATTACCATGTATGGACAGTGTATTTGACAAAGCTTTTGCCTTATTACTCCAGAGCACCAGTGATGCAGCAGTGAATAGATGCATGTCATGTGTTGACTCACTCTAATAAGTTATTGATCCGGTATAATATTCAAAGGAACGATGGGGTTGAGATATTCTTTATGGATAAAAATCCCCAATTAAAATGAGGATTTATAAAAAAATGCCTTGTTGTAAATATGACCAATACCAAATAAGTTCAATCGTTCAATTGATAAGCTATTCTTTATTTTTAATCTTGGTATTTTTAATTTTTAACCTTTTAACAGAAGACAAAATGTGACACCTCTTTGAAGTGAATAGGTACTTTTTTGTGAAGTAAATTGTATTTGTCCATATTTGCATGTTTGCAAATCAGCAAACGCCCAATAGCAAACACAAATAGCCATGTGAAGCATCACCATTCATACACACAAACTTAGATTTGTGTGTATACTAAGCATAAAAACTTCGATACGGGTGAACAGCGCAATTAATTAAAACAATAAACAACAATATTACATTTAACGGTACAGTATTTCACGGTAGGCTGTTTCTGGTATCTGTTGCTGCCGTCTGCAGTTGCTTTATGCGGTCAGCCATGATCTTGTACCTTAACATACACCCTTACCTTACTTACTTATACATTCATACTAATATTATAAATAAAAAAGTAACTATGTCTGTCTGTTAGTATGTTAAGCTTTCACGCAAAAACCACTGAACCAATTTTGATGAAATTTGGTACAGACTTAGATTAGACCTTGAGCAAGGACATAATCTATATTTGGTCGTCGATAACCGATATTCACGCGGTCAGAGCCGCGGGCAAAAGCTAGTTTATAATATTATAGATTAATTCCCAATTTATTACAAAGCATACCTCTATATACTGTGGAAACTCGATATCAGATAAAGCATATGTGAGGTAACGAATGTTCAACTTCTACCCCCAGCTATTCGTCTTGTGTAACAACAGCTCGTTGATTTACATTATTAAGTTTTACCTGAACGAGTTCAACTGTGTTACAAGCCTGATTTATTTCGTAAAAGGTGAGGATTTTGCTGGTTGTGGTGTGAAAAATGAAATCAGTCTCATCATATTACGCAGTAATATAATCTCGATTTATGTCTGTTAAGTGTCGACATTTAATAAACGAAAAGTAAAGAAAAATATATGAATAGCCTATATGTACTGTTGATTGATAGCACTTGGATGCCGTAAGGCGAAACCGGTCAGGTACAATACTAAATACTATATAGAAAGTACAAGCGTGTTCTCAATATGTGTACACATTATAAATAACCCTTGCTTGACAGTCGGGTAAAAAGTAAAGAAAATATTCCATTCTTCATCATCTACAAAACTAAGACTCCTGAACACAGTGAGACGTTTATCCACCCAGGAGCAGCGGTGTCTTCTCTATGAGACACAAATTCGCTCATGCGTGGTATACTGCTCGTACCTCTGGGCTGTATTTTACCGTCTCTACCATGGTGAGTATTCTGATGAGCTCTTTCAACTAATTCTACCCTCGCCTTTCCTACATAAGACAACACGTGCAGAACTTAGATGTCACCCTCACACTATGCAAAATATACGAGCAAGAACCAAGCGCTTCGGAGACTCTTTTCTTTGCCGCACCATCAAGACCTGGAATTCATTACCAGCTCACGTGTTTCCTTCTTCCCACAGTCCCACGCCCTTTAAGCGAGGCGTGAAAAAGCATCTGATGAGGCCGCCAAGCTAAGTGCCACCATTGTAACATTACTTAGTGTCTGTAATGGTGACCCTCTTTAATGAGACTTTGCCTTTAGCTTACCATCAGGCGAGGTGAAGTAAAGTTGGCGTTTCCTAGACAAAAAAAATCTAATTTTTATCGTTTAAAAAAGATGTTTATTTATATGTTCTCGTTTCTATCAGAGGTTGTCACCTTGAAGCACGAGGTCTGCTTACTCCTTCTCTTCCGTTTGGTTTTGCTTACACAGCTTTTACGGTAGCGACTACCGGCACCTCTCCTTACCTCACCCGTAAGCAAAATAGAACAAGTGTACTGCAGCACTGTCGTGCAGTACTGCTGTGCAGCACTGCTGCGTGTTGCAGACGGAAGTACCTTCAGACATTCATAATAATATTATCTTGGCGAGTCCCGTACTCTCACACATTCACTCTACACCAACGTCATTAAAATTTCACAGACAGATATGTACAAAAAAATATTAAATATTAAAAACCCGAGTGATGCTGAAAAGATCGAATCAAGTCTGATAGCAGGCGGTACCCATTTTCCAATCATAAACCGGATGAAAATTAATAGGGATCAAAATTGTTTTGATCTTTTCAGCATCAGTCGTGTTTTATATTTTCAATAATATTATTATTTTTTAAATTATAATGGGGTAATGATAAACCATTTTGAAATCCTCATGTCAAGCGTTTTAATTTGATACCCATATTGCACTATACAATTTATTTTTATATTTTCTCTTTAAACTATGTTGTTATTACAGCGGCAAAGTTGTTTTTTTTTGCGTCACCTATCTAAAAACACTTAAGCTACCTAGACGAGTCTAACGATATGTTAACTGAAGAAATCCGTCCCATAGTTAGGAAGATATGTGATAATAAAGAATATTACAAATTTACAAGATACGCGCGAAAAACATAACCCTTCTTGGCAATCTGGTAAAAAAGAACCACAAAGTCTGAAATGCATATTTTTGCTAAAAAATGCAAAGTATTCGCAAGGATAAGTAATATTTGAGGACTGTGTTGTCCCCACAGCCGATGAGGACCAGATCGAGAAAGATAGCCGGGGTGCGAGCTATATGCCTGTCTACCTCACCTTCGGCGACCAAGAACGACCCACAGGCCCGTGTGTTTTAAAGCCGCATTCTATACGCAATCTCAATCCGTATTTTATAATCCAAGATTGATAATTTAAACCGTTTCTTAGTTTTATATATTTTTAATAAATAACTATATATAAAAATTAATTATTACATTATACAATTATAACATTGTCTACATTTTTGTAAAGTCAAAGTAACAGTCTAATCTATTAACCCGCCCCTCATCGTACCTGGTGCAAAGGTGCCCATGACGCTGGCGGCATTGCCCCGTTGGACAGCTATGGCCAACCGTTGCCCCAGGTACGAGCCGGAGCGGGAGTCACCGGTTTCGTCCCTCAACCTGCGCCCTAATTCGCTCACCAGATTCTTGGCGTCGGTACCCCAACTACCCATTGTCTCGACCGCAAAGGGAGCGAACATATATTGCTCTGTCAACGCCGCATATTTTTTTCATTGATTTTATTATTTCAATAAACAATCCTTTTTCTACTCGATCTTTGCGACACCTTTAGATCGCCGTTTGTACCAAAGTGACAGCTTATAGTGTTAGGGTGTTGGCTGTTGGTGGCGAGATAGACATATTGAAATACCGATTCTGTGTCGATCGATCAATTGTCAAAAAATAGTCGGTTCGAGTCCGACATAACCTCTCCCACCGGCTCCGATGGGGAAGTATCCGTGGGGATTTTTCGCACGTAAAAAAAAGGATAAGTAATATTTTTCAGTTTCTCCTTGCGCTCGGTATTGTATCAGAAAATTAAATGTGGGTAGCACGTAGGTACGGGTGTAATTAATTTGGCCCGACTCCATTGATTCATTAAACACGACTGGGGGATTACAATCGATGCCGTGTCCGTTGTTCACAGGTAACAAACTCATTCACGACGCTTACATTGGGATTAAAATTTTATCAGCAATGGAATTTATTAATCTTTCTATTTATACTGTTGATTGAAGGCACTTGGTGGATTTTTTTTTTTTATATGGGACACGTCAATTGGACTTCGCCTTGCCTGATGGTAAGCTGAAGGCAAAGTCCCAGAAAAGAGGGTCACCATTACTCACTTGTTATTTATGAATGATGAATTAGTTGTTACATATATTGAGAAACCACTTGTACTTTTCAAAAAAAAAACTTGTACTTTTGACGAACTCCGTGGCGTAACGGTGAAGTATTCGACTGCTATGCAGGGGGCGTAGGTTCAATTCCCAATCAGTGCAAATATTTGTATGCATGATTAAGTATATTTGCATTGGTCTGGGTTTTTCTGTGTATAATTTGTATGCATTTACAAAAAAAAAGTATCTAACTATCTAGTTAGCTATGCTTACCATGGGTCTAGGTAGCGTTGTGTAGAATGTCGTGGACTATTCGAAATACTTTCTAAAAAAAAAAGAAAAAAACCTTTGACGATGCCGTAAGGTGAAACCGGTCAGGTCTATCTAATAACAAATAAAAAATACTGTGGAAAAGTATAAGTGAGTTCTCAATATGTATTATTATTTATTAATCGTTTTTTTTACCTTTTTACTAACATTTTTAAAATTAGCCAAGACGGTTGTATCGAATTACTTCGAATTCAAGACGTACTCATGTAGTTCAGTTGTTCTGAGCATTTCCCCTGTAAGGAACCGATCGTGGTTTCAAATCCGTCTTGAGCGTTCAGTTTTTAGACTCTAAACCAATTTGAATTGTTAGTATAGTTACTAAGCTACCATCGCCCACATTATTACTTACCGACAGGTGAGATAGTGGTCAAACAAACATATTTCGTGATATTATTAATCAAAATTAGACCCTTAATGATGCCGGACTCGTAGTCACAATTTTTGGATATTTCTGACTGTCACACTAGTGTGAGTCCGGCATCCATAATTCATCAGCCTCCTGCTTTTATCTCAAGTTCCTTAGGTTTTGCGCAACATTTGTGTTTTTTTCATTCATCTCTCTGTATCAAGTCTCCACTTCCATAATGAATGCCTTCCTTACGACATAACTGTCATCCCTAATATATTACATGTCCGAACAAATTAAAGAAACGAAAGCTAGACCCCACAATTAATGAAATTATTGATAATGTGCGTCACATGTGTGTCACATGTCAACACCCCTTATCAACACAATGAACATGCGCCCGGCGGACGCCTTTGACGTCACGGGCGCGATTCCCACACGTCTGCAACATCCGCCCGCATGCCGTCTGCGTGTGGCACAACTGCATGTCAATCAGATGCTTTTAAACCTTATCAAAAAGTTCACTGTTTGTATTTATTGAACGTCAATTTAATAGGCAGAATTTTAAAAAGACATTTCTTGTCAACGAACATAATTTCTTTTGAAAATCTAGTTTGCATCGTGAATATAAATACAATTCTTACCGTAAAATGAAACACGTAAAAAAGATAAAGTGCTTTTTATTCAATACAGAATTTATACATACTCCGCCGAATACAAAAACATCAACAATTACTGAAGGAAATAAATCACAAAGTACCTATGAGCATAGACTAGCCTACAGCAATGAAGCCATAACAATCGGTACATACATAATTGACGTAAGTGACAACTTATGCAGTGAAGTGTGCGATCGAAACTAAAAACATCTAATAGAGTATTTATAACAATATCAGTCCTTACTTAACACCTAAAAGGGCCCTAAGGGAGATTAAACTTGGACTATTATCGCAATCTATGTTGAAAACCAATAAATAAATAGGGTAACTTAATTTAGGCCGTCGACAAGCTGGCGACTGACTCAACAGGATTGTCACGACAACAGCTCACTCGCAGCCCGCGTTATTTAAACTTCCAATCAATCAAGGACGTTGCATGCTGACGATAATGAACCTTAGGGACTCTGCGGGATTAGGGTGAAATGGGTTTTAACTTTCACACTTACTATTCACAACATTGAAATAATCTCATTCAGTGAAAACTAGCTAAGTGTACATTTATATAGCGCTAAATGCTTATCGCTTTGGTATTGATGTCTAATCTTATCATGTTAAATGAAATTAAAAAGATAATCTTAGTCTCACACGTAATCTCTGGCCATCTATTCACAATAATGGTTAGTGTTATCACTTTTATAGTCTGATAAATAAGTAAGTAGATAAATAAATCAATAAATTAATAGATACTAATACAGTTACAAAGAGAAAGATGAACATTTCAAATTTCATTCAACAATTCTATTTATACATCATTAGACTTCTAAAAGAAAAGTACAACAGTAAATCTACTTACGTACAATAAAACTTGCCTCTCAGAGTATATAGTATTAATTACAGATTGATTTACACATGTAATAAAACATATTTTTAAAAGCAATTGCTACACATATAATAGACATTATCATGGAGTATGCACGTATCTACTTTATTAACACATAGAATCAGTTTACCAGCTGCAAATATCACTTATCACACTTGCTCTCACTTGTCAAGTAGTATTGTTGTTTCGAACGTGTCCAAGCGGCATCATCTAACAGTCCATTACGAGTTACGATTGAAAGGTGTTTGCAAGTAGTCGTCAGCGTGCAACTGTCCTATTACAATAGTTTCACCACTAAACAGCGTTGCCAGCACTATGCGTGTTTCCGTTTACGTTCAAAGGAATGGTGTTAAACTCGTCATCGATGTCATCGGTTTTCCTGCGAACAAAAGGAAAAAAACTGTTATTTTTTATGGAAACATACATAAAATCACGCCTGTTTCCTATAGCAGGCAGAGATCACGGATCTTCATTTGCTACGATCCTGACATTTCTTCATTCACTCTCATTACATTCTTCATGGATGCTCGTCGGTTTAGGGTACTCCTGACCTGCCCCTTTTCTAAAACTTCCCCGATTTGGTCCAGGTATGTGCGCCTAGGTCTTCCCCTTCCGACGGTACCATCCACACTCGCCTCGTACACCTGTTTCGTTAGTCTTCTTTCATTAATTCTCTCAACATGACCGAACCATAACATTCCTCTCTTAATTCTCATCACTACATCTTCTATCACTCCACATCGCTCTCTTAACACGCTATTTCTCACTCTATCTCTCAAGGTAAATCCACACATACTTCGCAAAGCACGCATTTCTCCTGCATTCACTCTACTCTCATGATTTTTCTGCCAACTTTTACTTGGATGGAAACATTTTACGGTAGTTAAAAGTTACGGTCATAATCAAAATCATCTTCCTGCGCGTATTTAATTTTTATGTCCCTAAAAGTCCTGAATATTGGAGCCGATAAAGGACGAGTTAGTTAGTGGAACAATATTCCGATGATGATTTGGGCTACGATTCATGAAGCTCTGTGAACTTCATTCCTCTAGAGACAGCCTAAACATAAAAGTGAGTTGAAGTACTAAACTAATATCAAACAAGGCTAATCACCACTACACAAATCCAAAATTTAATAAAACCCAAAGAAAGATCTTACGAGTATTGAATACAACAGGTATATACTCAACTCATTAATTAATTACTTCGCATTAATGAAATGTAAATCAGCGCCTTATCGTTGAATAAGTCCCTTTTATAAGAACTCCTTCGCTGCATTATCACAGCTGGAGATAAGTATAATTAGATATAAAATCTTAAGGTGTTATCGCCCAAAGAACTTTTTGAATAGATTGCGTCAGTTAGTCGCCAAATTTTGGATACTTGATACAAAGTTTTTAGGGTTAAATAAGCCTATTTAAGCCTAAAAAGAAAAGGACTTACTGCGAAACTTTCTGCGAAAGTTTGAGATTATTCATTGGAAGTTTTAAAATGGTCTTTCTGAAGGCGTTATTACTTAATTAGCGTTTATGAAGCAAGAAAAATATTTCTACTTTTAGTAAGTATGAAATGTAGATTATATTCAAAGGTACACTTGTAAATCCGCTTACGTGAGGAATGTGATAAATTATAATTTCTAATTAGCTGTATGCCCTAGTTTAAATTCTATTCTCACCTTTGTTTTTTCTTTTTTATACCACTTAGGTGGCAGACAAGCATACGGTCCACCTAATGGAAAGTGGTTAGCGTGGCCTATGGACGTGTGTAAAAGAAAACACTCGCGCTGCCAACCCTGTAAACTCCTCATATACTCATTTAAGTAATGATGCATTTTATAGTAACAAGTAAATACATTTTCATATTTTCGTATAAAATATCCATGAGCACTCGTACTCATGAATATTAAAGAACTCTTAATAAGCAATTTTCTCTTGTTATATTGACAATTATCTTTCAATTTTAATAAAAAGGGAATCGCAATTTATTACAAAATAAAAAACAATCAGAAAATAGAAAATTCAACTCTGAAGAAAATTAACAGTTTTTGTTCTTTAAGGAAAATTGGCATGCCAATGATTTCACTGGCAATGATACCGGCCACAAAGCAATGTTGTGAAAAAAATTCTAGGTAGAGCAAACTAGGATTCCTATCCAAAAGGTGACGCATGTAAACAAAAAACGTTTTTCATGAGACCTATTAGATATATAACAAAGAAATCACCAGTCAGCATTCAACATATACGTTACAAAGACTTTATTGATATGCAAGAACATTGTAAAGGAAGGCAAAAAAATATTTCATTGAGTTACGTAACTTTATGGAACACTAACCGTATCGTGTTTGTGAATAACGAATAAATAATACAATTTTATAGTTCTTTTGGTCGCAAAATATTAATTTGCACGCAAAAATAGTTCACGTCTATTTTCATTTCTATAGAATGGAAAGGTCAAAGTTGGTACCTTTTTTTTTACGTGCGCAAAATCCCCACGGATACCTCTCCACTGAAGCCGGTGGAAGAGTTTTTTTTCTTTTTAAACAGCATTTATGTATTTTTTAATAAAACTATTTAATCTTCTAGAACAAACAATACAGTCGGACCATGCGAGGAACACGCGATTTTGTCTTACAGATATCATTTACACGTACGAGTACAAAGAAAATTCGGTAGTTTCCCTATGGGAAAGAGCCTGTTAGAGGGTAATAGGCCCAGCCCTCTCATTAAAAGAAACCAAAAAACCTACAAGGGGGAATAATTGTCCCTATTGTATACTCCTCTCCTCAGCCTATAACACCCCACCTCTTATGTGCTCTGAAGATGACAAAATAAATTAAATGTCTTTCACATTTCAGGCCTCTTAAGCCATCGATCTCATTACGAACAGATTTACGGTACGGCAACTATTGAACTCCAATTAAAAGTATTTAGGTTAATTGGAAGATTATTTCTGTGTTTGCCCAATTAGTGAAGATAGTCAGAAGATCGGAGATTTTGTATCATATATTGCAGAACTAATGAGACGTCACGTCTGTGATCGAAGCTTTGATGTTGACCTTTCGAATTTCCTGCCCTAATCCGGCCCTGATTTTGACAGGAGCTTTTGTCATTACTACTATATTCGTTCAGTAGTGTATTAATAGGGTAGTTGGCTGTCAAATCATACCGTTATTATGTACGAGTCAGCATCTGATCGATCATGACTAGCAAAGTATTCAAAATGATCTTAAATACAATTTTTTTTTCTTTACCCATGAAATTGTCGAAATTTTCTTACAGATTCATGAGTTCGTTATTCCTGTAATTTAATAGCTATTTCCATTATTTATATTTTGTTTGAAAGTTGATTTCAAGATTTTACATCTCTGTATTAAATTTTGTTTTTATTGGCCGCTTGATAAATTAAATTCGATCTTCAAAAACAGTACTTCCTAAATGGTATCCATTTTGATGATAAATTTCGTATTACTTTTTTACAGCTGTCACTTTTCAAAAATCATAAAATTTGGATTTGTCATTCCTAAAAAATGCATATATGTTAGTACTGAAAATTGGGTTTCGGCAATTTCATACGTAACGACCTACTATTAGCTACTACAAAACTCAAACGGTTGTAAGCATCCAGAGTGGTCAAAACAACTTAGCAATAATTTCTCCATAATTATGCAAGCTAGCAGTGTTTAAAATCATCTTTACATAACGTCAATTAATCACATTTTGTATCCTTTTCTTGTAAATCCATTCTTTTCATTTCTTGCGTGTCTTTTGTTCTAAATGAAAGAGATGGCTATAAGTACAAAAATGGGATACTAAATGTGATTAAATGAAATTATGCAAAGATAATTTTGAACACTCAGCTAACTTAGATGCCATTGAGCGACCTGCTAGCACATATCAATATGAACATACTGCTATCTCACATTACTATGGAGAATTTGACTAAGATGTTTTGACCACTCTGAATGCGTACAACTATTAAAGCCCTGTGATAGGTAATATAAAATTGGAGTTTTGGTATTACGATCATTTTGAGTACTTTGATAGTAAATATTAATCTGATGCTGATTGTACCTTTATTTTTATTAATTATCGAAATGATAAGTTAGATGGAAACCTGTGTAATGTAAGGTTGAGTTACCTTTGCATTATCAAAACTTAGCAGTTAAGGGGTCGGCCTTACGATCGAGAGGTCCGGAGTTCGATTCCTGGCCATTATACTAAAAACGTGAATCAACTCCTAACACAGGCAACTGAACGTAGCTGGAGGGGCTAGAGGGAATATTAGTAATTCCAATTCCTAAAATTTTTATTAATAAAAAAACGTTAACGGGTAGATTAGAAAATGCATTTGTCTTCAAATCCGCCTTTCAATATTTATATTTTTTTACAGTAGATTTAAATAATTGAAAAATAAAGAAAACAATTTTTAAGCAAGAATACCAGTATTTTACTAGGTCTTATAAACTTAGATACAGTTTCTAAACTGGTGAGAATAACGCCTAACGTGTAGGTACAAAAGACTCAAAAGATAAAAATGGGCTGTTTACCCATATTTTAGTAGATATTTATTATACACAAGAGTTTTATAGTTAATGCACAGAATAAAAACGGTCATAAAGGCAAGATTACACGAGTCACAGCCCAAGCGAGCGGTCCCCAGCTCAATATAATCTATCGTTCCAAATCTAAGGTGCCATTATTCAGCCGGTCTTACTTATATTTTATGAATTCTCAAGCTCCTTCTTGAAACTGCTGACTATGTAATTCTTGTGCGAAATGACTGGCAATTTTTGTTTGGTTAAAAAGTGTGGACAGTGACAGTTTCTTAGGAGGGATTCACTGGGATGTGTGTGGTGATTTGCAATAAAATAAATATATAAATAAGTAATAATAAAAGAGAATGCCCATTGTTGGTTACGCTTTTAGTCGTTCGCGTCTATATTTCAAATGTTAAAAAAATATATATTGATTAAAACATGACTTTTCGACCCTGAATCGCCTCTGTAGAACTTGGGGTTTGAAATTGAATCATAAGAATGCGTAAACATGCAATGCCATTTTTGCAAGACGTTCGCCATATTTTGCCAATGTTGCCAATATATTAAATATAAAATTAACTATTGATGGTGGAATGTAAATTTAGAAATCCTTTTAAAATAAAACACTTAAATAATAATAAACGTGATGATAATTCGCAATGTAATATTAAAATACATATATTGCACTTTAGTTATATTAATACATTTCGTGTATTTAGCGGTAGTTTAAGTAGGATAAATACCTAATCAATTTAAGTTGTAGAAAATATTTTTTGTTTTACTGGTAGTTTATTTAATGATATATCAGTTATTCATGAACGTATACTTTAGTGTCACAAAGATGCCAACATTAACAAAATGATACTCAAATGTCAAGTGTATATTTTCGTCTCAATGTTATTGGTTTTCAAGTTTTCATCATTTAATTTCTTAATAACCCCAAGTTCTGTTACAATATACGTTTATATTTCAGATAATACTTAATACAGACCTTACAACGCAGTTTATACATATGTGACATGGCAAACTAAAGTGTGAAACAATCCCCATACTGATATGGGCATTCTCCTTTATTGTATAATTTTGTTACATAGTTACATACCTATGGTTGCCTGTAAGAAATTGCCGCATAAGGCCGCCATCTGTACGTACCACAAAACTTGTATCTCATATTGTAATGTAATATGTAATTGGTGTACAATAAAGACGTTTATAATTATTATTATTACAGTCTCTGTCTCCCGAACTAGGTCCTCAACCTGTATCTCAGGAGACAGTTCCTTCCACATCAAAGGTTTCACACTGTGGAATCCATTATATGGTTTTATAAAATAAATATAAGTAAAAGAAAAATATTTATATTGAGTAAATCTATTTTTACAATAAAGTAATTAGTAATATCCACTAAGACAGAAAAAAATTCATTGGTTCAGGCGGAAATGGAACCCGCGTTATTTCCTTTACAGGGGGAGTGTTTTAACCACTGAGCCAACAAACCTCGCCTGAAGTCACATAAAAATTAAAAGCTTCGATGCCTCAGTAGTTGAAGCATTTCCCCCTATAAGGGAACGATCGCGGTTTCTAATCGCGCCTGAACCGATTCAATATTTCTATCTTATTCGATTTGAATAGTTAGATACTAAATGCTTTAAAATTGTATTGAATATGGTGATTTTTTTAATTATAATGATATTTAAATATTATGATTTTATTAAGTCAACATAGGTACATATTATATCCACTCCTGTAAATCCCGAAGGGATAGGCAGAGGTGTATTTATACTTACATTTCGCCAACTATGATTTTCAGTCCGACGCGCGACGGCGAGCCTATTGCCGGTAAGCGGATCCTTTGCAATGGGCTGTATGTTTACTGTCGGATGGAGAACAGCCGAACAGAACAGAGGTGGCCCCCTATTCTACTTCACCAGCAACCAACATGTGGGGTGCATGGCAACTAAGGGCCTATCCCTTGTTTAACATCAGATCGATATATACAGCCCAGACTCAGCCAGATGCATGGCTTGAGTCAACAATAGTGCCCGGAAGACGGCAATTGGTTCCCTCCTAATACGTGGGACCGAATTCAATCATTGGTGAAATGTGAGTGTTAATTCACCTCTGCTTAACCCGCCGGGGATAAAGTCGTGATAGTGTGTATATATATATGCATGGAGCCCTATGAAGGTTTTCGGAGGTAAGTACCTAACAATTTTTTTTAACAATACAAGTTAACGTAAAATTAATAATATTCCCGTTAAACTCCAGTCGAACCCGGGACCTCTCAATCGGAATGTGACCTCCTTAAACTACAAAGCTATAAAAATCGTTCCAAAATGATACATATATAATATAATGTATTATCACGCCTATATCCCCGGAGGGTTAGGCCGAGGTAAATTAACACCCACAATTCGGTCATCATACGTAATAGGGGGTGAGACTATTGCCGTATACCAGGCACTATTGTTAACTCGAGGCATGCATCTAAGGCTGAGGCTGAGTCTGGGCTGTATACATCTGTCTGATGTTAAACAGCCTTATCCTTTTGTCGCGTTGTACGACACCGCATGGGAAGAGGTGGGGTGGCCCAAATTCTACTCTGACGGGAACCGCGCGGCCAAAATGACTTTGATAATATCGATAATAAAGTCGTTTCGACCTCATTATCTACTATTATTAACGGGAACGGAAACAAGCAAGTAATAATAAGTTATACTTACGCGAGTCAGCTCCCAAAACTGATATAATGAATGTATTCATAGGATTATTATGGAAGTCAATAGACCAAATGAGGACCTTTGATAGTAAGTTTTGTGAATACAGACGTATAATGAAGGAAGTAGGACACGACGGTATTCCCGTCCCAATCGAGCAGTCCGACTGGGGAAGTACCTCCATTCTACAGAATACTACAGCTATAATAACCTCGTGTTGTGTTCCCGGCGGTGAGTAGGGTAGCCAGAGCTCACTGGAGAGTTGTTGTGTTGTCAGTGGGAAGACCAAAGGCTTGTCTTAATTGTGTCTTCTGCAGTGACGGCACAGAAACTCTCTGTTCTAACTGGGTCGGCATGGGCGTGACTCCCATGGTGTTGCACACGTTTATAGGTCACGGTAACCACTTTCCGTCAGGTGGGCCGTGTGCTCGTCTGCCACCTAAGTTGTATAAATAATAATAACTGTTTAGAGGGCATTGTATCGCATAACATTCGTAACATTTATGTAAGAATTTGATCAAAATATAGTTTTTAAGGGAAAATATATTTTTTGTAGTCAACATGAAAAATCTCCCGCCAAATATGGTAGATCTATTGCCAATATATCGATTATTGTCTTCAGAATATGATACCGCACGCCCCAACCCGACCCGGTTTAAATGTAGCTTGTGGAGAGGTACAGGCAAAACTAATCCCAGAGGGCGTCACCTCCGCTAGTTCTTGTGTTAGAGTCTATACGATTATGTTTCTTACGTCAGAGGTGCTTGTCAATCTTGACGTTGACATTTGCATTGAGTATATATTTTTTGTTTGTGAATTTATCAATAAAAATGTGCTTCTGCATGACAGTGGCGAATTGAAAAGATGAGATGAAGAAGAGAAATGCTTCCCTACATAAAGATCATCAGGTTTGAAATTGTCGCTACATGTTCTAGCAGACGAATTTGGTATCAAGCTTTTGATGTGCAGGATTTAAAAAATCTACAGCATCTGTCTTTTCTTATCAATAGGGAAACGATGATGACCTTTCTTTTTATACTGAAATTCACTAGACAGCGTCATTGTTTATTGCACAGAATTCTTTTTCCTTTATTTACTCATAATTTGTATGAAATATGACAGCAATACAATACCAGTTAGGAGGTGTAGCATCCTTTCGAGATCAATAAGTATATAATATATCTCCTCATTGTGTGACTTTGATGCACTGCAAAAGAGTAATTAATTAAGGTAATTGACCTCTTTTTTAACATGCTGAACTCCACTCGGACACCCTCCGCTGACGCCAGCGGTGTGGTTATGTCGGGCTCGAACCGACTAAAACCGCACGGACGTCTTGGGCCAACAGTTGCTGGGGGTAGGTAGCCTCTGGCATATCTCTCCGCTGGCATATCCTGCGCACATCGGCTGACCCAGGGCTACAGAAGACCCTATCGGGAAGATAATTTGGCCTATGCAAAAGCTCTACGAGATTGCGTCATAATATGTCTTTGTATTGAATTAATGAAATTATGAGCAGGCCCTACTGAAATTTGGACATCTCATACACTCTTATAGGTTAGAAAGAGATAATGAAATATTATTTTATGTTCTTTAAATTGTCATTATTTAGGTTCGAAGTAGGAATTCTTTTTTACCGTTCGACCTATTAAAACCTGAATAGGTAAGGCTTGAGGCAAGTTTATATATAAAAGCCTAAATAATGTATAATGATATAAATGAAAAATATTCTACGAGTCTAATTTACTATGAAGATGTGGCACCAACTTCTACAATCAAAATACATTCGCAACGTTACTTAACATATTGGTAATACGCACACTCTTCGTCGCGTATATCCTTGTGATCTGACTTGTTCTCTGTCTGATCAAGTCTAAACAGAAAGAAAAACATTGATTAGTTGGAAAAATTCAGACTGAAATCACTTGTCTGTCTGATGATACAATATTTTGTTAAGATAATCTAGGGTAACTACAGAATTCTTCTGAGTTTATAGGTCGTCCCCATTTCTGTAGAAACATATTCCTATAAAACTAAATTCCTATGGGAAAGAAGTAATGGAACCTGACGTTGTAAAATAACGGTCACATCGTTATCGCTTATGCTGAGAGCGATATTCATACTCTCCATTCAAAAACCTGGGAGGCTACCATAAAACATCCGAAAGTTCACACCCGCACGAAATAAGAAAGAAAAACGTAGCATTTAGATGCCATGAAGTCACTTTGGTTTTCTTACGGTAGAGTTTAAGCTAAACCAAAGTGCACGTACCATATAGGATCAGTGTCCCGAGCATGAAAAACTAACGTAGGGTAGCCAGAGCACACTGGATAGTTTTCGCTGTCAGTGAGAAGACTAAAGGCTTATAATGCTTTGTCTTCTACACTGACGTCACAGAAACTCTGTGATTACAGGGTTCGCAGCTCGAGTTTGGTGACTCCTCTGGTGTTACATACGGTAATCACGGTAACCACTTTCTATCAGGTGGGCCGTGTGTTTGTCTCCACCTAAGTGGTGAAAAAAAATGTATCGATAAAACGGAGCATTGTGATTGGACCCTGTTTACTGTGAACTTGTGTGTAAGTGAAGCCTGACAATCACAATGATCCTTATTATCGATACGTTCACATTAAGATTACGATAGCTTTTCGTGCTAGAGGTACAGATTTCGGGATGAATATGATCGATCGTACGTATTACCCGAAACTGCGATCCGGAACTACGGAAGATTCATGGTAGACATATTGGTCTACACAGTAACACTAGCGTCCACAGCGCCACAGTCTAACTATTTAAGTAAATAGATCTATATAAACTACCCTAACTATGGCAAACTTGTGAAAGGTATCTATTTCTCAAAAGACTGTTAGACCAAACTTACAGCCGACTAAGTTACATAATAATGCACTTCGCTGAAGACAGAAATTCATAGAGAGGACTACGCGCAGAGGAAGCATCGGACTCATCTTGGCTGCAAATAAAAATATTATAAAAGTTATGGGTTATTGTTCTTCAATGGGTCAAACCAAAAACAGGCTATATTGCAAAAAAATGACGTCAATGCTATACGGGATGCGCGGCAGTGGCAACAGTATGCTCAAGGTACTTGTGGACAGGGGCTTTGAGTGCCACATACTAAGGCACGTCTATAAGATGCACCAATCTTTTGTAATATATAAGTACTAAAATAGATTTAAATATTTACCAACAAAACAATGGATTTTAATTATCTGGCAAATAAATGAATTATTATTATTGCGGTCAAGCTAAATCGTGAACGGGCCAAATCGCAAATCGTAGTGATTTTATAAGCGAGTCTTAAAGAGCACATATCCGTTTTCTGAGGAGATAAGGCTTGTCTCCGAG
This sequence comes from Eilema griseolum, assembly GCA_963662185.1. Lineage (NCBI taxonomy): Eukaryota > Metazoa > Arthropoda > Insecta > Lepidoptera > Erebidae > Eilema > Eilema griseolum. The sequence continues at coordinate 6,592,349 of OY759233.1, forward strand.
ATTCGCTGCTCAAATTAAGTGTAATAAAGAACATTTATAGTATACCAGCTGATGCCCGCGTCTTCACCCGCATGGAATTCTGTTTCGTTCCCATTCGCCTGGGTCGTATTCGGCTTCTGTTCCCATGTTTTTTTTTTACATAAATCATTCCGAAGAACTTATGGAACATACGAAAATAATAGCCAAAACAGTCGAGCCATTCACCTCTATTTTAATACAATAAGATATAATGGTAGCTAAAACCATTACTTGCTTAGTAATCTGTTCCGATTGGTGAGTACGTTTATAGGCACTATGGGCATGCAAATTAACCAATAAACGAAAACTAATAATAGTGAGTGAGTGTTAGCCCTTCAAGTCTAACTACGAAACTTCGATATTTTTCCGTTCTCATTCACTCAATGGCCATATCAGAGTTCTGTACTGAGAGTAGTTCGGACTATTTAGGACCCCAGCTACCTACATGTCTGTATACCAAAGATGTTCAAATATCAATGTGTTAGGTCAGTTCGAGTCCGACATAACCTCTCCCTCCGGCTCAGGCAGGGATGGTATCAGTGGGGATTTTACGCACGTAAAAAAGGGGGCTGCCTGGTATAAATATGTTAGTTTGAGGACACATAATTCAAATTCCTTATAATAATATCAAATTGTTTGTTTGTAAAACTTTTAGACATTGAATATTCATTTTGGTAAGTTCAGTAATAAGATTAAAGCCGCACTTACTGCCAGAAAGAAAGATTACAAATAAAAATACAAGCCTGAATAAAACGGCATCAAATCTGTCTCGCTATCACACAAACTATACAAATCAACACTAATTGCTTTCCTTACGGTGTCGTGTATGCTAACAAATATATTACTAAATGTTTGTTGTTTTGTTTGTTCTATCCTAAGATATTTTTATGGCTGGACAGGTTCAATTTTATTTAACGTAATTGCCAGCTAATTTCGTTAACCCGTAGAGGGTTTATTTGAATTCAAAATGAGGTACTCCGTTAAAAAAAGTCTGAACACCGTAATTATACAAATTAACCCAAATTCCTAAAACCTAGTTACCGTAATTATTTAACGAATTAGCCTCCATTACACCCACTCAGAATGACTAAATACATTTCATTTGGCAAAGGACGGTGACTCAAATTAAAAACGATATTTGCAAACATGGGGCCGAATTCAGTATATGATAATTACGTTGTTAAAACTTGTGATTTTAAAACTTAGAACAACTTATAAAATTGAAATTTTAAAACCTAAATGAAGGCGTATTCGAACACATATAGAAAGACGAGAGTGTTGAGAGATACATAGATGTTGAGGAATTGTGCCCAGCTCCCCAAAAACTGGCGTACTGCGTAGAACCGGACCACACAGGATTAAATGATTTGGAACCTTAAAAAAATATAGGTAGGTTTCTTTTGCACAGATCATCAAATAGCAATTTTTTTGAGGTTTTCATTTTAATCTAATGAAAATTTGGCCCCAAAGTTAAGTTGTATTTTTAAATTATCTTGTGCAAGGAATTTATGCCGAGCTACCTGCAGTAGGGCTGTGCAATGGAGGCAGTTCGCTATCCACAGTAGCTACTAACTAATACTGATATATAAAGTATTCAATTTAATAACATACTATATACGTAGATCTGTGAGTGACGGCAGTGCGATGGCGAGCCGAGAGCGGGGCGACGAAAACTGACTGAAACTTCTCGACGAAAACCGATTGAAACTTGTTGACGAAAACTGATTGAAACTCCTCAACAGCGGCAGCGGAAATACCGCTCTGAATTAGAGATTAATGATGGTTTTAGAATTAGGGACCTCATACCAGTATTTTACTGCCATCACCCTGGGGCTTTTTATTAGAGAGATAACTTAATTTCTTAGTAGCCTTTGATATCCAGTATCCACGAAAAGGGAAGGGATACGCCTTGTATTCTCCATTACTTGAAACCATGTGAATTTGAACTGTATTTTTAGAGAAAATTTATTTATGTCTCTTTCACAAAGGTACGGCACAAATTGCATATTACGTTAGTGTAAGACTGCTAAGTCTGAGGTAACGGAATCGATTCCCGTTTCGTGCAAATATCTATTTATGTGCGGTGACGGAGAAAGAATATAAGTTTCACCACCCCATACACAGATGATATCACTGCGAGAGAAGGAACACTCGAAAGATAACCCTGTACCAACCCATCTGGCCAAAGCCTCCTGACATTGGGCGAGTCAGTAGCCTATCGCCGTCCATTGCAGGACATAGGCCTCTAATATTAATTGATTGATGTATGAATACGGATATTTAGATTAGTCTAAGCGTATCTATGCATAATATATAATATAAATACTCGTATATATGTATTCAAATTAAAAAGTATAAGCTATCGAAATATTTATCAATACTTCAACGCTGTTGCAAGCACCATGAGAAGGAACCTCCATGATCATGGTGCTTGCGACAGCGCCGAAATATCGGAAACTTCAGATAATGGTAAATATCCCGAAAGTTCTAATAGTAATGTGAGTGACCGTGATAGTTTAAATGATAAAACCGTAAGTGTGAGTCAAACACGTGCATACAATAAACCGCAATATATTCTGATTGCGTTGACATAGATGTTTGATTTTTGCACTGTTTCCAGTATTTGGAAGGAATTTCGCCTTGATACCGCCAAGGATTTCTGAGAAACAGGTCTTTACAGACAGACGGACAACGAAGTGATCCTATAAGGGTTCCGGTTTTTTTCCTCTTGAGGTACGAAACCATAAAAAGTATATGTATAAGTACATCTATCGGCATACTAGCTCATAATATTACAATTTGAGTCTTAGATGGTGGTGTTTGTTGGGTTTAGTTTATCTAGGACACCCCTGTTGGTAAGCTAAAGGGAAAGTCTCAGGAAAGAGGGTCACTTTTACAAACACTAAGTAATGTCACAATGGTGGCACTCAGCTTAACGGCCTCATCAGATGCATTTCCACACCCCGCTTAAAGGACCCGGGACTGTAGGAAGAAGGAAACACGTGAGCTGGTAATGAAATCTAGGTCTTGGTGGTGCGGCAAAGAAAGTTCCGTTGCATAACTTTGTGTACACGTCCTGGCTTCTCCTTGTTTCTAAGTGCTATCTATACGAAAAAGCATATAAAGGTTATGTACTCACCGTTTCCTATACTTGTATATGATGAGCACAATGAATGCGTTTCCGATGAACAGCGCTGCTATGAGCAGCGACGGGATCACGATGTCTGCGAACAACACGTCACGTTAAATGATTGAACGAACAAGGAAATGTATTATTTACTTACTGGTATCTCTCCCTAGAACTGTTATCTAACGGTGGGATATAGTAAACAAAATAATGCTAGTATGATAAGTTTTATATGGGAGAATGAAATGAAATTCGTTTTTAATACATTTTTATCTGCAATTAATGAACTAAGGCCCGTGTTCAAATACGATACTCTGTTCAGTTCAGTTCAGTCAGTGTTGAATCTTGATTTATAGCTAATACTGAGGACAGATTGTAATTGATAATTTGAAAAATTCTGGAATACTGGCATAAGTCTTAAATATGTACAATAATAATGAGAGTTGCTGAATATCAATAAACAAAAACAGTTTCTTAAAAAAACATGAAATGTGAAGAAGAAGAAAAGAATTAGAGCACTGAGAAAGAAAGGTATCTAAAGACCCATTTTAGAAGTATCAGTAACGACGTCTGCTTTAATTGTTTTGACCAATCTTAAAAGTCATTTGTGGTATGTTATCCAGTCAAAATGGAGGAAATAAAATGGCAAACTTGCATAACAGAAAATTAGTGGAGGTTTTACACATTAATAAAACAAATATTAAAAATCCCCATCGATTGTGCATTATTTCATTCAAGGTTAAAAATGCGAGAATACAATATATTACATATTGTATTCTCGCATTTTTCTTGTAAGCAGCAAATTTTTTTGCAAATTTTAGAAATATTGCCTCCACATTTACATCAACATTACATACGGTTATATAGCTTCAAGCAAAGATTATCTTTTACAAACATCTTAATAAAATTGATTCCTTCCCTTTCCGACAAAGCACACTTCCGTCACACAGCAGCCGAATAATTCAATATTAATCCTAAGCAATGTATGTAACTACGTGCGTCGACACTCTTGCGCCTTCACATCTTTCAAGCACAGCAGGGTGTGCCGGTGCTGCTGCTGCATCTGCGGAAAACCTCAAACGGCGCAAATACTGTAACCTGACAGGTGATTATGTTTTTGAGCCGTTTGGGGTTGAAACGTTAGGGACATGGGGTCCAAGTGCTCGGTCTCTATATAAAGACTTGGCAAAGCAGCTGATCGACGCTACGCATGACCAGAAGGCTGGTTATTATCTTGCACAGAGGATAAGCATTGCCATTCAACGTGGCAATGCTGCCAGCCTTCTGGGTACGTTACCGGTCGGTGAGGATGCGGAGGAATTTCATGACGCATTATGTATGTAATTTTTATGTTTATTTTATTGTAGTGTATTTTAGTAGGTATCTAATAATAGTTTTAGTTTTAATTTTCAATTGCATTAAAGCTATATGTATATATCGTTAACCATTTAATCAAAAATATTCACTAAAAATAACAATGAAATTATATATACCTGTGCTGTCAGTTTACATAATATCTAAGCAATGTATTAATTCCATACCATAAATGATAAATATATCATTTACTTGTAAAGTCACATCAACAGTTCCACGGCTTCTAATTTGAACGAAAATGATATACTTAACACATGAATAATGGTTGTCTCAATGTTACTGATAGCTGAAGTCGACGACTTTACGAGTTTGCTGACAGAGGCGGGCCTCGAACCGCTCTTCATAATGATAGCCCATTTAGAACTTTATCTCAACATAAAGTAAACGGAAAATCTGTCACTTCGAATGTCAATTTGTGTTGAAGACTTCATTGAATTGCTACTCTTCCGACTAAAGTATGTGTGGAGAAGTAAATAAATTTCTCACATGTTGCCTCCTACAGAGTTACGTTTACCAGAACAGATTTATTAGAAAATAAATAATCTAATTGGCACAGGTCCCAGAGTCGAGCCCCGAAGCATTCCAGATGATATGACATTCCAACCATATTTAAAATGAAACCGCTTGTGTTTTATTATTGATGTAGAATAAATCACTGTGTTTCAGTCATAGGTTGAACTAATAATTCAATTTTCTCATATTTTTTTTTAATTTGTATCGCCAAATTGACAGCACCCTGCCTGATGGTAATCTAAGGTCCAAAGAATAGTGGCTGCCATGAGAAGAAGGTTATAGGAGTATCCGGTCTGGTCTCTTTGATTCTTCAATAATGATTCTTCTAAATTCAAAAAGTATTACTTATTACTTTATTAACTTATAATTACTTACCGTATTATAAATCAAAAAGGTCACGAATCTATCTTCGAAAAACATTTCGCAAATGAAACATTATTTCTGCTCATATGAATATTCCTTTCAAGCAATATACAAGCCTGGATACAGAAAAATATACTATATAACATCAAAGAACAACGCAGAACATAAATCGATACACAAGCCATTAAGAAGCGACAAACCATTTTCCTTTTTTCACATTTATTCCACATCTTTAGACGACATGAAAATTCACGATATTTTTTTATAAAATTATTTTCCGCCAAGTCGTTGACAATTTAGTACAGCCAGTAGGCTAAAGTTGCTAATATATTTGATACTGGAACGTTATTTTATATCTTTTTTAATATTGCTTACTTTTTTAAGAATTGCGTATAAAGGCGTAGTCACATTGCTCAATAAGACATAGTTACCTATCTTCTAAATTTAAATAATGAGGAAAACTACAGTGCTTACGTAATTCTTTCAGAATTATATGAAAACCAATCATAACGACGGGTTTCTACGAAAACAGAAGAACGGCGCGGAGTAGATAATGTGGAAATTGGTCAATTACATGGATAATTAAAAGTAAGAAGTGGGTTGTAAATTATAACCAATGTATAGGCATACTTACTATAACCACAGTGGTGCGAATTCATAATATACAACAGTTCATCTCAGACCGTAGTAAGAATATGCTGTAACTGTCGCTAAAATTAATAAATAAATGGCAAACAAGCATCTCCCTTGTTCAAAAAACTACTAAGTCTAATTTTGACAGAGAAAATTTCTTCACAAAATTTTAATGACACTCTTTTGAACTCATCAGCTCTAGACAAACACGGTGCAGTCAACGTCAGAATGATATTGACTAAAAAGTCTCAAAGTGATTACCAAGGTATTAAGAGCACATCAGTCAGTTTTATTGATTTATATTAATATTATTGTCCGAACTAAAGGTGTGCAGCTAATATCAGAAGAATCAGTAAACAGGAAGGGGGAAAAACCGAGGCATTAAGATCGATATAATACTGCCTGTACTACTCACTTGTAACTTGTAAACAAGATGTCTGCAACCAGAGACCCAATGTGCTTCCTAAAACAAGGGATGGTCACGTTCGTCTGTTTACTAACCATAAGACCAAGAACTTTACATGCCGAGAACATTATACTTCAGTAAAATATTGATTTTTAGTATACACAATTAGAATCATCCGCGATTCCCGCGGCATTGAATACTGATCCCCTTGGCGTGACTTACAGGACTATTTCCGGGTTGCCATAGTGCAAATTTCAACCAAATGCATCCATCCAATTATTTTTGTGTTGTTAAGAAACAAATAGGTTCTATTTCGTATTTATACTAATACGAAGCTATTTATTAGTTAAGACTATGAACTGTACACTAGCTGCAAGTTTTCCAAATATAATAAAGCAAAATAAAATAAAAAATTGATATTGAAGTTTGTTTATTTCATTGAAAGCGCTAATCTCAAGAACTACTGATTCGGATTGAATAAATCTTTTTGTGTTAAATAGCCCGTTTACCGACAAAGGTTTCAGGTTATATATCATTACGCTATTACTTAAAGGAGCGGAGCAGAGATCATAAATGTCAACAAATACGGCGAATTTTCATAAATTATTTGAAGACTAAGAGTCATATGAGATGTCAAAACGAGCGTAGTTTGCTTTGGATTCCAGTGTGCGTGTTTTCGTTTTAAACTTCTTCTCGTTCTAATTTAGAACTTTTTTTTTTATATGGTACCCCTGGATAGTTTTTAGCTATAATTGGTCCCTGTGTGTGTCTGTCCACTTGTGTTATAATTTTTTTATTTAATATAATGCCGAAGCCGCAATTCCGAATGTAACTATGAAGTGATTTCGCATTAATTTGTATACGACTATGCCTCCTATATAAATAACGCATGCATAATAACAAAAATAAATTTATAACTTTGCCATAAATTGTTATTTTTAAACTATGGCGGTGCGAATTCGTAATTATGCAACGTATCGGGACTTATTGCGATTAAATCACGAAACTTACTATTTCTGCCGACGTTTCGGATGCGTTGCAACACCCGTGATCAAGACTTGACAGTTCCATGTTCCATGATTTAATCGCGATAAATCCCGATACGTCGTATAATTGTGAATTTACTATAAATGTTTTTTCGAATAACTTACAGGAATTGTATAAGAATGAAAATGTTAGGTAAATACGTTAAAATAAAAAAAAATAAAAAATAATTGT